>JALGPY010000061.1:600000-978901 GCA_023055425.1 Linanthus parryae | reverse complement strand
ACAATGGAAGCTAGAGGGTGACTATTATAAAGGATCTTCTATTCAAAAAGCAAATGATTCTGCCACATTATGAAACACCAAGTCATGTAGCTCGTCTACAGAAGGCCAACAATCCACAATTTTCAAGTATATTTTACCAAAATATTATGTACCTAGTCTACTGGAGATGTTCTGACATCTCTTGTCAAAAGCAGCATATAACGGAGTATCAAAATGAATGGTAAGAGTCTATTTCTGCTACAACAAACGGAGTTTAAGAAAAGGACACGACGGTTCTGAATAAAAGTCCAATACTAGTAAAAAGAACAGAAAGTTCAATCACCAGATGATGGTTCAGAAAAGAGGGAAAATAAGAGTTCAATGTTGTTATTACTGTTATTAGTAGTATCTGGAAACTGGAAAGGATGTTTAAAGAAAATATTTTACGGTATATACTATATTTCTTACTGACAGCATGATGCGCGCATGCTCATTGTGAAGCTCGTTACTACACCAACCAGAAACAAGATATCAGTTTATAAATGCGAAGTTCTTCACGCGTGCAAGCATATACCTAACCTCAGAGGACCAACTAGATTGCATTCTATTCAAGTAGAAAGGGTAGAAACGTAACATTTCACCACAATCCTAAAATGCAGTTCAAACACCATTTTTTAAGCTACATGCAAGGCAATGTATTTGCAACTAAAAGATCAACTTATTATTACCCGTTTTTTCTCAGCCTCGATTCTTTCCTCTTCCACCGCATTTCCTGTAATAGAAGAATTAATAATCCAAATGAAAACTTGATTAACAAATATCTTCAGGAGATATAGAGGTGCATTTCTCATCATCTGTATCCTAAACCATTGCTTGATTCTATTTCATCTTAACCGAAATAGTAATAAACTGATGCATATCCAAACAAGGCCACATATAAGAAAAGTCATATTTTAAATATACAGAAAAAAAAATGTTTGTCATACCATCAATAGGTACTTAACAAAAGTACAACCAAGAAAAAAATGTCAAGTTTCAGAGACTCATAAGAGCCAAATTTGTCTTCTGTAATAGACACCACGGAATTCGAAACATAATATTGGACGTGAGATTGCATAATGGAAAATGATGAGGGAAGCCTTCAAGTAATTCAGTACTGATAAAAATTACTAGTCTTGAGAACAGATATGACAGAAATGGGTAACTGTGGTAACTTGTAAGAGTGTAAACCTATGTCTAATAAAAACACAAAACCATTAAGATTTTTGCGAAGAATAAGGTGGAAAGGTAAATTACTTGAGGAGAATGGGAGTGACGATCTGTGCCTTTCCCAATGGGTGTAAGAAATTCCTGAAATAGCCAGCTTTGACTTCCAAGAGTTGTCCTTGCTTTCCCAAGTCAGCTACATCTTCCTTCAGTATTATCTGAATCAACAAACATGAACCCAACAGAAGGAAGATGAAATATAATAGAACCAATTGAAATGTGAGGAAACATTAAGGTGAATTTCAGTTCAACACATTCAAATGTGAGCCAAACCCATCGATTGCGAACAAATTCGAATGTGCGAAAAGTTATGTTCTATTCCAATCTTTTCTTGGTAAACTACTACAGAATTTATCCAACGACCACACAAAATACCCACCAAGCACGGACATGAAAGCTAGCGAACATATTGAATTGTGAGCAAAGAATACCTTGCGGGTTTTCTTGGCTTTCTTTTGGGCGACCACCAGCATAATTGAGGCTCTTTCGACTCTTGTGGTTTCATTTGTGTGCTTTCCTAAGTTAGGGCTGTGAAGCCACGAGGAAGCATTCCATGATAGAGTCGCTGAGGTCGATGCCATTGCGCAAACCACTGTCTTCTCTCTCTCCCCGTCTCTACTGGTGAAACCTTATCTGCGAATGGGGCATTGGGATGTCAGAAGATGAACTTAAGTCGAGTTTCGTTTCTTTTCTTTACCTTTTTTTTGGCCTGTCAATCTCAGCCCAGCCCACCAACCCGCCCATGCCCATTGTGATTAAACGAGTTCAAACCCGCCCATAAAACAAAGTGGGCTTCTTGGGCTCGCCCATTTTAACCCGTCTCTTATGTGGGCGGGCATGGGCTACCCCGACTAACCCATCTAACACGACTTTGACTTGCGTATAGTCCCTTTCATTCTTATCTATTTCTCTATCTTCGTCTGTGTGGTACGGCGGTGCAACGAGAGCTCGCTCCTCCATCTCTCGCTCTGTTTCCATCAATTTCCAAGCAACGATTTCAGGTTTGTGGCTTCAAATCTTCGTTATCTTCTCTTTCTTCGCAATCTACGCTTTGGGATTTGGCAATTTCATGATTTCCGAACAACGATTTCAAGGGGTTTTGCTGGTTCGTCTTTACAAATTCTTTCTCACTAAACGAAGCTGAAACTCAAGGAATCTTCAATCATGGGTGATTTATCTCAGTTCCAAGTGTGATTCTCTCTTACAAACTGTATGGTTATTTGGTTGTTTCACTTTGTTATGTAGATTTATGTGTTAGATTTCCGACTGAGTAAAATGAATCATCTGTAATTTGCTTAGTTCATTGATATAGAAACTAGTTTCTTCATTTCACCACTATAAAGTTTTGTGCTTTGAAGTTTTCAGTGAAAATCCCCAAATGGGTATGATCTAATTTTGCTACTTGTAAGTGATATTTAGTGGGTTCTCCTATTTCAGACTCAGACTACATGAATGGACAATGCTACTAGTTTCTTCCTTGTAGAGCCCTTGTTATGTCGATGACTCGTAAAAGTTAGGCAGCACACACCACTGTGTAGGATAGCCATTGAAGAATTGCACTTCCTATAGATCAATTTACAGTTGTTAAGTTCTTAAGTTCCTACACAATTACCTGATGAATTTACAGTTGTTATTAACTGTTGTAGATACTGCTTTCTGAGCTGACAGATCTTGGCCACGTGGCAGCCATCCAGCACACCATATTGTGCTCCACACACACTGGATCACCAGCCGAGCTGATCCATGTGGGGGCTGCGAGACAGAGCCCTCGCATACCACTGCACGGGACTTGTAGGGACTTTGTGGTTTGGAGGCTAGAGTAAGCCCTGTCGCGTGCGAGCCAAGCCCGCACGCGACCTTTAGTAATTGTTTTGAGAGATTTATGGCACGAGCTCCATAAACCCGGTCAATCCGGTCAAACCCGGTCAACCTCGTAACGGTTCCGGTATTCGCGCACCACGTGCTATAATGGTTCCTATATACTCGGACGAACGTGCCGTTATGGTTAAGCTAATTAAGCCGCCATCAATGGGCGCATTAACCACACTACAATGGTCATGTTCTCCAGTATATATAGATCGTCAACCTTTCCATACAAAGGGGAACACACTGCTATACGCGGGAGCTCTGCCAAACCTCTGTCTCTCTCTCAGACATTGCTACTGCCTTACTCTCTCCCTACACACAACCCCACTCTTCCTGTGCGATCCTTGATCCACTACATACGGTGTACACGGAGGTCTCCCCGCCGGAATCTCTTGTGCACATTTTGGTGAACCCGACGTGAACTTACCAACAAAAGCAACCATGTCTCAGGAGGATGATGTCAGCAACCGATCGCCCTCCACCGAAACTCCCTCGGGAGACGAGACTCGCCGTACTCCAACGACTCCCGGCGAGACACCGACGTTAGAGTCTTTGGACGCCACTGTCCAAAGTCAGGCGAAAGCTCTCAAGGCTCAATCTGCGCAATTAGAACAAATCTTGGCTGTTCTGGGTACCCTTACGCCAAACCCTTCATCAGCCGCCGCTATCTCTCAGGGAGGAGGAACCCCTACCGCTCCAGGATTGGGAGTGTCAACCGCACCTCCCAACCCTCATCTGCAGACTCCACCGTCGGCTACGCAGCTGCCTTCGGTTCAAGGATCAACGGCACAGATGCTGCCTCCTGCTGCTCACGCTCCTCAGCCCTCGGCTTTGGCGTCCAACCCCACTCTGCAGTACCCTTTGCCTCCCCCAACGATGATCTGGGGAAATACGGGTAGTCAGTATGCTCCCAACCCTCCGGCGGCGTATGTGTAGCCACCGCCTACGGCAACCCCTCCGTCAACTACCGAGGGGAGCATTCCAGAATGCATGACGTCTTTGCAGAAGCGCGTGGACACTATTCTGGCTCATCAGTCATTCGCGGATACCATTATCCCGAAGTTAGACAACGATCCGCCTATTCCACGAGAGATCTATCTCATGCCTAACCCGGCGGGGTACAAGGCTCCTAAATGGGATAAGTTCGAGGACGTCAATGGAAACGCTCATGAGCATGTCATGCGTTTCATTGATGTCATGGGTCCGTACGGAGCCGATCCCAAGCTGCTGATGCGAGAGTTCCCAAAATCCCTAGGGAACGTGGCATACAAATGGTACCGGACATTGGAGGCCGGATCCGTGAAGACTTGGGACGACATGGTCCAGAAGTTCTATACCAAGTTTTTCCAAATGGAAGAAAAGGTGACAATGATTCATCTCTCGCGGATGTACCAGAAGCGCGAGGAGGATGGGATCACCTTCATCAAGAAATTCCGGGCGAAATCCTTGGAGTGCAAAGATCCAATGCCCGAAAGTCGGCTGGTAGAGATATGCCTGCAGTGCATGCGAGATGAATACAAAGGTATGCTCATCAATTTGCAAACACCTACGTTTTCAAATCTAATCGAATGCACGAAGAACATCGAGCCTATAGTCGAGAGACAGAAAAAGAAGAGCGCTCCAGAGCGACCTGCGAGCGGCACTGCTTACAAGATCGGGAGGTTTAGCTACAAGAGGGGACGCGAAGCTGAGGTCAATACAGTTTCGCCCCAGAAACAAGCGAAGGTTGCGAACTTCGATGTACCGCCTCTGCCATGCTTGGTAGAGGAAGCAAGTGACCTCTGCAGACAGTGGCGCAAGGACGGCATCCTGCCACCGCTCGAGAAAACACCCTCCAAGGAGATGGTGAGGGACCCTAAGTGGTGCGAGTACCACGGCAAGGTCATGCATCCCACGGCCGAATGCAAGAAGCTCAGGTTCGCGTTCGATCAGAAGATGAAGAACGGCGAGCTCATCGTCAGCGATCACCGGAAGGATGTGCGCAACAACCCGCTTCCCGCGCATGCGGAACAGGGCTCGAAGGGCAAAGAGGTCGCCATGATCTCGATCGTCGACTTGGAAGAAGTCGCAGAGGATGGCCTGCCCATCGTCGCCGAGGTCCATGAAGACGAAGACTACAGCATGGACACAGAGGATGAACGTGCCGACCGCATGAAAGGGTCGCACGGCTTCAACAAATTCTTCGACGAGATGAATTTCTCCGAGAAGTGCCGGACTGATATGACGAAAGCGGTTTTGAGAATAGCAGAGGACTACGAGGAGGACCTTGTAGTCTCCAACGGGAAAGTCATCAGGGCATCCCGCTCTACAGAAAAGATTATGACCTTTTCTGCCAGCGACAAGAAGACGGATGCGAGTCACCAGAGACCTCTGTACGTGACCGCCATCATCAATGGCGTCGAGTTCAAACGAGCGTTCGTCGATGGTGGAGCAGCGGTCAACGTCGTTTCGCTCCACACACTGAAGCTAGCAGGGATTCCCGAGCACAAGATCGTCAGACGTCCATCTCCGCTCATGGGGTTCGGAAGCGACTCTAGAATGACGATCGGGTGGATCCGCCTGGGCGTTCAGATTGGCAAAATCAAGTGCTCAGCAAAGTTCTATGTCATAGATGCGAACACCACGTACCACATGATTATAGGTCGAGCCTGGATTCATCGCTTCGACGCAGTCCCTTCAACGGCTCACCAGGTCATGAAAGCTATCTGGAACGACAGAATAGTCGAGATACCGGCTTCGACGAACCCGTTCAACTTGGACGAAGCACATCTCAGCGAGGCGGTGTGATTCACTGAGATGGCAGATGAGCAAACACCCGGACCATTCAACCCTACTCCTTTGCCTCTCTGGGAGGACATCAAGGACCAGTCGCCTGCAGGGGTAATGGTGACAAGGGAAGATGCCAAGGAAAAGCCGCCTACACGCGAAGAGGCGCCGCGTATCGCATATCATCGAAAGAACCTGTATACTCTGAAGAGGATCGCAAAGCATGACCCCGAGGGCAAGGAGATAGAGAGCTTCTACGCCAATGGGAAGAAATGCTACCGCATATGAAGGTGCGCGGGGATGTCCTCACGCGGGCATGGGGATATCCCTGGGCAAATCAATCAAATCGAGCAAATTGCGCTGACGGAAGAGCCAACACAGGGCACTCCAGACGAGAAACTCAAAGAAGCGCCTGAATGCATGGAAGACAGGCCAAGACCGCAAAAGCAAGAGCTAAAGTAAGTGTTCCTCAGCCCGAACGAGGAAAAGAAAAGGCCAGTCTTCCTGAGCGCAGATCTCACAAGCGAAGAAGAACAAGGGCTGCTACAGCTCCTAACTAAATACAAGGATGTGTTCGCATGGGAGTATGATGAGATGCCAGGTCTGGATACAAGCATCACCATGCACCGTTTAGACATCATCCCCGGGTCTAAACCGGTCAAGCAGAGCACAAGAAGCTTCAGGCCAGATCTTAACGTGAAGATCAAGCAGGAGATTGTCAAACTCCTAGATGCCAAGTTCATAGAGCCGAATCATCATCCCACATGGCTGGCCAACATCGTGCCAGTGGTGAAGAAGAACGGACAGCTCCGCATCTGCGTGGACTTCCGAGATCTCAATCGCTTCTGCCCTAAGGACGATTTCCCACTGCCCAACATCGATTTGCTTATCGATTCAACAGCGGGTCATCGCATGTTCAGTTCCATGGACGGCTTCAGCGGATACAACCAAATCAAGATGGATCCCGAAGATGCGCGGAAAACAGCATTCATCACTCCTGTAGGGGTATTCAACTACACGGTGATGCCGTTCGGTCTTAAGAACGCGGGCGCGACCTATCAGCGGGCCATGATGGCTCTATTCCACGACATGATGCACAAAGAGGTGGAATTCTATGTGGATGACCTGGTGGTTAAATCCAAGCACGAAGCAGACCACCTCGCAGATCTGCGAAAGGTGTTCAATAGATGCAGGCGCTTTCAACTGAAGATGAATCCCATGAAATGCGCGTTCGGGGTAACATCATGGAAATTCTTGGGATGCGTGGTTCATCGCCAAGGGATCGAGCCCGACCCCGCGAAAGTATCAGCTATCACTGGCATGACGCCACCCCATAATCAGAGTGCATTAAAGACATTTTTAGGAAAGCTATCCTATCTGCGGAGATTCATCCCAGCAATTGCCGAAACCACATGCTGTTTCAGCACTCTTCTCAAGAAGGACGCCGCGTACAACTGGGCTCCGGAGCACGAAGCCGCATTCGGAAAGCTGAAGGATTTACTCAGGTCCTCAAAAATAATGATCGCGCCTCAACTGGGATCACCGCTTCTGCTATATCTGACATCAACAAGGAGATCTATAGGAGCGCTCTTAGCTCAGGAGTATGAAGGCCAAGAGAGGCCTATCTACTACATCTCTCGCATCGTGCAGCCTGCTGAATCGAGGTACACAGACATCGAACGTCATTGCCTTGCCTTATTCTTTGTGATAGAGAAGTTGAAACACTATTTTGCATCACACAAAGTAGTAGTGGTCACCAAGAGCGACCCCATAAGATACTTGCTAACTCACACTACTCCGGGAGGAAGACTGGCGAAATGGTACATGACCATTTCCCAATACGATATCACATGCGTGCGACCACGAGCGATCAAGTCGCAGGCGGTAGCAGATCTGTTGGCACAGTTCCCTGATAACAGCCACGAGCTCGTGATCGAAGAAGAGCTCGAAGGCCCTGAAATCTACGCAATCGACGTGCCCTATTGGACTCTCCACTTCGACGGTTCGTCAACCCGGAAAGGCGGAGGCATTGGGATAGTCTTGACAAAGCCATATGGGGAAGTCATACAGATGTCCGCAAAGCTCAACTTCGCAGTCACGAACAACGAAGCGGAATATGAGGCTCTCATTGCGGGGCTCCGTGCGGCGAAAGCTCTGGAAGTGAACAACTTAACGGTCATGGGAGATTCCAAGCTGATTGTTAAGCAAGCCTCGGGCGAATATGGTTTAAAGGAGATCAACCTCCTGTCTTATCGCACCCTAGTACAAAAGCTGATGCAGCAATTCTGCGATGTGAAGTACGAGCACAAGCCCCGAGCAGACAACAGGCACGCAGACGCCTTAGCAACCTTGGGGTCTAAGGTCAGCATAGACAAATGCCCCGCAAGGATTTCCATCGAAGTGCGAACATCGTCGGCATTAACAGAAGATGCGTGCGACGACGAACACATGGATGACGCAGACTGGCGGAAACCAATCCTGCAAGCTATTGCGAAGGGCACCAGCAGCGAAAGCTGGGCACTCACAAAAGGATACTGCATCCACGACAACACCCTTTACTACAAGGGTCCTGGGGGAATACTCATGCGATGCGTCTCCGAGCAAGAGGGACAGCAGCTGTTAGAAAAGATTCACCAACACGCCTGCGGGGAAAGCGAGGTGTCAATCTACAGAAAGTCTCAGAGATATGGTATTCATTGGCCAGACATGTCAACAGCCGCAGCCCTGATACAAGGGAAGTGCGAAAGTTGCGCACTAATCAAAGATTCTCTACTCATCGCCCTAACCGATGACGACACGGACTGGAGGAAGCCACTATTTGATTTCCTCACCCAGGGCACCGTACCCGAGTCAAGAAAAGAAGCCGAAAAATTGAAAAGGAAAGCGTCTCGATACGTGGTACAGGAAAACCTGCTTTGGCGAAGAGGTCACGAGGGCAACTTGCTGCGATGTCTAGACGGCAGAGAAGCACAAGAAGTCATGGACCTTTCTCATCAGGTGGAACACCAAGGAGGTGCGAAATTATGCAGACAGCTCCTCTCAATCGGGTATTTCTGGCCCACGATGGAGGTCGATTGCCGCACCAAAGTACGACGCTGCCAGGAATGCCAATTCAAAGGGAACCTAGTGCACGCTCCCGCTGTGGATCTACATGCACTAGGGACGCCATGGCCATTTCACACATGGGCTCTGGACTTCATCGGTCCCATCCGACCGACGTCGCACGGGAATCATTTCATTCTCACCGCAACTGAGCTGTTCACCAAGTGGGTGGAAGCAATACCGCTAAAGACGGCAAATGCGCTGGCTATGGTCAATATCATCCAGGAAAGCATCATATGCAGGTTCGGAATCCCAAACACCATTCTTTCAGATAACAGTACTCCTTTTGTTAATCGCCAGGTAGCTGCGAAATTAGCGGAGTACAATATCAGGCAGATATGTTCTACCCCTTATTACCCAAAGGGAAACGGACAAGCTGAAGCGACTAACAAAACGCTGTTGAGAATTTTGAGCAAGATGGTCGCAGATGACCACAAGAAGTGGGCCGACTCTCTAAGCATAGCTCTGTGGGCTTACCGAACTTCTTCAAGGACACCCACGGGGGCCTCGCCATTTCTACTATGTTATGGAGCCGAAGCTGTAGTACCTGCGGAGGTTAGAGTCAATTCGGCAAGGCTGGCCTTCCATGCACTCTATGAAAATCAACGCGATCACGACTTAGTCTTGCTGGAGGAAAAGCGAGAACAAGCCAAGAGAACCAATAAGCGATACCAGGAAAGAATCGCTCGCGCCTACAATAAGACGGTCCAGCGAAGAGATTTCGCAGTCGGAGACTTGGTCTTGCGCGCATCTGATCCTTGCATGCGAGAAGCGACTCACCCGAAGTTCGCAGCCAACTGGGAAGGACCCTTCGAAGTCACAGAAGTCTTTGACAGTGGCTACTGCAGCATACGAAGGTTGTACGGCACAGCCTCTACTCCGAGTTCAGTCAACATGCGCTGGATTAAGAAGTACTATCCCTGACTTCTCTCATTTCATGCGTTTTATTATAACGTTGCTTGATATCTTGTATGGCTACGATTTACACAATCTCCTCCCCCATATGAGAGGATTGTAATCCCATCTCTCCCATATGAGAGCGTTATAATAAAAGAATTCTCCCAAATGAGAAGTTCACATTTCTAGCTGTTTATGTTGCTCTATTCAGTTTGTTATTACTGTTAATCATGGTTTATTCGCCGCAATAGCAATCTGTACAACTGCGATCTTCAGTGATCATCTAAGCCTATCTCTTACGATAGCAGCCTGTACAACTGCGATCTTAAGTGATCATCTAAGCCTATCTTTTACGATAGCAGCCTATGCAAATGCGATCTTAAGTGATCATCTAAGCCTATCTCTCGCGATAGCAGCCTATGCGATCTTAAGTGATCATCTAAGCCTATCTCTTACGATAGCAGCCTATGCAAATGCGATCTTAACTGATCATCTAAGCCTATCTATTACGATAGCAACCTATGCGATCGTAATTGATCCTCTAAGCCTATCTCTTACGATAGCAGCCTGTGCAAATGCGATCTTAATTGATCATTAAAGCCTATCTCTTACGATAGCAGCCTGTGCAAATGCGATCTTAAGTGATCATCTAAGCCTATCTCTCACGATAGCAGCCTATGAAAATGCGATCTTAATTGATCATAAAAGCCTATCTGTTACGATAGCAACACATACAAATGCAATCTTAATTGATCTTTAAAGCCTATCTGTTACGATAGCAATTCATGTGCGCATGGTCTTATCTGATCTTCTAAAAGCCTATCTATTGCGATAGTAGCTCATGCGAATGCTAAAGATGATCCCGATCGATCTTCTAGTAAAGCCTATCTGCAACGATAGCAACTCGCACAATTTAACGATCTTGATTGATCTACTAAAGACTATCTGCCACGATAACAACTTGCAACATTGTGAAGATGATCTTAAATGATCCACAACGACCAACCACAAGCCCATCTGCCAGGATGGCACAGCTGCGAAAATATGATCTCGAACGATCTAGCGAAGCATCAGCGAATTAATATATCGCAAATGCGAAACCATTACATAGCATTATGCAAGGCGAAATATGCCGAAACGCATGCGAAATTGTATTTTGTTGTAAAGAGACAGCAGATAATACAAAAGGCTATTTATCATTACGAGTCAAATGACTTACAATTTATCTGTCTAGATAGCAGCTTACAAGCGAAAAGCTCGAATCTAACTACGCAGCCAACATGGCTTACAATACATTCGAAAAGTAGCTGACAAGCCAGAGACACACTAGGGGAATCCCGACTAAGTAAAGGATGAACCCACCGGTCCTAACACCGGCAATGCAACACGCAGATCTGCGGCCAAAGATCTGTAGCAAAAGGGATGCTGCCGCGAAGAGATCAGCTTGTCATTCGCTACATCCCTAGCAGCGAAACCTGGGAAACGATACGCCCAAGACCCCAAGGGGTGACAAAAGCCTCTGTCTGATCAAGGTAGGCGCCGGAGGAGCTTCCTGTTTCGACATATGCTGCTCTGCAAAACAGGCGAAGCAGTCATTCCTCTGGTGATGGACTCCTTGTCATGATAGACAAGGGCATTGACGAGCCACCTGAGTTCAAGAACGAAGAGGCAAGAAATCCTCCTCCAGGGATGCTGGAGGAGAATTCCGCCGTTCATTACGAGACGGTAGCACGGTCACTTCGGCGCTGCACCTCACCACGAGGCGGCCGGAAACATGACCTGCACACATATTACACGAAGAAATTTCTTCGAACACACATGAGATATTATCTGCATCTTCTTTATGATGGTTATAAAGAGCAATAAGCCTCATAAAGTGGATCTTGGAAACTATTTCTACAGCACAAAGCGCAAACTCAGGATTCACAACTTGAAGTTGCCATGAATCAACGAAAATAAGCGTTGAAGCCAGCAGTCATAAGGACTCACGGCAAAGCACATTTTTGGGATGAAGAACCCAAATAGCAAAGACAGGGTTTATATAGACCCTGTACAGACTCTTCGGTTGCCAAAGATGAGTCAGCAGAATTCAAAAGGGGGGTAAGTTCAATCACTTACGCCTTGAAAAGCGGTAACAATCAATTACCCTACTAAAGGCTACGACGATTCAGTTGCGTATCCTAATAAATGACGGATGGTCATGATTCGGATGGACTTCCCAACAAAAGCGTGCTTATCTGCCGAGAAATTAGCGCGAAAATCAAGCAGAGTATCAATTGCTGATGTCATAATTGGATATGCACAGAAATATCCAATCAAATCCCGGAAAAGGGCAAAACGGGAAAATTCATTGTTGTTGTTAAAAAAAAGGGGGGAGAAACCCTAGAAACGTTACATTAATGTTTCAAACATTACATTAATGTTCCAGCTATTTTCTTGCCATTTTTTTCAAAATTCGAAAATCAAAGCAAATTCTTGATCAAGGAGTCTTGGGGCTCGAACTGATGGCTCAGCTTCTCCACTTGTTCCACTTCTTGCTTCAATAGCTTGCACCTGGCATTCATCTCATGATAGAGCTTCAGAGCTTCATCGACTTTTAGCTTTTGCTGCTCCACCTTCTGCTTCTCAGCTGCGAGATTCTGGTGGCCGAGTTTCAAAGTTACGGCTGCGCGAATCAGCGTGACTCTGTTCATAAGAAACTTGAAGCCCATTCTGCCTTGGACTTTGGTCACGAGATTTTGGCACATGCCACATAGCAATTCAGCACTCTGGACCGAAATGGTCGCAGGCGTAGCCGCAGACAGCTGCTCCAAAATCCAGATGGCTTCAGTAAGAAACAGCCTCCTGTCGAAGGGCCCTATCTCTAGAGATCTCACAAACGACTGCGGGTAGGTCAGACGCATTCGAACCACCCAGTCTACATCGGTTTGCTTCAAACCTGAGGAGATGTCAAAATAAGTTATGATGTCAAAACTCGCAAGCGAATAATGCAACGTGCGAACAGTAAAGCTCTACTTACCAGTTCCTTCCAGAATCTCATGAAGAGAAGGAATGCGGGCTGCCGGGTTGTTCGAAGATTGCCCTCGCTCCATAGCTCTCCTATAAGCTGCGAGCTCCAATCTCTCGTAGTCAGGAGGAAGAGTGTAGGCCGCACCAGCTGCGACTGCATTCCCAACCTGCGAGCCCCAAAAGCTCCACGCAGGAACAGGTGCCTCTGACTCAGTCATCGCCGGAGGTGAAGGGACAGCCGAAGTCGCTTGGCGAAGGACGCTCTCAGATGCGAACACATTAGCAGCACTTGTCCTTACTCCCTCAGCACTGGTACGGACATCTTCATCCATCAGCACAGCATCTGCTTCGGCATCATCGGAAAGTTCGATGATGCTCTCGAGAGGCTCACTTGCATGTCCAGCAGCCGGGACGGGCTTCTCAGTATGGGAGCTCGGAACCGGAACATAGGACGCAGAAGGCTGACCTCCCTGCTCCGGCACAGGTTCCTCAGCATGACCTGCGACATTAAATGCGATGATATGAGGTAACTTGCGCTATAAGTTATTTTGCTATCTTTACTAAAGCTAAGAGTAAGCACCTCCACGCATAGGTGGGATTGAGGTATCCTCATCATACACTAAGGACGTGGAACCATGCCCTATCAGTGTGTCCTCACTAAGCAAGTCTTTAAGAGAAGCGTGACCTGGGATGCGAATAAACCAGTCATGATTCTGCCTCAAGTTGATAAAGCCTAGTACGTGCGTATCACTCAAATAATTACCTGAGGGCTCTCCGCATTTGCCTACTAACCAACGGCGAATGTCAGCCTTTGACACACCATGCTTTAACGCACCCACAATAACATCTCTATAAGTTACTGCGAGATTGAAGATCTCACCTTTATCGCCACCTGCGATCTCTTCGAAGTCTGCTTGGACTTGCTCCAAGGCCGCTGCATCCTCTCCGGGAACCTCATCTTCCTCCTCCGCATGAGGAGCCACTTCTTCGGGAAGCTCGTCTTCCTCGTCAACTGGACGCGCTAAGTCGTCAACATGCCGCTCTTCGAGGCTCCGCTGTTTCACGCGCTCGAGCTCCTCTTCTTCTCGCCGCCTCCTTCTTTCAGCAGCCTCCGCGGCTGTCTTCCGGGACTCAGCAAGAACGTCCTCGCTTATGGGATCATCTGGAACGCCAGAATGGGCATCTCTCTCTTGTCTCTTGGCCACAAGGCCACCAATGGTTTCATCATCATCATCTGCGAATACACGATTGGTTTAAAGAAAAGAAGTGCAAAGAAGTTACGATAACGGGAAAGGGAATGCGACGGAGGTACCTCCTGATTCTTCCTCATGCATCACAACTGTTTCTTCTTCTTCTTCATCACTTTCTTGGGGCTCCTGCCTCTCTTCCTCTTCCTCTTGATTGAATGGAACGAAAGTCTCAACTGCGAGATCTTTCCGCACTTTGCTGGGCATGCGACATTTGCCTTTGTCCTTGATAGAAAGGGACCTCACTGGAGGAGAAGCTGGAGCACTTCTAGGGGAAGAAATCGTAATTCCCTTTTGCCTAGGTCTCTTCACCCTCGGCGCCGCAGTCGCTGGAGGGGACGGGTCATCCCCAGGAGGAGACGAAGCCGGAGGATTATCTATCAGCGAGTCAGCAAAAGCATTCATGACTGCGCGAATCTTTGTTTCGACCTCAGCGTCCATCCTCCATGAAAGCCGGAACGACTGCTTTTGTCTTCTGGTGGCAACAATGGTGTTAACCAGCGACTTGGAGCGATCACCAGCTGCGAATCTCCGCACATGACACTACGACAGTACAGAATGAAAGTGTCAGCATAAGGAAATCAAGAAGCTTAACGCACGCGAAGAAATTGCTTACCTCAGCAAATGCCTTGCTATATCTGACGACATGCGTGTCGCCCTTCTTGACCGCGGCGACTTGCTCCTTCAGAATGACATCAGGGAACAAATGGTTCTCACGATCCCACAATGAGTAGCAACCATACTCAGACTCGCTCAGGCTGCAATTAGGACGAAATGGAAAAGAGTTTCTTTTGATCAGGGGGGCTCTACTTGGCTGCGCGGCCGACTCCGTCTCAATCCTCGTTTGCTGGGCAACCCAGTATGCGAGCCAGTTCTGGGAACAACCACCCTCGCGGGTTCCCGCAGGCTGCTCAAAGGGCAGGTTGTTCATGAAGACCGTCTTGCATTCCTTTGTTAGCAAACGCTTGTAGCATCCTCTGATAATGGATTGGGGCCAGATTGATGGGGCCACTGCATCAAAACCAAACTGAGGAGAAACTCGAGTGGGGTCAACGTCCACGGTAAGCTTTTCATACCTCGGCGCGAGCTCATGAATATGCTCTGCGAGAGAAGGAAGGGAACCTCGCAGACACCAGCAAAAGAACTCGCGGTAGCGCTCATGGAAATGAGGTCCCCCTTCAAAGAGAAGCTCTTCTGAAAAGATCATGCCCTTAGAGGGATACAGCTTTGGAAACCATCGCACATTCTCAACGCGCGTGGCATAGGGCCTGGCGGTAAACTCCTTCCGCTTGTCGCATATCAAACTCCAAACACACTTGGTGTTGGTTGCTCCGAACCATCTCGCAGCTCTTCCGCTGTTGCGCGCTTCTGTCTCGCCTGGGGGACACCACTTGTCAAGTTTGAGAGCAGTTGGAGCATAAGACGGCCAGCGCTCGAAAACCCACATTGTCAAAAAGGAAATATTGACAAAAGTCAGTACATCGAGGCGGCCACGCGACTCCCTCATAGCCAGAACCAGCTGATCAAGCCTATAGTACAGCGTGCCCAAGACCAAGGGTCCGAGTGCGACTCTCTGGCCAAGAGCGAGCCTCACAGCAAGTGGCAACACATGGTAGAAGACTCCGTCATGGGGGTGACCATCAATCAAGTACCTCGACAGCCAGGCACAGAGAAAAGCACAAAGGGTCAAGTGATAACCCTTGCCCTCTACGTAATTCTCGGCCTCCGGATCTTCACTCAGAAGTTTCTTAGTAATGCTGCTGTTCGCATAGTCTCGGAAGAAGTACTGCAACCATTTGTTCCAGGTATTCTTCGCGGATGTATCAACCAGCTGCCAGTTCGGAAGAGGCTTCGTAGTGGTCCACCGTGTGGAGATTTTCTTCACCTCTGCTAGGCATTCCTCCATCTGCGTGTACAAGGCAATCTCCGCAGGTGTCCTCAAGGGACTCAGAGGGTCCACCTCGCCCATGGGGGAAAGCTCGTACAGCATTTGAACGTCCTCGAGCGTGGGGGCAGCCTCGAACTCAGCAAAATGGAACGTGTGAGTCGCAGGCGAGTAACGGGACAGAAGGTCTAGAAGCATAGATTGATCCAGCTTCACGGCAGCACCCTTCATAGCACGAATAGCAAAGTATACGCCGGCTTCATCAAGAGTCGCGGCGTGATGATCCAACACGTGGTCCATCCACTCATCCATATAGTCCAATTTCTTGACGAACGCCTGGGTAGAAATCGCAGTATATGGGAAGTGCCCGTTCTCGATTCCCAATCGAACCACGTCCTCGGAACCAACCAACTCGAGCAAGGCTGAGTTAACTGGGCGAGTTAGCGTCAGCAATCGCTCAACTGGGACAGGATCAGGCATCCTCTTCGCCTTTACCCTCGCATGGTAGAAATCTTTGCCGCCTAAAAAGGGGGCTTTTCGCCACAAGGCCTGCAGAAGGTCGGGTATCTCTTCATCTTCCTTGACGGGTCTGGTTACTCTTGTCTTGGCCATTCCTGCGGAAGAGCAAGAAAAAAAGGGGGGAGAAATACCACACTTCAGTTTGAATTTTAAAATTCAAGATCTATGCAAAGGAAGACGAACAGTTCTGGTATCAATTTCAGAAATCGGGGAGTTGCAAGATCTCATATTGTTGAAGGATTAAAGTAAAGTGGGTTCAAAGATCAAAGCCTCTTCACAAATTTCATGGGTTTACAGATTCAACGCAGTTCAAGGCAAACACTGGTATCTTAAATCAAAAGTAAACGAGGCCAAACTTGTTTTCTTGAAGCCTGCTTGGATATGCACAATTCAAGAATACGATTTGCAGTTCTAAACTGGTGATTGATTATCTGGATCTGCTCTCGAAGATCTCCTGGTACCATTCACTTTAAGAGAAAGAAGTGATGCTTTGCAATAATGGGGGATACAAGGTATTTATCCAAAACAATGAAGGGTTGCGTCCTTTCGGTAGTCGAATCGCAACCGTCACCGTCGAATCGCGCAATCACAGGACAAGCTGACGTCACGCCTAAAACCCTAAAGGTCAGACGGCACGACTCTAGGGGTTTTAGGTCATAATGACACGCACGGGGGCTGAACTTACCCGTATTTGAATTGGTGCGTGGCGGCGACGCGTATGTTGGTTTCCGCGCATGGAAGTCTGTACAGCTATGAGCCTTCACGCGCAGAAAGGGGGCTAATGTAGATACTGCTTTCTGAGCTGACAGATCTTGGCCACGTGGCAGCCATCCAGCACACCATATTGTGCTCCACACACACTGGATCACCAGCCGAGCTGATCCATGTGGGGGCTGCGAGACAGAGCCCTCGCATACCACTGCACGGGACTTGTAGGGACTTTGTGGTTTGGAGGCTAGAGTAAGCCCTGTCGCGTGCGAGCCAAGCCCGCACGCGACCTTTAGTAACTGTTTTGAGAGATTTATGGCACGAGCTCCATAAACCCGGTCAATCCGGTCAAACCCGGTCAACCTCGTAACGGTTCCGGTATTCGCGCACCACGTGCTATAACGGTTCCTATATACTCGGACGAACGTGCCGTTATGGTTAAGCTAATTAAGCCGCCATCAATGGGCGCATTAACCACACTACAACGGTCATGTTCTCCAGTATATATAGATCGTCAACCTTTCCATACAAAGGGGAACACACTGCTATATGCGGGAGCTCTGCCAAACCTCTGTCTCTCTCTCAGAAATTGCTACTGCCTTACTCTCTCCCTACACACAACCCCACTCTTCCTGTGCGATCCTTGATCCACTACATACGGTGTACACGGAGGTCTCCCCGCCGGAATCTCTTGTGCACAACTGTATTTTTTTTTGATAAAGTGTTGTTAACTGTAATAGAGTTAGATCAATAGTTGCTAACTTGTGGTTTCTTTTTATAGATGGAGGTGAATGATGTAGAAGACTATGTGTTGGAATGTAGTAATAACCATGACGATAACAGTGGCAACCTTGCTGAGGGGAGCATGTGCTCTCACAAACGCATTAGGAAGCAGACCTCACAAGTTTATATCATAATGGAACTGTGTGGAGCTTCAAAGCTTTGAGACTGGAAATTCTCCAAAGTCTTGGAGCTTCCTATTTTGTGTATATTTGTATGCAAATTGAAAAACAATAAAGTAAAGCAACGAACACAAGAATTTTTATAGAATTCAGTCACAATTGGACCTACTCTCTGCCTAAGGGACTTGATTCCTCCAGGATTTCGAACCACTTCTTATTAATCACAGACTTAGCCATAGATCTCAAGCCTAAGTGAACTACCTTACACCTATACAACTTGTGGTTCCCAACCTATCTAGTTCAAGCTACAATCTGAGAAACAATAAGAACCTCTTGTTGTTCACTTGAACAACTAACTTCTATCAGTTGATGAGGTTATGAAATATAAATGAATAATACAATGAAAGCACAATGAAGAACACTAAAACAGATAAGCAATGAATGCTCAGAAGTGTTCTTCAAAATCTGGATGATTGATCTTCTTCAGCAGTGTTGAATCCTTGATTGAGTGAAGAGTGTTTGAATGTAAGTCTCCCACAAATGAACCTCTCTTCTTTTTCACTTGATAAGCTCTCTCTCTCTTTTTACTCTTTGAAATTCGAATATCTTTTATAACAAACTGCAGTAACCACCTGAGAAATTTCAGGAACAAACTCCCTGAAATCATCTTCCTTCAACAGCTTCTTTCAACATCTATGTTTGAATAGCTGATTTGATTTGTTAGGAAGGGTTTGAACAACGAACAACCCTGAAACAACACAATCACAAGATCAAAATCCAGAAAATATAGCAAGAATATAATGAGTGTTTGGCAAATCAGTTTAATAAATAAACTGGACTATATTTCTAACTTAAATAATAATTCCAGATAAGTAATGTGTAAGGGAAATAATAATGACATGATTATGACTCGTAAAAAGTCAATAATCAATCATATAAACAGTTAAAAAATTCTGAAATAAGAATCAATTAATCACAAGAATAACTGTCAGTGGCTTAAGGCATCCTCCAAAGCTTTGGAGCTTTGGATGCCATTCAAAGCTTTAGCCTCATTAACTATGATTCTTGATTCAATCAATCAGAGAGGTTAGTTAACATTTTTTTTGAGGGAAAGATTTTAATTAACGGGCCAAAAGGCCAACCCTGTCTGAATCTAAAACATCACTGGCCCAATCAGGGGGCGATTGTAAAGGCTGAAATTTGAAAACAGCAGGGACCTTTTGGCAAATTTATCCGCAACTTGATTCCATCTTCGGGACACGTGGACTATCTTGATATCTGCAAACGCATTGAAGAGGGCCACACATCTATCAGGAATAAATTCCATCTCTTCATCTACCTCCACCGAAGCTCTGCGTCTTTTCCATGTCTCCAAAAGCTCTGCACACATCGAAGAGTCCGTCTGTACAATAACTCTGCTGCAACGAGCTTCCTTGGCCATGGTGATACCTCTTTCCACACCTGTGAGTTATAGCCGGAGTATTGAATCGGAGAAGGGGGTCCTTTCAAACCTCCCAGCCACGAATTCTCCTTCTGAGTCCCTGAGAACACAACCCGTACCTGTAATCGATCTGCCGACGTTCACTGTGCAATCTGAATTAACTTTCGTCCAACTGTATGGGCGTGGTTCCCATCGGAGGTTCTCCGTCTTCTCACTATTGTGGGTTCCGAATTGGTTTCCTTTGTCAGAGCCTACCATCTTCCTTAACCCAAATTCAGATAAGTAACCGTTATTCCTCTCTTTAACTCTTCTATACTCGTAAACTGTTCCTCTGAATCTGGTTTTATTTCTGGCATTCCACGCACCAAATATATGTTGCCCTGATTTGTCTAGTTTAAATCGATTCCTCTGTAAAAATTGTTTCAATCCACTATCGCAGGTGAAGCGACCTCTGTTTGAACCACTGAATTCCAAAGATTTCTTCCCAGATCTGTTTTGCTACAGGACATCGAATAAAGAAATGATTATAAGTTTCAGGGGCATTCATACATCTCGTGCAATGGATAGGTACTTGGATACCTCTGTCTCGTAGTTTGACTGCCATCGGAAGCACATCATGCCACAACTTCCAGATCGGGTAAGCTATCTTCTTTGGTATCTTCATCTTCCAAAATATTTTAAACCAAGGCATATTTGGACCCGAGGATGGTTCTTGGAAGGGGAGATCCTCCTTTCTTTGTGTTTGTTACCCTAGCTTGGTTGTGTATAATCCTGTGGGGGATCCTTCCCATCTCATTTGATCTTGACCATTATTGTGTTGGATTAGAATGGCCAAGATGTCTTGTACGTCCGTTTCCCATAAGTAAGTTCGCAATCTATTTTCATCCCAGATACCGTTTTGTATACAATGGGACACCTTCAATGTTGCCACATCAGGGCCAGGTGTAACTGTAGCTGAGACATGGCCCCTTGGTATAAACCTGTCTTTGAAAAAATTAATTTGTCTACCGGTGCTTAATTTCCAAACCAAACCCTTCTTAAGCAGCTCCCTTCCTGCTAGTATACTTCTAAAACCAAAATAAATCTGGTTTTTTGGCCGACATGTAAGAAATCACCATTTTTGAAGTATTTCACCTTGAATAGCCGACACAACAAACTGTTCGGGTTCTTCATCATGCGCCAAGCTTGTTTACTAATAGGGAGACGTTGAAGCTGTGGAAGTCTTTAAAGCCCACCCCCCTCCACCTCCTTATTCCACTTGAGTTTCTCCCAATTAACTAAGTGAAGAGATTTCTTGTCTTTATCGTCACTCCACCAGAATTGTCTGATTAATTTTTCTATGTCTTGACAAATTCCAATTGGTAAAAGAAAACAGCTCATTGCGTAATTTGCAATAGATTGAATCATAGATTTAATAAGTGTTTCTTTACCTACCACTGATAGCGACTTCTCCTTCCACCCTTTTTATTTTGCTGCTTATTACTTCCAAAATTTTCTGAAACATAATCTTTTTCTGTCTCCCAAAAATGACAGGATGCCCCAAGTATGTGTCGTGGCTGGCTGTAAGATGAATCCCGCTGAGATTGCTCAACTGTATTCGAGTTCCTTCGGTCACATTGTCCGAGAATACCATGGAAGACTTATGCAAATTGAGGACTTGACCAGACGCCTGCTCGTATATGTGTAAAAAATGTAATAAGCTAGTTAGTTCATTTGTTTTTTCTTTTGTAAAGATCAAGCAGTCGTCGGCGAAAAATAGATGTAATATCATAGGTCCTCCTCTAGATGCAGTAGCTCCTCTGATTGCTTTCTCTCCCATAGCTTTCGTTAGGCCTCGAGATAAGGTTTCGCTGACGAGCAAGAACAAATAAGGGAAAGGGGGCACCCTTTCCTTAGCCCCCTCTCATGTATGATTCTACCTTCAACTGAAACATTTATAATTAAGCTATAGGTCGCAGTATAAACACACTTCATAACTACGTCAATCCACCGCGGCCCAAAACCAATTCGTTCCATAACCGCTCTTAGGAAGTCCCATTCCACGCGATCATACGCTTTGCTCATATCGAGCTTTAGCGCTATATTCCCATCCTTCCCCTTCTTGGTTTTCATCGAGTGTAGTAACTCATCTGCCGTAAGTATATTTTCTGAGATCAATCTCCCTGGGAAAAAAGAGCTATGATTTTCGGAGATTAAATCCCATAGGACCAGCTTAAGTCTGTTTTCCAAGCATTTAGACACAATTTTGTAAATTGTTGAGCACAAGGAAATTGCTCTGAAATCTGCAACCCTGCGGTCTGTTTGATTTTTGGTATAAGAGCGCTTAGTGTATGATTATACTCATCCACTTCTCCTCCCTCATTCAGAATTTATAGGCAGGTGGCTGTAACTTCCTGCCCCACCACTGGCCACATTTTCTGATAAAACAAGGCTGGGAAACCGTCCGGTCAGGGCGCTTTCTGGCTTGGCATTGATCTGATCGCATCAAGGACGTCGGCACTAGTGAAAAACTAATCCAATTTCCACCTGCTATCAGATGAAAGTAGCCCCTCGACCGGGCTTAACAAGGGTTCCATTGATTGTCTGGTAGGGTTAGAAGTAGAAAATATATTCACAAAATAATTTTCAAAAACTGACCGAACGTGACCCGGTGTCTCTTTCCAACTGCCTCCCTCATCCTCTATTCTGGCGATATGGTTTCTGGATCTGCGAATAGAGGATTTCCTGTGAATGAAATTAGTGTTTCGGTCCCCTTCCTTTATCCATAATTCCCGAGACCTCTGTCTCCACATGATCTCCTCTTGCCGAAGTACGTCTGAAATTTTGTTTTTGATTTGCCTTGCGTTGTCCAGATTTTCCCGAGTCTGGACCAAAGCTTCAATCCCCTACAAGGAATACCGAAGACCTTTCAGCTGGTTTCAGACACTTCCAAACACTTCCTTCTCCCACCTCTTCAAGCCTTCGGACACAGCCTTCGGCTTTTCTGTAACCGTACCCCCACTACCGGTCCATTTGCTGGTGATCTTAGGTGCACAAGAAGAATTGTCGAACCACATGGCTTCCATGTGAAAACGAGGATTTTTCGGTACCCATCTTCTGACACCGCCCCCTACAACAACCTCTAGGGGAGTGTGGTCTGACGTATCTGCCACTAAGTGATTAAACCTTGCTCTACCGAAAAGGTCAATCCAATTATCTGTAACAACACATCGGTCAATTCTCTCCCGTATGGCTCTGCCATCCGTTTGATTGTTCTACCATGTAAATAAATTACCAGAAAAGCCCAAATCTCTCAATTTTAGCTTCTCAATAACCCTGCGAAAGTCTTATATTTTTTCGTAAGGTGACTTCTCTTCCACCTTCTTTTTTGACATTGGAATAAATCGCATCAAAATCTCCACCACTAGCCATGGCTGACCGTTTGGCTTCAACCGTGTCAAAAGTCTCCATGAATTTTTCCTTTCGCTTCTAACCGGGACACCATAGAAGCATGTGAATACCCACTCATTCGGGGAATCGTCTAATCGAACTGTTCCTTTAATGAAGTGGTTGGAACTATGGATCATAGTAACAACTACCTCCCTATCCCACATGAGAGCAAGGCCCCCTATCCTATCATTACAATCAACGAAAGCCCCACTTTCATACCCACACTTGTGTTTGATTTTTTCCATCTCCCTTCCTGTAAGTCTGGTTTCCATTAGGAAAACCAAGTTGGGCTTCTGTCTCCTCAAAACATCGTGAAGAGATGTAACGTTACGGGGGTTCCCAAGCCCCCGCACAATCCAACTTAGAATATTCATTGTGCCTGGCGGTGCTGCTGAGCAACCACCGCCAATCTCGCAATTGGTTCTTTATCGGCGCCCCGTTCCGTTTGCGGAATCCGAGTCTCGGAAACCTGTTTGTTGCTGCCTACAATTCTTCCTCCCCCATTGTTAACCCCTCCTCCTTGTATCTCCTGTCCCGGTTTCCTTCTCGCTATAGGACTGACATTTGAGTCCTGCGACTTGCGTTTCTCATTCTGTTTCCGAGGAGTAATGACGTTTGTCTGCTGGTTCTTCTCGCTACTCTTCTTCGCTTCCTTTGTTCCCTTATCTGTGCTTCTTGGAATACCGAGAGTGCTGGATTTTTCCGAAGCCAGTGGATTATTGTGAATCTGGACTCCACCACTTCCTGTCGAAAGCTCCGGCTCTCCTGCCAGGTCCATTTCCATCTCCGAGTCCGATCCTTCACTGTATAACTCCTCTTCATCATCGGATAAGGACCGGTGACTACTACCTTCCACCAACCCTCGAATCGAATCATCCTTCGGTGCTGGTTTTTGGAAATTCTTCTTGCACGGCGGAGGCCTGAAGGTCAACCATTGGCCGAAACCGAATTCCATCGATGTCTTGTACTCACTGTCAACCACTGAGCAATCTTCCCTATAATGATTCACCGTCCTGCACCAAACGCAAACGCTCGGTAATAGCTCGTACTTGAAATCCAGCCATGCCTTCTCCTCATCTACTTTTATATACCTTCCTCTACGTAGGGGATTGGATATGTCGATCCTCGCCCGTACCCTCATATAGTCCCCATCCTCTCCCGCTAAAACCCTTGTATCCGAATCAAGAACGGTCCCCCACTTGCCAATCATACCCTTGGCATACTCCTCTGTAAACATGAAAGCCGGAAGATTGTATATTTGGATCCACATATCCAGGGTCTCAAAAGAGATATCTCCCACCTTCGCGCTGAATTTCCAAGAATTAAGGAGGAGCATATTTCCATCGAAGACCCACGGACCACCTGCCATCACTCTGTCCTTCGACTCTTTAGAGGGAAATCGAAAGATGTACAATTTTCTGCGGGTTTCTGTGATAGTTACCACATCGCCACTTAGCCAGATCTTCTGAAAGAGTAACTTCATCGCCCACGTGTTCATCTTCGTTGGAAGCGCAAAGGATCCTATCAGAAAATGCTCAAATACTTTGTACGCCTCCACACACCGTGCTTTATCAATCTCGGTTACGTCTTCTTCTTCTTCAATCGATAATAACCTGAACCGTCTTGATACCTCTGCCATGGGAACCCCAGTCATCGGATCGTGATCTCTTACGCCGCTGTTTGGATCTGTCATGGCGAAAATTCGCCCTACCGCCGATCCGAACAACTCGGAACTAGGTAAACTTCTTTTAGGATAAGACCTATACATAAGAGAGGTTAGTTAACATTAGCAACACAATAAAACAATTAAGAATATTTGAAAGAGACACTATAACGCTTATAAACAAAAGTCCAGTTCATTTCCCAAGCCTGCAACACAAAAACTGTTAGCATAGTAATGCTACTTCAGAGCTTTGGAGCTTTGACACAGTCTCTAAGTATTTACGTCTTTCATCATCTTCAAAATAAAAAATCCCCCTGAGTTCATCTATCCATTCATTAAAAGGAATTGAATTATCATGTGATTTGTAGCCTTCTTTACTATTTACGTGACAAGGGAGTTGATGATCATGTGCTTAAAGATGATTGAATTTGGAATAAGGAATGTTAAGTAAATAAACTAAGCTCGCAAGCTGAATTACCCTACCTCCCGAAGTTTGTACCTACCCTCAAGTTTCTTAAAAAAATTATTTATGTCCTTGTTGTCCCTATTATTATGTATTTATGCTTTCTAGTCAAGTGAAATGTTTATGCCCCATGGATGCTAACAAATAAAATAAATGATCATTTCATAAGATAATCAGAAAAGTTCACGGTACAAGAGTGAAACCCCCAATCTAGTATAGGCAGGCTACAGTCCATTTGCCGGGGCAATATAAGCAGGCAAAGCGTCTCCTCACGAGCTGTCGCGATATAGTTTCTTATCACGGGCCAATAAGATAAGAAACTAATCAAGCATGTTTAAGTATGTTAAGGTCTCTGTGTGTGACAAAGCAACGTTCCTACTTGGAACAATATCACTTCACAAGTCTCAAGTTATGATTTACGTTACGCTTTCTTTATGATATAAGTTATGTTTTATGAATGCAATGATCTCAAATTTCACAAGTATATGTATGACTATGCCTTATGTTCATGACGCTCAATGGGAAAGTTAGCCCTCTTTGGTTTTTTCAAACCTACGAAGGGGCGTAGATGTAACTCACCGAGCTAGGTGAGCTCACCCTTTCAAGTTATCATCTTTTCAGGTTTTTAGGACACGTAAGAAGCAAGATGTAGCAAGGCGTTAATTTGATACGTGACAACGTGCTTGGCGATGCTTATGTGCTTAGATGTTTATGGTATGCTAGTTGCCTTGGTGCTATATATTGTCGACTACATATTCATAAATTGTTTAAGAATGTAAGAGTTATGTAGTTATGTATATAAAACTTTGTATGAGTCATTGTATGATAACTAGGACATTCCTGTATTATTCTCTCCTTACGCGGTGAGTCGAGATGGCTAAACGATATTGTTTTTCAAGTTAGAACTTTCTTTTATTTACAATTCACATGTGTTTTCATGACGACCCCAAGTGAATTTGTCAATTACGCTTCCACAAAGTTTTTCGAATAAGATTTTCATCACGACTTTTAAAAGTAACTTTTTTTTTACCCATTACTTGTTTGAATGGATTGAACTTATTGTTGGAAGAATCATGGAGTGCATTTCAAAATGTTATCGCAACCAAATGTGTACAAGAGGAACAAGACTCAATATGATATAGAGAGATCAAAAGCCCTTCTAAAAAAATTATGGGCTAACACATTGGCCCCTATTTTCATAGTAAAAATACATATTTCAAAGGAATCGGAAAGAATTCTGCAGTCTTCCACAATTGTGAAAATAGAACTGACAACTAACTTCTTTTTTGTTTTCAATTCATGATCTTACAATCTGAAAAAACAAAAACTTCCTCTAGTGAATATTTTTGGCACACACCAAAGCCACAATAATTTCAAGTCCTTGAGAGTGAAACTAGAGTCGTAATGACAAACAAGAACACGGGTATGAGTTTGTCCACATATCTATATCCGCAAATTGCGAGACAACGGAAGCCTACTTTGTAGAACCAATTGAATCAGTCCTTGCCCCAAGTAATAGAAGATATAATTGACAAGACAATGAGATGTAATCTATTCTAACCAAGGACTGTGTAAAGATCACTTCTAGATGCGACGATATAACTGTAAAGTAAATCAGATAATTACAACAGTAATATGAAAAGTAAAGATGCACGACATACAATTTTTGTACGGTGGGAAAACTTTCACTGTATTCCCCACCTTAGAAGGACAATGAGGGAAAAAAACCCATATGATAGCACCAACCAGTGCTAGAGAACTTTATTACAAGAAGCAGTCTGATAGTATATATAATGAGCTATCACACAGATCAATTACCCACCTCAATACCTTTACATGCCTAGCTTCTGCAATATCTTGTGTAACATCCCACACGGTGACAATCCATGTACTCCATTGAATCTAGTTAGGAACACCAACTAGCGCCTTGAGCTGGAAACTTGAGCTACACGTGAAGCACATGGTCAGGGATGCACTCTGTGACGTTTTCCACCACAGTTCGTCAAGTGAACAATTCTATCACCGTTTAGTTCATTAGTGAACAACTCTATCACATGCAGCAACTTGAACCAAGAACCTGCATCGAATAGGAGACTTTAGACAAGACTAACAAAATCCTGTACCTACAGCCAATGGGTAAAAAACACTAGACAATAATAATATGATACTACAATGTCCCAATAAGGGGAAATGACCTCAGATATGGCGCAATAAGATCAATAACAGTTTAGCACAAGCACAACTTAAAGGATCTAGAAATTAAAACAACTCTAGGGTTAATATATTCAGAATGTGTGAGACGTCTATAGAGAAGAGGACATATAAAAAAATATCTGACGCAAAAATCAAAACTAAGAACAATAACAAGAGATTTAACTTTGAATAAACAAAATTTTAAGGCAGATTCTAGGCACAGGTGTATCAAAATGAAGAAGTTCTATATATGAATGAGAGATATACACTAGAACTTGAATGAACCAATAAGAAAAAATCTACCCTGAAGACACTAGAATAAATAAAACTTTAAATACCAGAGGTTGAATTGCACACGAACTGATGCTGAATCAGAACATGAAATACTTCGCATTTTTGTTGGGGTTATTTGGAAATTGTGGAGAAAAATGTTTGAGAATTAAAAAAAATTCCTATTTCAAACATATTCTAAACATATTCCTAGTTTTGAAGTTTAAGAGTTCCACTTGACGTTTATGATTTCTAGTATCTTGTTTCGGGGTCATTTTGTAATTTTGAAAAGCTTTTATATATTTGTGTATTTATTAATTTAATTTTCAAAAGTGAATAATATTTTTTGTCAATTTTGCTAGTTTCTTTTTAGTTTCAAAAAATACCCCTCTTGTGTATGAAATTTTGAAGTTACCCTCAGTTACTAGTATTTGCAAGTCAACCCTCATTCTCTTGGTAATCCAATTCCAGCCCCAACTAACTTGTTGGGAGAATTTTAATGTCACTCCAACCCGTCACCCACTAACTAAGTAAACCATAGCAATTATTGAATGTTCTTATACACACACATACACACTCCCATACTCATCACCATCACCGTCAACTCACACTCGTTTTCTCAACAACTCTCACACCATATGCATCATAATCATCTTTTTCTTCT
Source organism: Linanthus parryae (assembly GCA_023055425.1). NCBI lineage: Eukaryota > Viridiplantae > Streptophyta > Magnoliopsida > Ericales > Polemoniaceae > Linanthus > Linanthus parryae. Next base: position 950,632 of record JALGPY010000061.1, on the reverse strand, counting down.
CCACTCAATTCCTCCATAGAAGAACACTCAATAGCTCCATTCTCTCTAAAAAAAACTCCATTCCCGAATTGGAGTATTGACCTCATAAAAACACCACTAAACTTCACTTTCCGCCTTCAAATTCATGAACAACTCAAATCCAATGTCATGCTATGCATGGGCGTAGCCATTTCCTTCATATTCTTCATGATTTTAAGCTCTTTAAGGTCTTGTCAGTATCTCTTTTCTCTTTTTATTTGAGCATTTTGATGTTAGTTTTAGATGGTGCTTTCCAGACAGGCAGATCACAGCCACGTGGCAGCCATCCATCACACCTAGCTGTGCCCCATACACACCGGACAACTACCTATGCTTGTCCACAGGGGGGCTGCGAGACAAGGCCCTCGCGTACCAACACGGGATTTGTAGGGACTTAGTGGTTTGGAGGCTAGGTTAAGGACCCCCGCGCGCGTGCGACAACCAAGCTCGCGCGCGACCCTTTGTAACTGCTTTGAAAGACTTAATGGCCACGTCCTATAAACCCGGCTTGACCTCATAACGGTCTCCGATATGTATGGTCAGGTGCCTAACGGTTCCTATATACACGGTTGAACGTGCCATTAGAGGGGATACCATTAAGCCACCATTTATGGTGCATTAACCCCCTCACAACGGTCACTTCCCCACTATATATAGGATCGTTGGCCCTCCGTTGCGACTCTAGTGCAACCCAGCTACACGAGATCTTCTGGACTTATCGAAGCTCTGCCATTAAGATGTCTCTCTCTCTCTCACAGTTACCATTGCTCTCTCTCTCTCCATGCATACAACCCTGCATCTCTCTGTTTTCTTATTACCTACTCGAGGTGCACACTTGGATATCCCCGAAGGATTTCCTTGCGCGCAATTTGGTGAACCCGACGTGAATATCCATATTAATAGCTTCAATCCTTAAAACCTACAGAAATGTCTTCCGATGGAAACATTCGCGATGGTGATCGGTCTCCTTCCAACGAGGAAACCTCAAGGGACGAAGGAACACTTAAAACCATTGTCAACACCAATGCTCGTGTTCAAACAGCTACCAGTAGTGGACCCTCTCTAGAGGCACTCCAAGACACAATCCAGAGTCAAGCCCATATCATGCAGTCTCAGTCCACTCAGATTGCTCAAATCATGACGATCTTGGGAAAGTTGTCCCAGAACACCGTTCCAGGAGCTTCAGTCCCACCATCGACGGCCGAGTTGCCTCTACCAGGGGCGACAACCACATCTATAGTGCATATATCTGTTGCCCATTCCTCTCTTTCCAGTGGCCCTGAGCTTCAGGCGCCGGGGCTCCAGTTGAGTCCGTCCCTCATGACGGCGGGAAACCCTACGCCATACTCGGCGGTGTCTTTGCACGCAAGTGGAGCTTTAGGGAGCCATGCGCCCCCACCACCGCCTCCATATGATCCAAGCATGCCTTACATCTCGGGATTTGCAGCTGTGGAACAACGAATAGACAACATCATCGTGAATCTAAGCTTCGCAGATACCGTCATCCCGAGGGTTGACAGCGAGCCTCCCATTCCGCGAGACATTTACCTGATGCCCAACTCTGTTGGGTACAAGGCACCCAAGTGGGAGAAATTCGATGAAGTCTGTGGGAATGCGCACGAACACGTGATGCGGTTCGTTGACATGATGGGCCTACATGGAGTTGACACGAGGCTATTGATGCATGAGTTTCCTAAATCTCTGGGGGCCGTCGCATACAAGTGGTACAGGACCTTGGAGGCAGGATCTGTCAAGACATGGGATGACATGGTGAAGAAGTTTTACGCTAAATTCTTCCAAGTAGAAGAGAAGGTCACCACCATTCATCTCTCCCGCATATACCAGAGGCATGACGAGGAGGGAGTCATTTTTATCAAGAGATTCAGGGCCAAGACCTTGGAGTGCGTCGACGACGTCCTGGAAAGCCGACTGGTGGAAATGTGCCTTCAGGGTATGCACGATGAGTATAAAGGTATGCTAATTAACCTGAACATGCCTACTTTTTCAAGGTTGATTGAAAGCACCAGGAATTTTGAGCCGCTGGTGGAAAAGATGAAGAGGAAGAACGTTCATGACCGTGCACCCAGCGAGTCTAGCTTCAGGATTGGTGAGTTCAGCTACAAGAGAGGGCGAGATATTGACGTGCATAAAATTCCATCCTCCCACAAGCAGCAGCGATCCATACCAAAGGAGGCGCCACCGTTACCGTGCCCGATTGACAATGCCATAAGCCTCTGCAAAAAATGGCGGAAGGATGGAATTTTACCTGCGATAGAGCATAGGCCAACATGGGAGCAGCTGCGAGACCCCATGTGGTGCGAATGCCACGGACAGGTTATGCACCCCACAAGAGAATGCAAAAAGCTCGGATGGATGATGGATAGGCAAATCAAGGAGGTGCAGCTAGTCGTTGATGAATTGTACAAAGACGTACGTGACAACCCTTGCCGTCTCATGCACAGGATCCCAAGGGGAAGGAAATAGCCATGATTACGATCGTGGACATAGAGGAGGGAGAAAACGCAGAAGTCCCGGTGATCGCAGAAATCCACGAAGATGAGGGTTACGGAATAGACACCGAAGATTCGCGCCCGAACGGATGAAGAATTGTGCCAAAATCGTTAAGTTCTTCGACGAGGTGAATTTCTCAAACGGCTGCAGGCATGAGATGATAAAGGCGATCTTAAGAGTGGCCGAGGATCACAGGGAAGAATTGGTTGTTTCTAATGGGAAAGTTGCTAAGGTCGCGCAATCAGGCGGTCTGGTCATGACATTCGACGAGTCGGACAAGAGGACTGAATCCAACCATCAGAGGCCACTGTACGTAACCGTTGCTATCAATCACGTCGAGTTTAAAAGGGCCTTTATTGATGGCGGAGCCGTAGTGAATGTAATTTCGCTTAAGACCTTGCAGCTAGCAGGGATCTCTAGTAGCAAAGTTGTTCCAGGCTCAAAGCCTGTGAAACAGAGTGCAAGGATTTTCCGTCCGGAAATCAATGTCAAGATAAAAGAAGAGATAGTGAAACTGCTTAATGCCAAGTTCATTCAGCCCAATCATCACCCAACTTGGCTCGCTAATATAGTACCTGTTTTAAAGAAAAATGGCAGTCTCCGCGTTTGTGTTGATTTCAGGGACCTACACAAATTCTGTCCAAAAGATGATTTCCCGCTGCCTAACATAAATCTCTTAATCGACTCTACCGCAGGATATGAAATGCTCAGTTTTATGGACGGATTTAGTGGCCATAATCACATCAAGATGGACCCAGAAGACGCGAAGAAAACGACATTCATTACGCTCGTTGGAGTCTTCAACTACACGGTCATGCCATTCGGCCTAAAAAACGAGGGCGCTACCTACCAGCGCGCAATAATGGCATTGTTCCATGACATGATGCATCAGGAGGTCGAATTTTATGTGGATGATCTGGTGGTCAAATCCAGGCAGAAGAATGGTCATTGGAAAGATCTAAGGAAAGTCTTTGAGAGATGCCGAGACTACAAGTTAAAGATGAATCCCATGAAATGCGCGTTCGGGGTAACCTCGGGAAAATTCCTGGGCTTTGTGATTCATCGGCACGGAATCGAGCCTGAGCCACCAAAAATATCGGCAATCACTAGCCTATCCACGCCAGAATCTCAGAGCACTTTGAAAATGTTTCTGGGAAAATTGTCCTACATGCGAAGATTTATACCAGCCATCGCAGAGCTGACCTTTTGCTTTGGCAGCCTGCTCAAGAAAAATACAAAGTTTGTATGGACAGAGGAGCATTAGGCAGTGTTTCAGAAATTAAAAAGTTTGTTAACATCTCCAAGGGTCATGATCGCACCTCAACTAGGGTCGCCTCTGCTATTTTATTTAACCTCGACAAAGAAATCCATTGGGGCGTTATTGGTTCAAGAATTTGAGGGATAAGAAAGGCCAGTGTACTACATCTCGCGCATGATTCTGGCCGCAGAATCCAGGTACACGCATATAGAGCGTCACTGCCTCGCTTTTTTTTTGCCACTGGAAAGTTAAGGAATTATTTTAATTCCCATAAAGTGGTCATCATTACAAAGAACGATCCCATTCGTTATCTGTTGGGACACTCGCCCCCTTTTGGGAGACTAGCAAAGTGGTACATGACTATTTCTCAGTACAATATAGTTTGCGCGGGACCAAAGGCCACTAAATCACAAGCACTGGCGAACTTGTTGGCCCAATTCCCGGATGAAAGCTGCGAACCTTTAGCGGAAGAAGAATTCAAAGTACCAGAGATATACAGGATCATCGATCTCTATTGGAGGCTACATTTTGATGGGTCATCAACAGGGTCCAGAGGTGGAATCGGAGTGGTATTGATCAAGCCTGATCAAGAGGTTATCCAGATATCGACTAAGCTGGGCTTCGCGATCACCAATAATGAAGCTAAGTATGAGGCCCCGATCGCAGGACTACTTGCAGCCAAAGCCTTGGAGGTTCAAAACCTCGTCATAATGGGGGATTCCAAGCTCGTAGTCAAACAAAACTCGGGGAATACACGTTAAAAGAGATAAACTTGCTAAAGTACATGCCAAAAGTGCGGAAGCTGGTCCAGAAATTTGAGTCTGTTAAATACGAACACACTCCACGGTCTGATAATCGACACGCGGACGAACTAGCTACTTTGGGGTAAAAAATTAGCTATGACAAATGCCCAGCAAAGATATCGATCAAGGTAAAAACCACTCCGTCCTTGGTAAAACACTTATGCGAAGAGGAGCCTACAGAAGAGGCGGATTGGAGAAAGCCCATAATGAACGTGATGGCCGGGGGCAAGCGCAAAGAAAGCTGGGTCTCTACAAAAGGGTATCGTGTACACGAGGTCTGTTATACTACAAAGGCCCCGGAGGAATACTGATGCGATGTGTGACGGAAGAGGAAGGACGAGAAATCCTGGAGAAGATCCATTGCTATTCGTGCGAGGAAAATGAAATCTCCATCTATAGAAAGGCGCAGAGATATGGAATCCACTGGCCGCAGACGGCATATTATGCAGCTATCATACAAAGCAATTGTGAAAATTGTGCACCGCTAAAAGACTCCCTAGAGATCGCTACAATTGAAGAAGAGGATTGGAGGAAACCCATAATCAATTACTTAAAGGAAGGAATACTACCAAGTGATAGAAAAGAAGCTAAATAGCTCAAGAGAAAAGCTGCTCAGTACATATTGCAAGAAAACTAGCTTTGGCGGAAGGGGCACAATGAGAACTTACTCAGATGCTTGAATGGACAGGAAATCCAGGAGGTCATGGAGATGTCCCATCAAGTAAGAACCAAGGAGGCGCGAAGTTGTGTAGACAGATCCTGATCGTTGGCTACTTCTGGCCGACCATGGAAGCAGATTGTCGCGCAAAGGTCAGAAGATGCCAGCAATGCCAATTCCATGGTAACCTGGTCTATGCTCCAGCAGTAGACTTGCACTCGTTGGGAACTCCATGGACATTCCACACTTGGTGTTTAGATTTCATTGGGCCAATTCGTCCTTCCTCACATGGGAATCAATTCATCCTAACAAGAACAGAGCAATTTGCCAAATGGGTTGAAGCAGTCCCACTCAAAACAGCAAACGCGACAGCCGTGGTTAAATTCGTACAGGAAAATATCATTTATCATTTTGGGATAACCAACACTATTCTATCTAACAATGGAACTCCTTTTGTGAATCAGCAAGGGGTTGCAAAGTTAATGGAGAAAAATGTGAGGCAGGTATGCTCGACCCCCTATTATCCAAAGTGAAATGGACAAGCCGAAGCCACAAACAAGACACTACTCCGTATACTGAGTAAGATGGTCGCGGATGATCATAAGAAGTGGGCAGACTCCTTGGGAACAGCGCTTTGGGCGTATCGAACATCACCAAGAACTTCTACTGGGACCTCCCCGTTTTTACTCTGCTATGGAGCGGGAGTAGTGGTCCCCGCAGAAGTAAAGATAAACTCTGCAAGGCTAGCTTTCAGTGCCTTGTATGAAAACGAGCGCGGTCATGACCTAATATTGCTCGAAGAACGGCGTGAACAAGATAGAAGAACAAACACAAAGTACAAAGAAAGGGTCTCCCGGGCTTACAATAAGACCGTTCAGCACAGAGACTTTGCGGTAGGAGACCTGGTCTTACGAGCTTCTGACCACTGCATGCGGGAAGCAGCTCATCCCAAGTTCGCCGCCAACTGGGAAGGCCCTTTCGAAATCAAGGAGGTATTCGACAGCGGCTACTGCAACATTCTACGCTGCCACGGGACTGCCACTACTCCAACCCCAATCAATATGCGATGGCTAAAAAAGTATTATCCCTAGCTTTCTCTCATTTCTTTGTTTAAATAACTACACAGGATATACAGTGGATGTCTTTTGCAAATCCTCCCATATGTGGATCCATATAATGATGATAACTCTCCCATATGAGAGCTCTTTTATCAGCTACGAATCTTATCTTATCATTCAAACATAAGCCTATCTCATATGATAGCATGACTGCAAAATCGAAAGATTATATGTCCAGAGGGCAGCCCAAATGTAAAATGTAAGCCTACCTCAAATGATAGCAGGATTTCAAACTCAAAGCCCATTTGTCTAGATAGCAGCCAAATGCGAACGTAAGCCTATCTCATATGGTAGCAGTACAACCAAAGCCTATATATTTAGATAGTAGCCAAGCACAACCAAAGCCTATATATACTACGATAGCAACAAAAATCATTAAGTCGAGTGTAAGCCTACCTGTCTAGGCAGAAACAAGACGCGCGTATAGTCCTGTCTAATATGACGGCAACCATGCACAGACACAAGCGAGTCTACCTGTCTAGATGGTCATAGCTCACAAAGGCCTAAGCCTGACGGCGATATTATTCAAAGGAGCAAGCACATAAAACCTCGTGTTCATGTAAGCAAAAACATGAACCAATCAAAAGCATGAAAGCATCATTTCAATAATGTGCGGAACCAGTGCGCGCAAAATTTAAGCAGACGATCCAAGGATCGCGGTCACAAGGGACACAAATTCTACAATAAAGAGTTCGAAGGAGTAATTCTAGAAAATATCAATTCTCAAAAAGATCCTTCAAGAGGGAATCTCCTGCAGACAACCTAATGCTATTGGCAGTCAGCTCCTCTAAGCTAGCCTTGTCATCTGCATGGCGTTTAGTGGCTGCTTCAAATTCTATGGTCATTCGCTCCAACTCCGCCTTGCGCGCGTCAAGAGCGGCTGTCTCCTCCCTATAGGCAGCATGCTCGTATCTGAGTTGCGCAGAATTACATTCTTATCAACCTCTGCACAAGGAAGCCCGAATCCGAACGCCCTGCCGCGGTGTGCTGAAGCTCCTCTGCTCCACCAAGGAGGGCCTTGGCGCTGTCAACCGTGGTACTCACGGGCGTAGTTGCGTGACTTCTCTCCAAGAGAGAAACCATATTTTTAAGAGCTCCCCTCTATCTTCTGGGGTCATTTCCAGCACCCTAGCGAGTGCAGTTGGGAAAGACACGCGCACTCTCATCAGCCATTCAAGGCAAGCCTGGTCGATACTTGCACGCACAGAAGCAAAAACAGAACACTTAGCAAAAACATGAGTTCAGTAACCGAGGACCACAAGCAAAAGTAAAATGATCTTACTTGTTCCTTTGACGATCTGCCGAAGTGGGGCGGCGGGTGCCACTGTCTGCAAACTTGAACTAACCGCCTTGGCCATCTTTTGATCTGCTTGAGACTCTTGCGCGAAGTACGATTCCGGAAATACAAAACTGCCCTCAATTACAGCAGGATTTGCAGCCTGCGAACCCCATACTTCAAAAAAGTTCTCGGAGAAGAGGGCATCCAAATCCAAGTCTAAACCTCCCGCGGAGGCAGCACTTCTCGGAGTGATCAGCATAGGAGGAGCATCGCGCCTGGCTGACTCAGTTCTTCTGACATTTTGACTAAAAGAAAGGTTGCGCCTGGCCAAAACAGCAAGGACAACACGCTCACCCAATCCAATATTACGATTACGGGGCTCAGGCTCTCCAGCATTTTCTCCATGAAGCATATCCTCCATGGCTGTCGCATTTGCTTCCCGCCCAGTGTCTTCTTCATCCGAAGAAATTTGTATTGCTGGGGTATCCGGAGTGGCATCATGTTCTTTCCTTGGGACTTGACATGCTCCCCTCCAGGAAAACCTTTAACCATGGGAGTTCTTTCCGTTATAGTCTTCCCTGTAGAACCTGCATTAGAAACGGGGGGAACTTCTTCCGTATCCTCCCCATGAGAGTTATTCCCTGCGGCAGAAGAAACCGGATTGGCGGCAGACTGCATGGTGACTCCCATTCGAGAACGCTTCGATTGCTGAGAATATATGTCTCTAGCCTCGGGTTCGCCACTAGTTCTCTTTCTCACCGAGATTTCACCAATTGAAGCCAGAAAGGCTTCTAAAGCATCAGAAACCAGCTGTTGGACTTCAGGAGTCATGGGCCTGGCTTGGTCGATACGACTGTCAGGTACGGAGGACTTCTTTAAGATTGCCTTCTCCTCGCGCAAGCGGTTGATAAAGCTCGCGCTACGATCTCCAGAGGCGAAACGCCTCAAACAGCACTGATACAAAGAAAAAGGCAACATTAGGTGTAGCACATGAAAACATAAAGACAAGGGAAGGAGGCGCGAGTATACCTAGATGAACGAGTCAGCAAATCTAACTTTGGCTGTAAAAGATTTTTGTTTAATAACGTCAATCTTTTCTTCGAGAACGAATTGAGAGCACAAATGCCGGCCTTTAGCCAACATAGTGTAAAAGCCGTAACGCGAATCATCACAACCACGGGTTGTCGTAAAGGGGTACTCCTTTTTTGAGAGTGCGGACGCCTTGATAGGTTGGAGAAGAGCATGACTGGGACTGTTTTGAAAATTGATAAGACGATGGGTTTGAAAGTTCCAGAAATCAACCCAGCCAGGACTATTTTTACCTCTCCTGCTACGCGACGGTTGAGTCAGAGGGAGTTCAGAGAGGAGAAGGGAAGTACCCCAGTCGTGTATGACACTGTCGTAACACCTTTTGAAGATAGAATCGGGCCACAACGGAGGGGCGACAACATCATACCCAAACTGGGGGCTCACGCGGACGGGATCGTGGAACACGGTCAACTGCTCTTAATTGGAGGTCTCTGTGCCAGACACGTATTCATGTAAAGCGGGTAGATATCCCCTTCGCACCCAGTTAACGAACCTGGGTAGACCCAATCTTTTTTGGTAATGTGATCAGCGGTAATTTCACGGTCTTCCTCGGGATAGAAATCTTCCCAGAAATCTATGTTTTCCTCCTCCATTCGAGTAACGTAAGGACGAGTATAACGAACGTCGTCGCATATGAGGGCAAAGGCGCGTTAGGGAGCTTTTGTTTTGTACCAGCGCCATGATCGAGGGGACAGGAAAATTCGTGTAGCATTGGGCGCATTCTGTAAGCCTACGTCGACAGGGTTTGGAGCGTACGCAGGCAATCTTTCGAAAACCCACATGGACAAAAATGCAATGTTAACAAAGGTGGTGACATCAAATCTTCCCTGTGACTGCTCGACGTGATCCATAGCTAAATCTAAGCGATAGTTCAGGGAGCCCAACACAAGAGGCCCTAAAGATACTTTCTGTCCAAGTGACAGTCTCAAGGCAAGTGTGAGCACACGAGTAAAAACTCCGTCACGAGGAGACCCATCTATCAGGTAGCGCGATAACCCCACGCATAAAAACCCACATAGGGTGAAATTAAGACCTTTGAAGACAACACTGATAACAGCTTGGGAGTCATAGTCACGCCACTCGCGAGCCACGTGTGGTTTGACATAATCTTTGAAGAAATACATCACCCACTTTGACTTGATGTTCTTCGGACTAGAGGACACATACTCAAAATCCTTACTAGGTTCGGTCGCGCATGTTTTCCATGCGAAGTAGCTTTCTTCAAGTCTGCTATACAGACTTTCGTATCTTCGAATAGTTGAAGCTCTTGTGGATCAGTTAAAGGGGACAGAGGATCATTGACCCCCATACTCGGAAGATGCAGCAATACTTTCGTATCTTCCAAAGTAGGAGCGGCTTCAAAATCAGAAAAATCAAAGGTGTGTGTCTTTTTGGAATACGTGGAATATATTGTCTGTAGCATGACATAATCAACTCTGATATGGAGCCCCTTTGTTGCGCGAAAAGCGTGAAAGATGTTAGCATGTTTCATCTCCCTTGCATAGTTAGTAAGAATGTATTCTGTCCATTCTTCCATCCAATCAAGCCCCTCCATAAAAGCTTGGGGAAGAATGTCTGTAAAGCCGTACAAACCAGCTTCTATGCCGAGCCTCTGTACATCTTGAGTGTTGGCCACGTCCCACTCAGAATTTGCGGGCTCAGGCACAAGTTGTAGAGCGTCATTTGTCGGAGATGCTCGGAGAATAGTTGCCATAATTGTGGCTACGTAAAAATCAACACCACCCAGATAGGGGGCCTTGTACCAAAGTTCCTTGGGAAGCTCTAGAACTTTAAAGGTTTCGTTGTTTGACTTCTTTGGGGCCAATACTGTAAACACAAGAACAACAAATTACAAATCAACGACATGCAAGAGGAAAGAAAAAAAAGGGGAGAAGAGTATCTGCAAAACTCGACCACAAAATTTCAAAATTTATAAACACTCACCTTGTTGACGATTGAGGGCTTGGATCGCTTGAGAGAAGGTGTCGATAATATAATCAAGAACTTGGTCGAAAGTTTCTGCTTCAATTGGAGGATCCTCTCTCCGATGCATACGAACTTAGAAGCAAAAAAAATGGAAAAGTTCTAATTGGAGGAAACAAAGGGTTTAAATAGCCTTCACATCGAAGAGTCGTAAATGATGACATCTGCTGAGTCAGCAATGCCTCGATATCCTGCAAGATTTCCGACCCATCGAATCCTTCCGAGTTGTTCTTGCCTCAAAAATAGGCAAAAATCATGGATGGCGTCTGATTAGCTTCATAGTGACCACGCTTCGTCAAAAATCAAACGGCGCTTCTAAACCCTAGGCAATCATGGCTATGACCGGGGGCTAGGGATTTAAATCAGAATTCAAAATTCAAAGAATCTGCGTGGAGCCCACGCACGAATAATTTTACGCGACTGCACAATAGACGCACACGTGAAATTCGCGTAAAACGGGGCTAATGTACATGGTGCTTTCCATACAGACAAGATCACAGCCATGTGGCAGCCATCCAGCACACCTAGTTGTGCTCCATACACTCCGGAAAACTACCTATGCTTGTCCAAACGGGTACTGCGAGACAGGGCCCTCGCGTACCAACACGGGATTTGTAGGGACTTAGTGGTTTGGAGGCTAGGGTAAGGCCCGTCGCCCGCGTGCCACAATCAAGATCGCGCGCGACCCTTTATAACTGCTTTGAGAGACTTAATGGCCACGTCCTATAAACCCGGCTTGACCTCATAACGGTCTCCGGTATGTACGGTCAGGTGCCTAACGGTTCCCATATACACGGTCGAACGTGCCGTTACAGGAGCTACAATTAAGCCACCATTTATGGTGCATTAACCCCGTCAAAAAGGTCACTTCCCCACTATATATATGATCGTTGGCCCTCCGTTGCGACTCTAGTGCGACCCAGATACACGAGATCTTCTGGACTTACCAAAGCTCTGCCATTAAGCTGTCTCTCTCTCTCTCTCTCTCACACACTTACCATTGCTTACTCTCTCCCTACATACAACCCTACATCTCTCTGTGTTCTTATTCCCTACTCGAGGTGCACACTTGGATATATCCGAAGGATTTCCTTGCGCACATTAGTTTAATCACCATAATAGAAAGTTTTTTCATCTTTTCTTGCATGTGTGTTTTTGGTCTTGGATAATAATTTTTAAGTGTGAAGGTCTCAAATGTCTCACTTCATTCTTCAATTTCAAAGGTTTAATCTCTATTGCATGTTTTTTCTTGAGGAAATTTATTACATGTTTAAATTGGTTGTATCTGAGTACAAAATCAAGATTCTCAAGTGTCATATGTAATAGAATTGATTTGATCATGTATTGAGTGTTCTAGCTGAAAATTGCAAGTCTTTACGATCTGCATAGTTTGTGAAAAACGTGGTATATCTTCATATTCTTTATATGTAAAATTTACAAATTGTCTTTTATGAAACCAGACTCATAGAAGGTCATTTTGAGAAAAACAATCTCCATAGCATTTTTAGTTAAGGAGATATGGTCATTTGAACTTGCATGTTTGCTGAAACTCTAATTCTGGACCAGTCTTACCATTTTTATTGAATATCCCATTTTCAGAAACTTATGACATCTCTTATTTCTTGTGTTGTAACTAAACATATCGAAAATTAATTCAGAAGAATATGAACATTACTGCTACTATCCAAGTGATGATAATCACCTTTTCAAATGTGAGATTTGCTTTCAGACTTGTCTCTGCACAACACCATTTTTTATTTTTTATATTTAATTCTATAATAGCTATGGATAAGATTCTTCATGTTTCAGAAATTAGACACGTTTATCTATATTCTGAATGAGTTTCATATTTATGAAGTGCTTGGTATGGTAAATAGAGCTCTAAAGGGACATAATTGTATTTTCACATTTTTTAGAAAACTTGAGATTTTGAATTTCTAAGTGCCATGTTGGATTTATTTTGATAAGTGAACATCATTATATGTGCATTTGTGTCATATAGGGCTATGTGGGATGTATGGTTGCATTGGATTATTGATGTGTAAATTGGTTGTAATGAGTACGTTGTAAGTGTGATTGTAGACAACAGCCTCGTATGAGAGAGTGGTTTTCGTTGGAGTGCTAGACTTACTTGCTTGCTTTTGATTGTGCTTCTTCTCAGTGGCAAGTACATATGTGCAACCCTTACTTATGGTTACGACCATTGAAGCAATGCTTCATGTTTTAGGACAGAACTTGAATGTTCACAAATCCGCCCCCGAAGACCCAAAATGTACCAACGAATTGCAGCCAACGGGTTTTTTAGAGCTATAGAGTGATACTTATACTTGTAAGGGTCACTAAAGTATAGGGGTGTTGACACATAAGACTTTTTAGCTATGAACTGTGAGCGAGGATTGACGTATGGGCTCCCTTAAAGCTCGGGAGAAATATGGTTTTATAGACCCTAAAAAGCACCCTTTATGATTACTTTATGATCCCTCTGTCTACATCGATCCTTCTGGTGGCTGTGGACATTCCTTAGGTAAACGCAAAGATTAATTGAAGGTTAAATAAATTTCATTTACGTTTTAAAGTTCGGATGTTCTTGCTACGCGATTACTTATCATTGTTCAGATATTCCCAACTCTTTTACTTATTAATTTTTCAAATCTCTTGATTTATTTCCACTCATGCTTGCGGGCCACTCATTGCTTTACATGTCGTAGTTTGTATTTACTCAGTTTTTACTAATTATTTTTGAACTTGGTGTCAGAGTTTGTTATTTCAAAAACCACCACAAGTTAGTGGAAGTCGGGATGGGAACGCAAAACGAGAAGGGGACGCCGAGCATAACATTAGATCACATAGCTTTTTTCTAACAGAATAGTGAGACTCCCTCTGTCATAGATCTTAATTTTCTCCTACTCTCTATATCTCAATATATAGAGTGAGGAATTTTATTTTCAAAGAAAAGAGAGTTCTAGAGAAGATCTGATATGAATCAAAACATTTAGAAAACTACTTAAAGTCAAAAATTAAATTATAGATAATCAAGTCAAATTTTAAACAATTTTACTGAAAATACTAGATTCATACTTAATATCAAAATCTAAATAAAGAAGTTTACTTTTAGAATATATCATGTTAAATTTTAAACATTTAATTTAGAAAAAGATATTAAACTGTCAAAAACTATTCTTTATTAATTGACAAATAATATTCTATAAATAACTAAATATTTTGAATCAATATATATCAGATATATCATTACATAGTAAAATAGGAAAATATTCTATAAAACAAGCACTGCAACAATCCCTGCTTTCAGCGACCAGTATCATTCCGACAACCAGGATCCTGGTTGTTGATAGCAGTATAAACAGTTTTTTTCTATTTGTCTTGTGGTTTGTCGTCTTTAAGATTTTTAAAGACAAACTGCAATTGTATCGTTGGAAAATGACAAGTCATCCAAAATCCAAAATTATCAAGAACGTGCAAATATTATCGCCAATGGATTTAAACACAATATTGACAAGAATAATTTGTCTCAATCCATTGTCGCCAAAACTCGCATGAGCTCTAAACTTTCCTTAGACAAGGATCAACATGATAAGAGTGTGAACCAGAAAGAGTTGAGAGGTATGATTGGTTCACTGTTCTATCTTACTGCAAGTAGGCAAGGTGTTATGTTTAGTGTTTGTATGTGTGCTAGATTACAAGATGACCCTAAAGAGTCTCAATTAGTTGCTGTCAAGAGAGTTTTTAGATATCTCAATGATACCAAAGACTTAGGGCTTTGGTATCCTAAAACGTCTAACTTCTTGCTGTGTATATATTTAGATGCTGATTTTGCAGGATATAAAGTTGACAGTAAAAGCACATCAGGATGTTGCTAATTCCTTGGATCAACTCTGATAAGCTGACATTCTAAAAAGAAAAATTCAGTAGCTTTATCAACATCAGAAGCTGAATACATAGAAGCAGGAGATTGCTGCTCATAAGTGCTGTGGATAGCTCAATATATGAGATATCTGGGTTATGACTTCAGAGATATCACCATCAAATGTGACCAACCTAGTGTTATCTCAATTAAAAAGAATCGAGTACAACATTAAAGGACTAAGCTGATTGATGTCAGACATCACTTCATTAGAGATCATGTGGAGAATGGTAATGTATCTCTATTATTTGTACCAAGTAACTTGCAGTTTGCAGATATGTTCACTAAACCAATGCCAGAGGATAGATTCGAAGACCTGAGATTAGAACCTGGCATGTTGACTAAGGAAGCACTGGTTTAGGAGGAGCATCATGTAATTTATTTGTGTTTCAATGTTTGAAGCCTTGAAAAACTTTTCAAATCCTTGAAAATTTTGTCTCCAGTATAACAATTTTTCAAAGCCTTGAAATCCTTTTCAAAATCTTTAAATATAAATATGTTGATTATGTGTTTCAGTGAATGGATCACTATTGCTGGGTGTTGTCTTTGCAGATAATTGCCTAACATTATTTTTACCTCTTAAAACAGATCTTTTTCAAATCAGTATAGTACTATTTCATTTCTAAACGAGCTTGAATTCCAAACAGTCCTTCCTTCCTCAAATATTTAGGGATATTTAGTTTCCATATTTTACTCCAGCACTCCAGTATTTTTCTTCTCTCTTCTCTCTCTCTCTCTCTCTCTCTTCTATCTTTTCTGCCTCTCTTTTCTAAACCCTAAACCCTATGGATTCACGTGGATCTTCTCGAAGAATCAAGATGGCAGGAGGCTCAAGGAAGATCACAGGGAAGAAAAGAAAAACTGGAGAAGAAGAAGAAGAATTTCAAGCTATCAGTGAGAAATACAGTTCCGGAACTGTCATTGTACCAAAGTTGCCCTCTCCTCCTCCAAAGAAGAAAAGAAATAAGGACAAGGTTGATCAGACTGATACTTCGAGCAAGAAGTAATCAGATCTAGCAGATACTTTTGGAAAATAGAAGGGTGCTCAGATTGGTAGTCTTGAAAAGGTGAAGAAGGTAAAGGAGGCTTAGAAATCAGACATGGGAAGAAGATTCATAGTAAAGAAAAAGGACAAAGGGGAGGCTATTCAGATTTACACTAAAAATAAGTCGTATTTTGGCAAGAAATCTATATATGATCCTTGGTTCATCAATCACGCTTCTCATGAAATTTCGTTAGATGGATTTGCCTCTACTCAAATTGCTTACTGTGGTATGATCAAAACTAGAAGATTGTATTAGGAGTTTTGAAATAGAGTTCAATTTGGAAAATCCTAAACCCCTCTGAGATTGCATACCCTAGGCCTACCAGAAAATTTTACCTGAATCTGAAACAAGCGAATACTTTGGGATTAACTATGTCATCTAAGGTAGCTGGTATAGGGATGAGTTAGATGATTCATAATTTGCTAGAGTTTTGGTTGTCCAAAGAGGTGCAATACAGAAAACTACCATACTATGATTGATGGTATAAAGATGGCTAAGTAAGAATTCTTTTCGCCTAATGTAGCCACTACCTCTAAGCGGTTAACTCATTATGTGTTAATTGTTGAAGCCAAAATCTTTTTTACTATCTTGATGAGGTGTGTAGTACCAAAAGAGAAATGAATTGCTATCTAATAGGGTGTTGTATTTGATATACTTGGTAATGCATTGCTATGACATTGGTCATCCAAGCATTGAATGGAACACATGATGTACTGCTTGGAAATTCAATTCCTTTTAATTAATGGATATATGAACTCAGGGGGAGTTAGTATTTTGAAGATGATGAAAGACAGAAATATTAAGAGACTTTGTCAAAGATCCAAATATTTGAAGTTGCATTACTATCAGGGCCGATCTTCCCCTTAGGCAGGTAAGGCAGCCGCCTAAGGCACCCAATTGAGGAAGACTCCCGTTTATGTAGTGTATTACTATAATTATATATGGCATAATAGTAAATATTTTAGGTAATTGACTAATTGCAACAGTAGAAACACAACAAAATTGGGAAAGAATGTCAGAATCTCACGATTTAATAGGAGAGAGAGAGAGAGATGGAGGATTATAAGATAGTTAATATTTTTATTTTGTTTAAATGTGGTGAGAAAAATTAGGAGACTGATTTTAGGAGTAGATAGTAGTGGAATTGAACGTTGATTAGGAGATAACTCCAAAGTAACAAGGTAATGGGGATAAAAATTAGGAGTTAGTATATAAAAACATAAAATATAGGGAAGAGAAAAATATAGTTACTAGAAGTCTCAATTGTGTCTGATTTTTGCTGAAATTAATAATGAAATAGTGCCTAATTAGTCATTATTATTAGGAGATAGAATTTGATTAACCAAAACAAACTTGATCAGGACTTTCAAATTTTGTGGGTATATAGTAATTATTTTCACAAATATCAATCGTCTATTGATGTTCCCGAATAATCTATGGGAATGCCAAAGTCTCATTCACCATAATATTTATACCATTGGAGATATTTTTGTATAATCAATTGATTTTTTTTTTTTTTTTTTTTTTTTTTTAATTTTTTTTTTAATTTTTCTTCATTGAACCACTGATTTCTTACTCATATTCATATTCCTCATCAAGCAAGTTCAGAATTTTTACTATTCCCTCTTCAAGTTTGTTCCAATTCCAGGCACTCATGCCATTCAATCATCTCTTCCATTCGTTTAAGTGCATTGGATTACATACTAAGGAAAATTCAGGTTCTACGTACCTTTTGCAATATTTTTATTATTTAATTCTTTTATTCTATACTAGTTTCAATTTCTTCGGCGGAACATAGTTTTCGAAACTTAAGAAAGATGACAATATTAGACCCCCGGTCAATTTTTTTCCTAAGGTCTCTGAAATCCTTGAGACGACCTTGATCACTATGCTGACAGTTTATGTGTTGCAGGCTTGGGAGTGAAATTGACTTTTGTTTATAAGTCTTATAGTGTCTCTTTCAAATTTTATTAACTGCTATATTTTGTTTTTGATGTTAACAGATCTCTTAGATTGATTCTACAAAGGATCAGAGATAGAAGGGCCAAGGCCGTGAAGCACAACCAAAGCTCCAACACTTTGGAGTTTGCCCTTGAGCCTCTGACAGTTAATCTTCTGACTAGCTGATTTCTATTGTAGGGTGTTTCAACTATTTTTTTGTAAAAGGTTATTGATCCGTTATGAGTAATAATCTAATTTTGATTATTATTAATATCATATATACATGTTATACTTGCATATATATTCGATTTGTAAGTAGATTCTAGCTGAGTTTACAATGTAAACCGATCTGTCAAAAAGATCAGCATATATGTGCTATATTATCTGGATTGGTTGTGGTGTTGTGATTAATTTGTGTAGGTTTGTTCGTTGTTCAAACTTTCCTAACAAATCAAATCAGCTATTCAAATATAGTTGTTGAAAGAAGCATCTCAGGGGATGAGGATTTGTAGGAATTCAGTTCCTAATATCTCTCAAACAGTTGCAACAATCTGTTATATATTTGAGTTTGAATTTCAAATAGAAGACTGAGATATTATCAAGTAAAAAGACGAGAGTTCACTCATGGGATATACACAGTCAAACACTCTTCACTCAATCAAGGATTCAACACTACTGGAGAAGATCAATCACCTTGTTTTTGAAGAAATTCTGAGCATTCATTGCTTATCTGTTTTTGTGCTCTTCATTGTTCTTTCATTATATTATTGTCTTATATTTCTCAACCTCATCAAATTTAGTAATTTAGTTTTTCTAGTGAGAAACAGGAGGTTCTTATTGTTTCTCTGATTGTAGGTGGAACTAGATAGGTTAGGAACCACAAGATGTGTAGGTGTAAGGTATTTCAATTAGGCTTGAGATCTATGGCTAATTCTATGATTAATAAGAAGTGGTTTGAAATCCTAGAGGGATCAAGTCCCTCAGGTAGAGAGTAGGTCCAATTTTGACTGAACTCTGTAAAAATCCTTGTGTTCATTGCTTTACTTTACAGTTCTTTTAGTTGGCATACACTTCTTCACAAAACAGGAAGCTTTAAAGCCTTGGAGAATTTCCAGTGTAAAAGCTTTGAAGCTCTACACTGTTTCATTGTGCTCTAAACTTCATCAAACCTTTTCATAGTCTTGAGATTCCTTCTAAACTTTGCTTTTAAGTTTCAAAAGGTTGTTGTTAGAAAAGGTTTACATACTCTATTCAACCCCCCTTCTAGAGTATTTAGATCATGTTTTTACCTGCGTTATACAAATTTCAATTGGTATCAGAGCTTTGTTTCACGGTAAGGATTTAACAATATTGTGACAATGAGTAATGTAGATGATGAAGGATTCTCACAAGGTCGAGCAGCCAATAGACCCCCATTGTTCTGTGGTGACAACTTTGCTCACTGGAAGGCATTGATGAAGATATTCATCGTTGATCAAGATATGAACTTTGGTCAATCACTCAAAATTGTCCCTATATCTATTATACTACTTCTGATGGGATCAGAACTGCTAAGAAAGAAGAGGATCTTTCAATCACAAAATGGGAAAATTTATCAAAGAATTATAAAGCTACGAACTTGTTATATTGTGCTCTTAGTCCAGATGAGTTCAACATGATTTCCAATGGCAAGAGTACCAAGGAGATTTGGGATAAAGTGACAGTGACATATGACGGAACAAGCCAAGTCAAGCTGACCAAAATCAATATACTTCTGAGACAATATGAACTGTTCAAGATGAGTTCTGATGAATCCATCAAGGACATGTTTAAGAGATTCACTGACATAGTGAACAACTTGGATTCAATGGGAAAGGCATTTTCAAATGAAGAAAAAGTAAGAAAGATTCTTAGAAGTTTGCCAAAAGACAAGTGGGAGCTAAAGACTACTGCAATTGAGGAAGCTCCGGACTTGAGCATTCTGGAGATAGATGGTCTTCAAGGCAAGATGCTCACTCATGAGATTTCTATGAAGGAAGTAGGTGGTTACATGAGTGACAACATCAAAAACTTAGCACTCAAGGAAAAAGACAATGAAAAATCTCAAAGCCTTGAACTGGAAGAGGATGATGATGTGAAGCCCTAGCCTTGATCTCCAAAGCCTTGACCAGAATTCTAAAGATGAAGAAAAGATTTGGAAATAGAGATTACAACAAAGACAATCCAGACCTTCAAGTAGCAAGGATCAGAAAGGTAAGTCTTCTTCACATTCACATAAACCTAAAGTAATGAATTGTCTTGAATGTGGAGACGCAGATCATTTGGCGAGAGATTCTCCTCAAAAGAAAAAGAACAGACATTTTCCCAAAACGGAAAATGATAACAGAAGAAAGAAGTCATGGTTGCATCATGGAGTGATTCTGATTCATTAAATGACTCAGAATCAGATGAAGAACAAGCAAATTTGGGCTTAATGGGTGAGCATGAAGAAGAAAGTGGTTTAGACAAGCATATTGATTTAATGGTAAAGAATCTCCTTGCTAGCCCTTCTGATGTTCTACCTGAAATTCTCAAAAGTATGTTTTTAAATAAGGAAAGCTGTAGAACTGAGATTGTTTCTTTAAAGGTGAAGGTCCATGAGCAAGCAAAAGAAAACTTGAGTTTAGTTTTTCACAATGAAACTCTTGAAGTATCTAAGTCAAAACTCGACAGTGACATTAAAGCCTTGGATAGCAGGTTCAAATCTTTGAAAGCACAAGTCAAAGAAGTTGTAGATCAAAAGATTTTTTTAATTGATAAGTTTGTTGATCTAAAACATCACTCAGATGATTTAGAGCAACAAATCACTTCTTTGACAGAGAAACTTTAAGAATCAAAGATTGTTTTATAAAATTTGCAGGCTCTGAACATAACCACAATCTAATGCTTGGAGGAAATCTGCATTCTGTACACAAAATTGGAATTGGTTATAATCCAAATTTTCCAAAAAGGAACCAAACCACATTTGTGATATAAGGAAATAAACATTCTCCAAATTGTCATTATTGTGGAAAAGTCGGTCATGTAAAGGTAACTTGCTCCTATAGAAGGACATAACCTCATATATTGAGGAACACCTATCCTTATCAACTTAAGGGACAATTAAAGCAGATTTGGGTTCCTAAAGGAGTCAGACCACCTAACATGGTTGATTCTAAATATGAATCCAAATTCTATACTGGTTCTAATAGCTTGTTGAGGCATTGATTGAATTTTGCAGGCTGTCACAAAAGCTTTGAAGGATAAAAAAAGGATACTAGACAGTGGTTGTTCCAGGCATACGAGTGGAAGAAATCATTATTGTCAGATCTTAAAGAAAAATATGGAGGAACATTCACACTTGGTGATAAAGCTAAATGCAATATTATTGGCATAGTTAGTATTGGTAATGAATCTTCTACTTCTATTTCAGATGTTTATTTAGTAAGAGGTTTGAAGTATAACTTGCTTAGTATATCTCAATTATGTGAAAAGGGTAATAAATTTTTTTTTTGACAACGAGAAATGTGTGGTGCAAGATGAAAAATCTTGAAATCGCATACACACTGCTCCTAGGTCATACAACATATATGCTATTAGTAATAACAAAGTTGCAGGTGAAAATCTGAAATGCTTCAAAGCTTTAGAAGATGAGTCAAGGCTTTAGCACAGAAACCTTGGGCATATAAGCATACATACAATGAATAAGCTTTTCTCAAAGGACTTGGTAAGATGTCTACCAACCTTAAAGTTAACATATTATGAGATTTTCAAAGCATGTTCTCATGGTAAATAGACAATGAGTTAATTCAAGCTAAAGAACTTTGTATGTACCACTAGACCTTTAGAATTGATGCAAACATACTTGTTTGGTCCAATTTGGGTTCAAACACCCAAAGGTAAGAGGTATATGCTTGTTCTGGTAGATGATTACTTTAGATTACTTGGGTTATTTTTATTAGAGAAAAATCTGAAGCACCTGTCTGAATTCTCAAAACTTTCTAAAGAGCTTCAAACTTTGAAAAATTTACCTGTTGCATCTGTTAGCAGTGATCATGGTACGGAGTTTGATCAATTAGACTTTGATTTATTTTTTGAAAAAGCATGGCATCTCACACAATATCTGCTCCTAGAGCTGCACATCAGAATGGAGTGATTGAGAGAAAAATAGGACACTTGAAGATATGTCTAGAACCATGCTACTTGAAAGTCATTTGCCAAAATATCTTTGGGCAGAAGCTGTTAACACTGCCAATTATGTGCTTAATAGATTTTTGAGTAGGCCTATTTTGAAAAAAACTCCTTATGAATTTTCCAAAGGAAGATAGCCAAGTGTCTCTTACTTTTAACCCTTTGTTTGTACTTGTTATATGCATTATAATGGTAAGAATAATCTTGGTAAATTTGATGGTATAAGTGACGAAGGTGTGTTTCTTGGTTATTCTCAATCTAGCAAAGCTTATAGAGTCTTCAATAAGAGAACTAAAGTTGTAGAGGAGAGCATTCATGTGATTGTTGATGAAAGTGCTGATGATTGCTCGAGTGAAAGTTTTGTAGATCTAAATATGAATAAGTATGAGGTAGATGATGAATTTCAGCAAGTAAAAGAAAGAAAAACAAACTTGCAGGAACAACAAGAAGAATGTCAAAGCTTTGTACATCATTCTTAGTCTAAAACTCAAAGCTTTGAAACTGGAACACAAAATGCTTCAGCTACTACATTGAGTTCTCAAAAGATTGAAGAGATTGCTGGAGAACCAGAACCCTGGACGCCAAGGAAGAGGTTCAAGTATTTTTCAGCTCATCTAATGGAAAATATGATTTCAGATCCAACGACTGGTACACAAACCATAGGAAATTGAATAACTTGTGTTTCTTCAGTGCTTTTGTATCACTTATTGAACCTAATAATTCAAAGGAGGCATTACACTGCAGACTGGATCATTGCAATGCAGCGTGAACTGAATGAGTTTGAGAGAAACAAAGAATGGAACTTGGTTCCTAGGACAACGACCCAATCAGTTATTGGAACCAGATGGGTGTTCAGAAATAAACTTGATGAAATTGTTAAGGTTATGAGAAACAAAGCCAGACTTGTGGCAAAGGGGTAAAATAAGGAAGAAGGTATTGATTATCAGGATACCTTTGCTCCTGTTTCCAAGTTAGAAGCTATCAGAATACTTCTTGCATTTGCGTCTCATTAGAATATAAAGCTTTATCAAATGGTTGTCAAATGTGCTTTTCTAAATGGTTATTTACAAGAAGAAGTCTATGTTTCTCAACCTCCTTGTTTTGAAGATGAAAACTTTCCTGATCATGTTTTCAAATTAGACAAAACTCTCTATGTTCTCAAGCAAGATTCAAGGGCTTGGTATGACAGACTTTCAACGTATTTACTTGAAATTAAATTTAAAGAGAGACCTAATAGACAAAGTTCTTTTTATGAAGACTCATGAGAAAGATATCTTAGTAGTACAAAATTATGTTGATGATATATTCTTTGGTGCTACTAATGATGCTCTATAAAAAGAGTTTTCAAGTCTAATGTGTAGGGAATTTGAAATGAGCTTAATAGGAGAGTTAAATTTCTTTCTTGGACTTCATGTATATCAAATGACGAAAGGAATTTTTATGCATCAAGTAAATATACCAAGGACTTTCTCAATAAGTACAATATGTCTTAGTCCAAGGTACTTAAAACTCCCGTGAGTTCTTCATTATTCTTATAAAAGGATACAAATGGTATGAATGTGAATCAAAAGGAATAAAGAGATATGATTGGTTAATTGTTGTATTTAACTGCTAGTAGACCATATATTATGTTTAGTGTATGTACGTGTGCAAGGTACTTTATTACGAGTTGTCAGCTGTTGTGTTGAAGGAGAAGGACTTTATCAAGCCAAAAGCTGCAACAACATCAAAGGCTTCTTTATATTTTTCTCAGATTATTGAAAATTTGGAGAACCTGGAAGATGGAATGGAAGACCTAAGGCAAGGTCAATTTCACTTGTCTACTGAGTTTGGAAAGTTAAAAGCCTTGGCGAATGAGAAGCTTGATTTAATCATCAAAGGTTTGGACTTGAAGAAAGTACCATCTGCTGAAAGTAAAGATACTGAAAGTATAGATTCAGAGATGGTTCTTGGAGATGCTGTGAAGCAGAAAAAGAAGAAGAAGGTACCAATAGTGCTGAGTTATAAGGATTTGTTTGAGAAAAGTGAGAAAGAAGATTGTATTGGTGAAGCTACTAAGAAAGAAGATGTTATTGTAAAGGAAACAGTTGTTGAAGAAGATGCTGGTGAGGAATAAGCTGGTAATGAGGAAGAATTAGATGAAGAGGGGCTGAGATAGCTTCTGGAACTGAGAAAGAATAAGAGGCTTAGAAAGCTGAGGATGACCAAGGAGCAACAAATGACGATTAAGAAGAAGATGAGCCAGAGAAAGAGGAAACTGCAAACGGAAGGGACAAAGGAAAGGGTAAAGCTTCAAGTGCAAGAAGCAGGGTCAGAATCTGAGAAAGAACAGGTGGAAGCCAAGAAGGATCAAGGTGATCAAGCAATAAAGAAAGATGGAGAAAAGAAGAAGAAATCTGGGGAAGACAAGAAGGAGGATCAAACCCCAAAGTAGAGACCAGAAGAGAAGAAGAGTAAACAGAAGAAAAGGGTTAAACACGTTGATGCTAAATCTAAGAAGATTTCAGGTCATGGTAAGCATTTATTTCCTGAATCTTGGTTTATTAGTACAGAAGTTAAAGGTTTTTGGTTGAATGGTTATGCATCTTCTAAGATTTCTTTTTGTAGCATGATATCTGAGGAGTTATTGAATAAACTTGATATTGAATCCATAAGAAAACTGAGAGTTTCATTTGTTCGGAAGATGTTGAACCCTAGTTCTGAGGCTTATCCTAGGCTATCCAGGTTGTTTTATCTGAATTTTGTTATAGAAGTTGATGATGATAGTTTTGTTTTTACTTCTAGAGTTGTTGGGGGTGGATATGAGGTTAGATCATAGGGTTTTTGCCAAACTATTGGGAGTACCTAGGAAGTATAAGGTACAAGAACATCCTGATAGGGGGGAGTGTTTGGAGAAGGCAAAATCTAAATTTTTCTTAGCGGGAACACCAACTGGACCTAAGAAATTAACACACTTGTGTTAAATTGTGAAGCCAAAATCCTATACTCTAATGAGATGTGATGTGTCAAGAGAACACTCAAAGGATATGGCAACTGACAAAGTTCTGATTATGATGCATCTGATATGTCAAGGCTTTGACATTGATCTGCCTAGTGTGATCATGGAGCATTAGTTTTATTGTGGTAATAGGACTAGGAAGCGTACTATTCACTATGCAAATCTGTTGCCACTTTTCTTTGAGTATTTTAAGGTGTCTGTTGAAAATGAGGACAAAGTTACTAGTAGTTTTGGAATGGTTGATGTGAGTTCTCTCCAAGGGATTGGAGTTGTGCAGACTGGTAAAGGAAGTTGGAAGTTTATTCTGAGTTGTCATCTGCTGAGTTGAAGGAGGACTTTATTAAGCCAAAAGGTGCAACAACATCAAAGGCTTCTTTGGATTTCTCTCAGATTACTGAAAAGTTGGAGAACCTGGAAGATGGACTGGAAGACCTAAGGCAAGGTCAATTTTACTAGTCTACTGAGTTTGGAAAGTTCAAAGCCTTGGCGAATGAGAATTTGGACTTAATCATCAAAGGTTCGGACTTGAAGAAAGTACCATCTGCTGAAAGCAAAGATACTGACAGTATAGATTCAGATATGGTTCTTGGAGATGCTCTGAAGTAGAAAATAAGAAGAAGTTACCAATAGTGCTGAGTTATATGGATTTGTTTGAGCAAAGTGAGGAAGAAGATGTTTTTGGTGAAGCTACTAAGAAAGAAGATGTTATTGTGAAGGAAACAGTTGTTGAGGAAGATGCTGGTGAGGAAGATGCCGGTAATGAGGAAGAATCTGATGAAGAAGGGGCTGAGATAGCTGTTGTAAATGAGAAAGAAGAAGATGCTTAGAAAGTTGAGGAAGACCAAGGAGCAACAGATGATGATTAAGAAGAAGATGAGCCAGAGAAAGAGAACTGCAAAAGGAAGGGACAAAGGAAAGGGTAAATCTTCAAGTGGAAATAAGAAAGCAAGATAAGGATGCTGTAGTGAGAGCTTCAAAGCCTTGAACCCTTCTACATATCTATTTTCTTTCTTGTTCACCATAGCCTTGAATTCTGCTTAGTCTTTTTTCTTTTCTTTCAAAAAAACTCTGAACAAGATCATGCATTTCTACTCTTTTGATGAAAGTAAAAAAGGGGAAACAATTATGTTTTTTTTCTTTTTTTTTTTTTTTTTTTTTTTTGTTTTTTTTTGTTTAATAAGATGCCCTAGGGTTTAACTAATCTATGACTATTTCTAAGTTTCTATTCTTTTTTTGTTCATGGTAGTTCATATATGGTATTATGTGATATTTGTTAAGTGTTTTCTGTTTATCTGTTGGATATTAATTGTTATTGAGATGCATGTTTTTAAGCAATGCAAGAATATTTGTTTTTTCTTTCATCAAGAGGGATATTGATAATTCAATTCCTTGGAATGAATTGATACATGGACTCAGGGGGAGTTTGTATTTTGAAGATAATGAAAGAAAGAAATATTAAGATACTTTGTCAAAGCTCCAAAGCTTTGAAGTTGCATTACTATGCTGACAATTTTTGTGTTGCAGGCTTGGGAGTGAACTGGACTTTTGTTTGTAAGTATTATAGTGTCTCTTTCAAATATTATTAACTGCTATATTGTTTTTTTGACGTTAACAGATCTCTTAGATTGATTGTGCAAAGGATCAGAGATACCAGGGCCAAGGCCTTGAAGGACATCCAAAGCTCCAAAGCTTTGGAGGTTTCCCTTGAGCCTCTCACAGTTAATACTGTGACTAACTGATTCTTGTTGCAAGGTGTTTCAACTATTTTTTTGATGGGTTATTGATCTGTTATGAGTCATAATCTAATTTTTATTATTGTTATGATCATATATACATGTTACACTTGCAGAGATATTAGATCTTTAAGTAGATTCTAGTTGAGTTTACAATGTAAACTGATCTGTCTAACAAATCAGCATATCCGTGCTAGATTATGTGGATTGGTTGTGATTTATTTGTGCAGGGTTGTTCGTCGTTCAAACTCTCCTAACAAATCAACTAAACTATTCAAATATAGCTGTTGAAAGAAGCATCCCAGGGGATGAGTATTTGTAGGAATTCAGTTCCTAATATCTCTGAAATCGTTGTAAGAGTCTGTTATATATTTGAGTTTGAATTTAAAATTGAAGACAGAGAGCTTATGAAGAAAAATGGAGAGGTTCATTCGTGGGATATGCACAGTTAAACACTCTTCACTCTGTGTACAAAGGAATCCTCGAGAGACGTCCAAGTGTACACCTCAAGTAGGGAATAAGAACACAGAGAGTTGTAAGGTGTGTGTAGGGAGAGAGTAAGCACTGGTAACTGTGTGTGAGAGAGAGACAATAGGCTATGGTGCTAGACCAGTGTGTCTTGTTGTCTTATCGTGTCACAACGGAGAGCATAACGATCCTATATATAGTGGGGAAGTGACCGTTGGGGGGGTTTGGTGCACCATAAATGGCGGCTTAATGATAGAACCCCCAACGACACGTTCGACCGTGTATATAGGAACCGTTACGTATCTGCCCGCAAGTATCGGAGACCGTTATGAGATCAGCCGCATTAATGGGACACGTAAGCCTAGGATCTATCAGCTAGTTACCAGAGGTCGCGCGCAAGCTTGGTTGTCGCCTGCGCGCGACGCACCTTACCCTAGCCTCCAAACAACTAAGTCCCTACAAGTCCCGTGTTATGGTACGCGGAGCCCTGTCTCGTAGCCCCCACGTGGATCAGCACGGGTGGTGATCTGGTGTGGATGGAGCACAGCTAGGTGTGCTGGATGGATGCCACGTGGCAATGACCTGTCTGTCTGGAAAGCAGTATCTACAATAGCCCCCTTTTGCGCGATTGTCACGCGCCCTTCTACTGTGCAGTCGCGCGAAATCAATCGTCCGTGGAGCTCACATAAACCTTTTTTGAATTTTAAATTCGAATCCCCATAACCCCCAGTCTCAGCTATGATTGCCTAGGGTTTGGAGAATGCCGTCTAGCCTTTAATGAAGCGTGGCTTCTGTTGAGTTAATCAATCACCCTCTAAATTCGCCTACTTTCGAGGTGGGGACAAATTAAGCGTCAAATTTTCTGGATTCCCAAGCATCTTGCTGACTCAACAGTACCCAAGGGTTGCGACTCTTCGGGTTCTTTAAACCCTTCTATGCCTTTGATGTAGATTTTCCTGCCTTTCCTCCTCTTCAAACAAAACATCGACTCAAGCATTTTTTAGCAATGGCTCCCAAGCAAGCTGCTGAAGTTCAAGAACTTCCTAGCGAATTATGGTGCAAAGCCGCCTACCTAGGGGGTGATGATTTTTATGCGGCACTATTATTGCGTCCCCCCTCCAAGCATCCCCGTTGAATGATACCTTGCAAATTGCTCCTGAACCAGTGAGATCTGATTGGGACATGATTAACGCCGGAGATGTGCAACGCCTCGGCGTAGAGGCCTGCTTGTATGGTTTTACCGACATTCTACCGCAGTCCTTCATGGAGGGTTTTGACTGGATGGATGAATGGACGGAGCATATCCTTTGCGCTTACGCATCCGACTTGAATCGTGTTAATATTTTCCACGCCGTTCGTGCAACCAAGGGTCTTCATATTTACCATGATAGTACCATGCTTCAGGTGTTATTTTCTAGGTATTCCCGGAAGACCCACACTTTTCATCTCTCCCATCTCGAAGTTGCTCCTACCTTGAAGGATATGGAGGTCTTGCTGAATCTTCCAAGAATGGGGATTGTTGACCCCCTAGCAACCTTGGCCTAACCGGACGAGATTCAATTATTTGAAGATATGAAGGTTCTTATAGTAGATATGGGAAGAACTGGCTCGAAATGGATGCCTGGAGTGACCACACCCTGTGGGGAATTCCCACGTACATCCTCTGTTCCGAGGAACACATGGTCAAAATGGCTCATGTACTTTTTTAGAGACTTTGTCGACCCTGCTGTGGCTCGTGAATGGCGGGAAAAAGACCCAAAAGCGGTCATTAGTGTTGCAGGGAAAGGGTTTCATTTCACCATATGCGGCTATCTCTGAGTGTGGCTATCGCGTTACTTGATAGACGGATTTCCCCGTGACGGAGTTTGTATGCACGTGCTTCCACTTGCCGTAAGATTATCCCTTAGACAAAAGGTATCCCTAGGCCCACTCGTCCTGGGCTCCTTATACCACCGTCTTGACTTGGCCGCAGCTCATGTCGAACAGTCGCAAGGAAGAGTCGACGTTTGTACTTTTGTTAATACCGCCTTTCTGTCTCTGTGGTCTTTTGAGAGATGGCCCGGGTATGCCCCCATTCTTGTGAAAGTGGGTCTTCGGAACGCCCCTAGCGTTCCTCGAATCTTGCAGAGTCCGCGAGCGTGGCGCTGGTATAATACAGAAGCTGCCCAACGGACATTCGCCTTGATTATCGACGACGCTCGTTTCTTCGCGCGTCGCCCCCTATGCTACCCGTTTGAAGGATGAGAACATAGACTTTTGTTAAGACTTTTATCCGAATCAGGACATCATTCTTTCCATTGATCTCCTATCTACAGGCCATTGGTCTCTTAGTAGGTTTTTGAACTGGGTTCGAAGAGGGTTTCTTCCTGTGCTACTTGAGTATGTATCAGATATCGAATTTTCTGGTGACTATGAACAAATTACCGTGCCGTTCGACTTTGTTCGCGTTAGCCCTCAATTTGGGTATGACGCCGTTGCTCCTTTGTTGTGGCCTGAATTCATGGACTGGGGATGCTATGACAGTATTTTATGTGGGAAGGGGGCATCTTCTCTGTATGCTGAGCTTCCTTTGATCCATCCTTCGCGTGACAGAAAGGGACGAAATACCCCAAACTGGGTATCTTTCTGGGACCTCCAAACTCAGGGTCTGCTCAGCCTTCATGATATGCCCTCTCCTAACAAGCTACCCATTTTTTCAACAAGCGAGTATCCCTTTAAGGCCCTTCGTAGTCGTGACGACTGCAACTCTTGCTACTTTTCCTTGCTGGCTAAAGACCGGCATCTGTGGGCTCAACTAATTCTTGAGGAGAAGACTGAAGTTGCTAAACGCAAATCCTTCACGGCTAAGGCCAAGTATGCTCATTCTTTCAACCAGGTACATTTATATTTCATTGTTCACTTTATTACCATGAAACTTGCTTGCCGTCTTCCTTCTAACTGATTCCTTGCTTTTTAGTGTTGTTTGAGGCGCTTCGCGTCTGGAGACAGAAGCACGAGTTTCGCTGCTCGTGTACAGCTAGAAAGGGAAGCCTTGCGAAGCTCGTCGGCTCTTGAAAAGCGTATTGAGCCAGCCATGCATATGCCCCCAATGTTCAGTTGTTGGACTCTGATGCACTAAGGACCTTCCTGGCCTCTAACGGGAAAAGCTTAGTGAGGAAGATGCTTTCTTATGAAACTCCCTCCCGCGAGATACCTACAAGAGAGTTAAAGCGTTCCCGTGTTGAGGCAATTACTCAAGGCAGCTCAAAATCCTCAACACGTAAGAGACATACTTATTTCCCTAGTGATCATGCCTTTGTGAAAGTCTTATTCTTTATTTTGCAGCAGGCGAAACACCTGGCAAAGGAGAGACAAGGGAAGTGATGGTGAGTGATCATGTTGAGCCCCTTGCGCACATCAGAGAACATCATCAAGAGCCCTCCATACTTATTTCTTCATATTAGAAAAACTCTTCCCAGGATTTACGCGCTGCTCGAGGTGCATCTCCTTTGCATAACGCTGTTCACGAGGAGGGTTTTGGGGAAACCGTTTCTCCCAGACATGATGCGGTGTTAAGAGAAATTTTTTCCTGTCCGGTGGAAACTACTGCTAATGTCCCATCTTGTAAGCGTACCCCTGTTTCTACTAAGGGTACTTGTACGACTAAATTAGCACTGAGCTTTCCAAGGTCCTCCGATCTGGTTTTGGATTTGGACATTCTTTCCTATGGGAATCCATTTGAAGTATGGGGATCGCAGACCGCTGCTCCCGATGGTGTAAGAGGAAACTTGGCAATTCCTGAGGTGTACTTCGTACGTTATGCTAGAGCTGATAAGGAACCGATAGCCACGGCTGATGCTAACTTGCAAGCAACATCGCCCATTGCTTCTCTCCAGCGAATTATCGATGGGACTGGTAAGCCCATCCTTTTCTTTTATTCCTTATTTTCATTCCCCTATTTTGCGGAGTATAATATCTTGTTTGCGCATGTAGGTATTGATCAAGCTTTCCTGAAGTGGCTTATGAAAGTTTGGGTATCTTTCCCTACTGCCTTTGCGCGAGTGCTAGAATTATCTCCAATGGACAGAGGGAAAATTTTCAAAGAGCTTGCCATTGTCCTGGGAGAACTGCATCAAGCTACTGCTGTACAAACAACCCCGGCTAAAGACCAAGAGTTCCTTGCAAGCGTGCAGAAACTTGAGCAACTTGCAGCGGGGCGATTGGACTTGAACTTCCTTACCCAGTGGTTGACAAGAGTTCACAATTCTGCCAATTTGGGGAACGAGCTTGATTCCTTAAAAAAGGAAACATCCGATCTTGCGGCGCGCACGCAAGAATTCGAGCGTCAAACCAAGGAGTTAAACGAGGCCGTGAAGCGTCATGAAGCTAGCAAGGCTCGTATTGCAGAGCTCGCTGCCAATTCCCTCCAGTTGTCGGCACAGGATTCCTTGTTGAAAGACTTTTTTGAAGAATGAGGTCGCTTTTAGAAGGAAACATTTGTTTTCCTGGTTTTGCTTTGCGCCTATAGTGTATGTCTTTGAAGTTTAAACGATCTTTAAATACAAACGCTGTTTCGCACCCTTTTCATGGGCTAGCATGCTTCTGAGCACATTTCTTTTTCTTGACGTTATGACTTGCGAAGCTTTTGACTCCCTTTCTAGGCATTCTTGTAGGTTAGCCTTTTTCAGTTAGAACACCCTTCAGGTGGTAATCCTGCTATCTTATGAGATAGGATTACTATTGCTATCATGTGAGATAGGCTTTTCACCTATCATGTGAGACGAGTTTGCATTGCTATCATAGGATATAGGCTTTTGTCGCTATTGCGCGAGGTAGGTTTATAGGGCTACCATATGAGGTAGGCTGCTATCATGTGAGATAGGCTTGTATTTCCCTCTTTCGAGATGAATTTTGTTCCACCACTATCATAGGAGATAGGCTCTTGGGCTTTTTATCGTATGAGATAGGCCTAGACTGCTACCCTATGAGATAGGCTCACGTCTCAATGTCGCGGTCAATCTAGTGACCCATTTAGCTTAGAGAAGTAGATTGACAATTTTTGATAAAAGTTCCCTAATATGGTAGCGTTTTTTATCAGATCCTCATATGGGAGGTTTTTGAAGAAAGGACATAGCAAGTTTAGACAGGAAAGGCTAAGGATAGTACTTTTTTAGCCATCGCATGTTGATTGGTTGCGGAGAAGTAGCAGTTCCGTGGCATCGCAGAATGTTGCAATACGCGCTGTCGAAGACTTCTTTTACTTCAAATGGTCCTTCCCAATTGGCTGCGAATTTGGGATGGGCTGCTTCGCGCATGCAATGATCGGATGCTCGTAGCAAGAGGTCGCCTACTGTAAAGTCCCTATTCTGGACTGTCTTGTTTTATGCACGCGCGATCCTCTCCTTGTACTTCAGATTCTCTCGTGTGGCCTTTTCGCGTTTTTCCTCTAGAAGGATTAAATCATGGTCACGTTCATTGTTGTACAAGGCGCTGAAAGCTAACCTTGCAGAGTTTACTTTTACTTCAGTGGGAACAACTGCTTCTGCTCCATAACATAGCAGAAAGGGGGAAGTCCCAGTGGGAGTCCGGGGCGATGTTCGATATGCCCAATAAGCCGTTCCTAATGAGTCCGCCCACTTCTTGTGGTCATCCGTGACCATCTTACTCAGTATCCGTAGCAGTGTTTTATTGGTTGCTTCTGCTTGTCCATTTCCTTTCGGATAGTAAGGCGTGGAGCATACCTGCCTGATGTTGTATTCCATCAGTTTCTCTGCGACCACACGGTTGACAAAGGGAGTGCCATTGTCAGAAAAGACAGTGTTGGGAATGACGAAGCGATGAATGATATGTTCTTGGATGAACCTGACCACTGCCACCGCATTAGCTGTCTTGAGCAGGACTGCTTACACCCATTTAGTGAATTGCTCTGTTCCTGTCAGGATGTATTCATTCCCTCTTGAGGGGGGTCGTATTGGTCCAATAAAAT
Source organism: Linanthus parryae (assembly GCA_023055425.1). Lineage (NCBI taxonomy): Eukaryota > Viridiplantae > Streptophyta > Magnoliopsida > Ericales > Polemoniaceae > Linanthus > Linanthus parryae. The sequence goes on along the minus strand of JALGPY010000061.1, from coordinate 917,654 downwards.
CTAGGTACCAAGTATGAAATGGCCATGGGGTCCCTAGCATGAACCAAATTACCATGAAATTGGCATTGCGGGCATCTTCTAACCTTTGCGCGACAGTCGGCCTCCATGGTCGGCCAGAAATATCCTACCGTCAAGAGTTGTCGGCATAATTTTGCACCCCCTTGGTGTTCTACCTGGTGTGACATTTCCATGACCTCTTGGGCTTCCTGCCCATGCAAGCACTTGAGCAAATTTCCATTGTGCCCCTTTCGCCATAGTATGTTTTCTTGCAAAACGTATCTGTTGGCCTTTCTTTTGAGCTTTTCGGCTTCCTTTCTGCCGTCAGGCATAGCTCCCCCTTTAAGATAGTCGATTAACGGTTGTCGCCAATCGTCCTCTATTGCAGCAATTTCCAGGTGGCTTTGATCAAGGCACACTTCTCTCAGTTGCTTTGTATGATGGCAGCGAAATACGACATTTGCGGCCAGTATATCCCATACCTTTGGGCTTTCCTGTAGATGGAGATCTCATTATCCCCACAAGAGCTTTGGTGAATCTTATCCAAAGTTGCTTGGCCCTCTTCTTCTGTTACGTACCACATAAGGTTACCCCGGGCCCCTTGTGATAAACCAAGCCTTCATGTATGCAAAAGCCCTTGGTAGAAACCCACGTTTCTTTGCTGGTCCCATCGGCAATCGCGCGCTGAATAGGTTGCCTCCAGTCTGAGTCTTCCGGAGGTCCCTCTTCGCATATGTCTTTTACTAATGACGGAACTGACTTTACCTCAATCGATTTCTTGGTAGGGCATTTATCTGAACTGATTTTTGATCCTAAAGTGGCCAATGCATCCGCGTGGCAATTGTCAGATCTGGGAGTGTGCTCATACTTGACAGACTCGAAATTCTGAACCAGCTTCTGCACAATTGACCGGTACTGTAGTAAATTTATTTCTTTTAAGGCGTATTCTCCCGAGGTTTGTTTGATAATTAGTTTTGAATCTCCCATGATGACGAGACTCTTGACCTCCAAGGCTCTAGCTGCAAGGAGCCATGCGACCAGGGCCTCAAATTCGGCTTCGTTATTGGTTACTTCAAATTCCAGTTTTGTGGACATCTGGATAATCTCCTGATCAGGTTTGATGATTACTACTCCAATTCCTCCCCCCTGATCTTGTGGACGATCTGTCTAACTGCAACTTCCAGTATTCATTGCTTATGGCGTATATTTCAGGTCCTTGAAGCTCCTCTGGCACCGGCTCGTGCCTCTCATCTGGGAACTCTGCCAGCAGATCTGCTAATGCTTGTGATTTGATGGCCTTGGGCCGCGTGCATGTGATATCATATTGGGAAATGGTCATGTACCACTTTGCGAGCCTTCCTGAGGGGAGTAAGTGTCCCAGGAGATATCGTATAGGGTCGTTCTTTGTTATAACTACCACTTTATGAGAATCAAAGTAGTGTCTTAACTTCTCAATCGCGTAGAATAAAGCCAAACAGTGCCGTTCCATGTCTGTATATCTTGATTTTGCTGATTGAATCATGCAGGAGATGTAATACACCGGTCTTTCTTTCCCCTCAAACTCCTGGGCCAGTAATGCTCCAATCGACCTTTGAGTTGAGGTGAGGTATAATAGCAGAGGTGCTCCCAGTTGTGGTGCAATCATAACTCTTGGTGATGTCAGTAGTCTCTTCAAATTTTCGAATGCGGCTTGATGTTCCTCCGTCCAGACGAACGGTGCATTCTTTTTGAGCAAATTGCTGAAGCAGAAGGTTAGCTCTGCAATTGCCGGTATAAACCTCCGCAGGTAAGACAGTTTCCCTAGGAATGCATTCAGCGTGGTTTGGGATTGTGGTGCTGAAAGATTTGTGATTGCTGAGATCTTGGCGGGATCGGGCTCGATTTCATGCCTGTTGATCACACATCCTAGGAATTTACTAGAGGTTACCTCAAATGCGCACTTCATAGGGTTCATCTTTAGCTGAAATGCGCGACATCTGTCGAAAACCCTTCTTAGATTTTTCATGTGGTATTACTTCTTCTTAGACTTGACCACCAGATCGTCCACGTAGAATTCGGCTTCTTGGTGCATCATGTCGTGGAACAGTGCCATCATTGCGCGTTGGTACGTGGCCCCTGCATTCTTTAGTCCGAACGACATGACTGTGTAGTTGAAGGCCCATACCCGTGTTATGAACGCCGTCTTCTTTGCATCCTCAGGGTCCATCTTGATGTGGTTGTAACCACTGAATCTGTCCATAAAGCTGAACATATCATGACCTGTAGTAGAGTCGATCAAGAGATCCACGTTTGGCAAAGGGAAATCATCTTTTGAACAGAACATGTTCAGGTCTCTGAAATCTACACATATTTGAAGGCTACCATTTTCCTTTAGCAAGAGGTCTATGTTTGCCAACTAGGTGATGGTTAGGTTCGATGAACTTGGCATTCAGCAGTTTGATCATCTCCTCCCTGATTTTGACATTGATTTCTGGACGGAAATTCCTCGCTCTTTGCTTGACTGGTTTCGATCCAGGGATGACATCCAGGCGATGCATAGTAATGTTTCGGTCAAGCCCCGACATTTAATCGAATACATCCTTGTACTCTTTCAGTAGCTGGACCAGCCTTTGTTCCTACGTATCGCTAAGGTCTGAGCTCAAGAAGACAGGTCTTTGTTTTTCCTCGCCTGGGCTGAGGAATACCTCCTTAAGTTCCTGGTCTTGTGGCTTTGGGCGGTCTTCCATGCACTCAGGTGCCTCTTTGACTTCCTCGACTGACGGGCCTTCCTTGCTTATACAAGAGACTCCTGATAGCTTGCAAGCTTGCGTGGAGACGCCCATGACACGATAAAACTTCCTACTTTTGGGGGGTAATCCGTCATCCGCTCTTCGGTGTGGCCCGTATCATGTTTCAAAGTGTGGACGCGTTTGCTTGTTTTAGGAATGTCCTCCCATGCGGGCCGCTTTTCCTTAAGCTCCCGTGTTATTGTTGCTCAAAGCGGCGGCTGGCTCTGAATGTCCTCCCATCTGGGCAGAGGAGTTGGTCGAAACGGGGCCGGGAGCAGCCTATCCTCCATTTCCGTAAACCAAATAGCTTCAGGTAAGTGTGCCTCCAAAAGATTGAAAGGATTCACCGAAACGGGTATCGTGACCACCCTTCCTTTCCAGATAGCCTTCACCACCTGATGGGCCGTCGAGGGTACAGCATCGAAGCTGTGAATCCATGCTCTCCCAATAATCATGTGGTAAGCCCTCTCATCCTCAATAACATGGAATTTGGCAGAACAATTTGTCTGCCCAATTCAGACTCCCAAATTGATCCAACCCAAAGTCATTATGGAGCTACTTCAAAACCGCGTTAAGGTCAATGGCCTCCTAACCATCTTGTGCCCGGGAACCCGTGCCATGTCTAGGGTGGCCGAAGATATGACGTTCACTGCAGCTCCACCATCGACAAAGGTTCTTTTGAATTCAACGTGGTTGATCGTGGCCGTGACATATAATAGCCTCTGATGATTTTCACTAATCCTTTTGTCAGACTCATCGAATGTCATGATGAGCCCCTGCGCTCTGGGGGTTTCGACAGCTTCGTCATTTGTGGTAAGGCATCTCTCTCCATACCTTTCTGCTACACCTAGAATTGCTCTCATTACCCCCTGTCTGCAGTCCTCCGAAAAGTTCATCTCATCAAAGAACTTGGCGAATTTGATGGGGTCCCTCATTCGTCTAACTCGAGCGTCTTCGCCACATTCCTTATTCTTATAGAGTTCCGAGACCACATGGACTGCCGCTCCTGCCATGCCTGTGATCGAGATCATGGCGATCTCTTTCCCCTTGGATTCTTGTCTCGGAGAAGGGCTGCCTGTAAAGCCTTTGATTGATTTCTCAACAACTAACTGGTCCTTTGCTGTTCGCTCGTACACCATCCACCTGAGTTTTCTGCATTCCCTAGTTGGATGGGAGACTTGCCCGTAGCATTCGCACCATTTCGGGTCCCGAAGTTGTTCTTCTGTAGGTCTGTGCTCAAATGTCGACAAGATTCCGTCTCGTCGCCACTTTTTGCAATAGTCAATGGCGTCTGACACGCTCCAACTGCAAGTGCACAGTTGTCGGTGTAGTAATAATCGGAAAAGTCCGGTTTGTCGAACCCAAGGGACTTCGTGTAAACTAACTATTAAGTTTATTCTTTATGTGGGCAAAGCGCAGTTGTTTTGTGGTTCCTAATTCTACTAAAAATTAAACTAACAATTATCCCCAAATAATTCAAAGAATTATTTCAAGATTAAATAGCACGAGTCGATTTTGTCGTTTATCAAGTTTGATTAAATTCAGGATATCTCTACGGATCACTAGGAATGTCACACTACGTTGGCTTTATGTTTTCCTAACACGATGAGTTCTTATTCTAGTTAAACGAGCACTTTTATATTGAAGATGTCTCAACCAATAACTATGCCTAAACTATCGTAACTGATTCCTCTAGCTCACTCAAGTTCAGACACGCATTACGATACTAGTTTCTACTCTTGTTCTTAGCTAACTAGCAAGATTCCTCAACCCTAGATACGGCTAGTGTGTATTTCAATGTTCCGGGCAACAAACGTAGATTCCTCTATCGTTCATAACCTAACACAATCCTATTAATACGTCTATCAATAGAATTGATAAATTAAAGGCGTAAAATACACATAACTAGAGAAGAAATCATCAATTAAGCATAAAAGCATGAGAGAAAATCCATAAACCACAAGTTGTAGTGATCAAACCCTAGTTTCCTACGAGATATCCCAAAATAAGGGTTTAGCTACTCATAATCATGTTCACAATACAAGGTTTCATGATCAAGTATGAAAAACTAGAGAAGAAAAGAAGAATAGAAGCCAAACGGATGATCCAAGCTCTCGACCTAGCTCCCAAGCACTCCAAGCACGACTCCCAAGGTGTGTTCTGATGTCCAATCCCGTTCCCCAATGTTTCCTTAGTCTTATGTGGCTTCAAACTCCCAAAACTATGCCAAAATAGCGAAAACAGCCCAAAAATTTGATCCTGGCCGCAGAGGTAATCGTACGATTACCTTGATGTAATCATACGATTACTTGCATTAAAGGTAATCGTACGATTACATCTAGGTAATCGTACGATTACTTCTGGGTGAAGGTAACCGTACGATTACCTTGAGGTAAACGTACGATTACTTCTCATCTTCCACCTTTCAAACTCCATCTTCTTGCTCTTTTTCCTTTCGTCTTCACTTCCCGAGCATCCTTTGAGCCTCCAACTTTTCCGAAGTTCACTTTTGCTCCAACGTCACGTCCCGAGCTCCCGGTTCCTGAAAACCACAACACGAGAAACATACCGGAAGATCAAACGTGATAAAATATAATCAAAATCAATGCAAAAAGTGCCCAGACTCATCATTAACGTGCAAAGACTCAACATGCTCAAATTTAGCAAGAAATGATCCAAAATCTATCAAAACGCATCGGAATACACGCAAAACGGTAAGGAAACATATAAGAATATAACTCCAAATATGGAGTTATCAAATATCCCCACACTTACCCGTTGCGCGTCCCGAGCAACAATCCAAATCCCAAACTATCAAAATCGTCCGAACCTTCCTCCTCTCATCTCACCTCTCGAGTCAACCATTCTAACCAAGACCATTGCATACTTTTCAACTTACCAATTGCATACTAACCTCAATTAGCCGACTCAATACACACGACGACTCAATACAAGACTCAACGATGCAACAATATGATGCAATGCAAATATATGACTCGATCCTAACTAAACACATATATACACAAAATATCTTTTTAGGCGAGATCGGGCAATCTCAATTAGCTCAAATCGGTTCTCATGGAGTGATGAAGAATCTAGGAACGAGGTATGAATTGCAACTAAAATTGACAACAAGAATTTCCCTTAGTTAGTATAGAAAGCCTAGCTTTACTACGTGTAAGAATAACCTACCTCTTCGCGTGTGCCGATAAATAAGAGGCTACGCTAGGCTAAGCCACATTCAAGGTCCGAGCTCCTATTCCGCTAACGGGTTAAAATGTAGAGGCTTAGGGACAAAAGGATAATCATGTAGTAACAAGTCCTAAGCGTCACATTCTCACGTTAAAACCCACATCTCACACACCCTCACCACGATGATAGGAACCGCAACCCGAAACTCACCATCTCCGGCCCTCGATCCCCTCAAATCCCGGTATATCTCGAGTGGTCTTCCAAGTGTCAAGCCATACAAAAACGTTAAGGGGAGGAAGTAAACAATCCAATGAATATATATCACACGTAAAATCCATCTCCCCCTAACTCAATGAAATACACGGTGCCACCAAACAAAGCCGCAAACAAATCCAAGTACAAGTATGGGGATGGAGTCGTCACAAGCTCAATCTCTATGTCCGTAGTCAAAAGTCGACATCCCCACACTAGAATATATCCATGTCCCCTCTCAAGTAATCAAAGCAATATAAGTCTCGTGCTTAATCCAACCGATCCTCCTACACCAAGATGATGAAAAGAAACGATCCCTAGCACGATCCACCAATTAAATCACCCAACCCAATTTGTGCGTATTAGATGCCACGCACTCACGGCTCTCCACAACTGTGTCCATGGTGTAATGACATGGAACACCGCCACACCGAAGTGCGCAAGCCTACTCTCACTCACCCTCGCATTCCCCTCGATAATCAGAGATGAAGCACATGCGATACGTAAGACTCACTCAAATATATCATGAAGTACTCCCTCATCGAACCCCCTCAACTACAAACACCCTCGTGACGCACTAAAGCGGTGATTCTAACCAATCGATGATGAAGGCCAAGAATCGTCACCCTAAGTCCAGAGGTTATCAAAGAATCCAAGGTTCAAAACAGGGTTTACTAGCGGTCCTACAGGGTAAGATCTATAAGCAGTGAGTGCTCTAATACACACCTCGCACAGCTGTTCTGTGTGCCACTACGAGGCGGGTTGGCGACTACCTAAGACGTACGCATGAATGTTCGGCTTGTTTAGCTCACACCTAGCTCAACTCTTGTAATAAAACAAGGCACACACTTTAGATTTTGAAAATCATTTAAGTGTTTTAAAAAAATAGGCAGGTATTCCCGTAAAGAAAGTCTCTCTATACATACTAAGGGGAACTCAAATTGTCATTCTCGGTCACATCTCATACCCTATGCCTAAAGTTCTCACACTCCTCGATTTTCCAATTTCAAGCTTCTTTTGATTGCCCTTTCTCAATTTTCAATTTGTTTTAATTTTTTTTTTTTTTTTTTTTTTTTTTTTTTTTTTTTTTATAATATAATATTTCCTACTCTATATGCATGGGCCGACACGAAAGAAGACTCGAAATTGACTCGATTTGGGTAGGTGGACTCAATTAATTAAAACGTGCTCTAAACATAAACTACATAAACTACTCACAGTACGACACACACAATATGTATAAACACGACACGGACTACAAAAACTGACTCACGACACGACACAAACAACCTATATGTAACTGGTGAATGCAGACACGGACTTGGCTAATAAAGGCTGAGGAACCCCCCCACACTTGAACGCGTCGTTGTCCTCAACGAATGCATAGGCAAGCGAAAAGACTCAGCATTCAAATGCAGGGAGTGATAAGTCTACTCGGACGAATCCTCGTCGTCCTGGTCCTGGTCTCCGGAATAGGCATCCGAATGGTACTCGTAGGCACCAGGGTAGGTCTCTTGGCCACTAGGCCACTGATCTCTCGGGAATCCCACATGAGTGGCCAATGCCTCTAACCACTGGTCCTGACGGTGCTGATGCAGACTCACCTGACGTAGTCCCTGACCGAGGTTACGCATGCTACTGCGATGATGCTCAAACTGCCTAGCACTCATGTCAGCCACATAGTCACGGGACCGACCCTGGGATGTGAGGGTCATAGTCCTGGTCAATCTCAACTCGGCCATCCAGTCCGCTAAGCTCACACTCGGCTGGCCAGGGTCAAGGACAGGGGGTGGTACAGGATGAGGTGGAACGGGAGTAGGAGCTGGAGGAGTAGGAGCCGCTCGCGAGGAAGAGGCTCTTTTCTTAGCCTTTCCTGTAGGAGGTCTAGAACTAGCTCCTGCCTCCATCACCACTACATCCTTGAACGGGTCCGGGATTTTGTCAAACATTCTCGGAGCCTTGGGTGTGATGTCTAGCTCTCCATCAGGTACGTCAGCCCCGCAATCCTTAGCTAAGTGCAAAAGCAAGAAACTATGGCCCACAGACTTCCTATTTTTCTCTTCAAATCTCTCATGCAAATACAGGAAAATCCGCCTAGGGATGTCTATCCGATGCCCCCTCGATAGACACAGAGCCATGAGACATACCTCAAAATCAACGTAATTGGGAGCCGAAACTCCCAACACCCATGACGCCAACAGCTCAATGAGCCACCGTGGCTTAGGTAGCAAGTATCCGACTGGGAGCTTCCAATGCCTGATATTGGTTTTAGACCTGTCCCAGTCGGCCCCTGGCACTCCCGCAAAACAAAACGCTGACACCTCATTAATGAGCGTCTGCTGGTCTTTCTTCAGATAAACCTTAAATTGACAGGGTGCTGTCAACGGGGGCCACTTAAGCGCTGCGGCGATGTTCTCAGAGGACAAAACTAGCCAGTTCCGACGACAATAAATGACACGAGGGTCATTGAGCCTAGACGTCTCACCCTCATCAGTGTGTCTCGCATTTGCATAAATTTCACGAGTCAGCACAGAACTGGCTTTCTCTTTCACTAATTCCATCCACCCCGCAAAATTTTCAGCCTCCGCGACCTTTTGTAGGTCTTCGGGCAACCCCTCTAGTGGAAACAGTTTCTCAACCTGAACACCTCTATTAATCCTAGGGTTCGATCGGTAATAACCCTGGGCAGTCTTCGAAATAAACCTATAATTGCAAAAGACCCCGCCCCTATCAACTGCCAACTTGTTGTCGTCCGGCGCATGACCACGACTCTTTCGAATTGGGGGCAAGGAGGATGGAACGGGTGTACTAAAAACCCTAAGCTCGGGGGATAACGGGATGACCAATTGGGCACCCGAGTCACCCCCCTCAGCAGCAGACTCATTCTCCGACACGTTCACCCCACTTCCCCCAGGTAATGTATAATCGGGGTCGTTGTCACGACTCGTTCTCGCACGTTTGCTCATTTTAACCAAGTAGAACGAGATAAAGCAAGTAACGTAACAAAAGCAAGCACGTGCACAGTGACAAGTTGTGTACAAATATACGGCAATTAAACACGTAAGCACACAATCCTAGGACTTTAATCAATCGCCCCCAAGCACGCCTCTAAGCGCAACAAAAAGTAAATTGGGCTTTTACTCAATTGTGCCTAGACTCGAGTATTGAAATTGTGCGAGAGATTAGGACGTACCTACGTGCCCGGAGCAAGTCTTACGGGCACGAATTTGCAGAATTTTGACAACCCGGGCTGTTTTAGGGTCGCCGAAATTTTTGTTCCAAATTGTTCAATTGACGTGTGCCTTTTGCTCCTTGCGGTGTCCCCATCGAAACCCTAGAATAGCTCCTTCGAATTCGACCTCAATCGCCCCCAATTTCAGATTCTCCCTCAAACCCTAGCCTTGCCTCCTTTTGCGATTCACCACCAATCTGAGTTGTGGTAGTGGTGGTGATGACTCTGTGATGTTGATGGTGGTGATTGGAGATGGTGGTCGTGGCTGAGAGAGAGAGTTGGCGGGGGCGATGGGTTGTGTGTTTGGTCGGCGGGTGAGAGAGAGAGGTAGCGGGCGGCGGAGAGAGAGAGAGACGAAGCTGGTGGTGTTGGTGAGAGATTGTGGAGGCTGTGCGGCGGACGGTGAGGCTGCGGTGGTGACAGGTGGTGGTGGCTGGAGGTTGTGTTCTTGGTGGTGATTGCAGAGGAGAGGAGAAGGGTCGACGGGATGAAGATGGAGAGAATCATAGAAAAAGTTTTGTTTTAACCCCATTGACTGCCCGTAAGAAAGTAATCGTACGATTACTTTCAGGTAATCGTACGATTACCTGAAAGTAATCGTGCGATTACTTGTGCTACGAATGGGCAGTGACTTTTCATGAGAATTCAACATCAAAATTTTTTCTAAGTAAGAAGTAATCGTACGATTACTTCTAAGTGATCGTACGATTACTTTTAAAGTAACCGTACGGTTACTTTTAAGTAATCGTGCGATTACTTTTAAGGTAACCGTACGATTACTTTAAGGTAATCGTACGATTACTTTAAGGTAATCGTACGATTACTTTAAAGTAATCGTGCGATTACTTTCGTACGAATGGGCAGTGAGTTTTCTCCAAAATTCCACCCCAAAAATTTTTCTAAGGCAAAAGTAAACGTACGATTACCCTAAGGTAATCGTACGATTACTTTTGTGCAGGAGAAAAAATTTTAATAGCCAAAATATAACCTTTACCTCGTATTTTGATCCCGAACTCCGATGAGTGTGATTTTTGCACCTTTGGATCCCTTTTCCGACGTATGTCTTGGTCGTAAAAATAACGTCCCGTTTCCGGATCGTTTTCCCGTCTTTCCTCAATTATCGCTTAATTACGCGAAAAATATCCAAATTGTGCCCAATTTGTCGTTTTCTTCAAAATTTTGCAATCACCTTCATCAAGATGGGGAGTGCGGGATCTCTTCTCATGTAGAAAAATTCCCAAAGTCCGGGGGACCTTTCATTCTTCAATTTCGCGCTTCCAAAGGCTCGTTTTGCATTTCCGGATGCTTTTGGACGCCTTTTAGCATCCTTTTTCGTCTTTGTTGCTCGTTTCTTTGGTTTGTCATGGATCTCCTCGACCTCGAGACTCCATTTATTGTATAAAAGATTCCCAAAGTCCGGGGAACCTTTTATCCTTCAATTTGCTCATTCCAAAGACCCGTTTGGCAATTCCGGATGCTTTTTGGCTCCCTTTTCCTCTTCGCAACATCCTTTTTGGCATAACTTCTTCGTCCGGACTCCGATATACGCGATCCACCCATCCACAGAAAGCTCTCGAACACCCCCACACTATGGCACTGTTCAATTCAGCTCACAGTCCTGTCTTCAAAAATTTACCTCGTAATCCGCGCCATTGTGCCGGCTTTCTCATTTTCTTTACGTCTTCTTCGCGTATATCAAGAAGGGGAGTCCGGGAACTTGATCTTCCCCATGTGGGTGTTTTGAGTACGTGTAGGAATGGCGTCAATCATCCATTTCTTCATTCCGGGTCCCGATACGCGTTTTGGCTTGCTCTTTCTCGTTTTTCGTGCAATTCTTCACTCACGTATCAAGAAGGGGGATCCGGAATAGGCCTTCCACCTAGAATTCCTGCACATACTCATTGAAAATATTAAATCCACTCTCTCGCACCTCTCAAATAGTTATAACAAAATCAAATAACAAAACAGTATTGAAATCTACACTATGCAGTAAATAGGTTGGGTTGCCTCCCAACAAGCGCTTTGTAATTTAAGGTCGACGGCCCGACCAAGTTACCTCAAATGAGCTCAGATATCGGGAATTGGTTTGAGGCTCTCGATAACCCCAATGAAATTCCCGTCCACGTATGGTTTTGCTCGCTGTCCATTTACCTTGAATCTGTTCCCATTCTCAGCTTCTACCTCGAGCGATCCCCATGGGTAGACCTCTGTAATTGTAAATGGACCACTCCACCTTGATTTCAGCTTGCCCGGAAACAATTTCAGTCGGGCGTTGAATATCAATACCTTCTGGCCCACTCTGAAATCTCGTGGAATGATATGCTTGTCAGGCCATTGCTTGGTCCTCTCTTTGTATATCTTGGCACTCTGATATGCCATCAACCTGTGTTCTTCTAACTCAAGCAATGCCTGCTTCCTTTGCTCACCAGAGAGCTTAGCATCCAAATTTAATTTCTTTAGCGCCCAAAACGCTTTGTGCTCCAGTTCCACCGGCAGATGACATGATTTCCCGAAAACGAGTTGGTAGGGAGACATGCCAAGGGGAGTCTTGTATGCAGTCCGGTATGCCCATAAACTATCATCCAAGTGTAGAGCCCAGTCTTTGCGCCCTGGATTGACAGTTTTCTCTAGAATCCCCTTTATCTCACGGTTAGACACTTCAGCTTGTCCATTGGATTGCGGATGGTAGGCCAATGAGATTTTGTGTGTCTTTACCCCATACTTGCTCAAGGTATTGGCAAAGACTTTGTTCACAAAGTGTGATCCCTCATCGCTAATAATGGCTCTGGGCGTTCCAAATCTTGTGAATATATTCTTGCGTAAGAATCTCTCGACTGTAGCACTATCATTCTTTGGACAAGCCAGAGCCTCCACCCATTTGGTGACATAATCAACAGCCAACAAAATATACAGATTACCAAGCGACGATGGGAATGGCCCCATAAAATCAATCCCCCACACATCAAACGGTTCTACTTCTAACACGAAATTTTGAGGCATTTCATTTCGGTTAGAGATATTACCTGTTCTTTGGCATCGGTCACACTGCTGCACAAATAGATGGGCGTCTTTATGCAAGGTTGGCCAATAGAAACCACTCTGAAGTACTTTCGCAACTGTGCGTGATTTTCCGAAATGTCCCCCACAGTTCAACTCGTGGCAGTGTCTAAGGATCTCTAACGTGTCCGGTTCCGCAACACATCTCCGCAATACATTGTCCGCCCCCAACTTGAACAGATAAGGATCATCCCAGAAATACTGTCGCGCGTCTGCAAAGAATTTCTTCCTCTGGTGGTAATTCAGGCTCTTGGGCACAATGTTGAGTGCCTTGAAATTTGCCAAGTCAGCAAACCAAGGCACCGCTGCAACCACAACCATGAGCTGCTCATCTGGAAAATCCTCTCGAATCGGCAAATCTTCCTGCTTATCGTTCTCCAGTCTTGACAAATGGTCTGCAACCACATTCTCTACTCCCTTTTTGTCTTTGATCACCACATCGAACTCTTGCATCAATAACACCCACCGGATCAATCTTGGCTTGGCGTCCTTCTTGGTGAGAAGGTACTTGAGGGCTGAATGGTCCGTGAAGATCGTCACCTGAGAACCCACAAGATATGGACGAAACTTGTCCAACGCAAATATGATAGCCAACATCTCTTTCTCCGTGGTAGCATAATTAACCTGTGCATCATTAAGAGTACGACTGGCATAATAAATGACGTGAGCTACCTTATCTTTCCGCTGGCCCAGAACTGCCCCTACTGCATAGTCACTAGCATCACACATGAGCTCAAATGGTCGGGTCCAGTCTGGTGTGGTGATGATAGGCGCGCTAATCAGCTTTTCCTTGAGCAAATCAAAAGCTGACTTGCACTCCGCATTAAAATCAAAAACTGCATCCTTCTCAAGCAATCCACACAAAGGCTTCGTGATTTTTGAGAAGTCTTTAATGAAGCGCCGATAGAACCCTGCATGTCCCAAGAAACTCCTTACTCCTTTAACAGAGGTAGGGTAAGGAAGCTTCTCAATAACCTCGATCTTGGCTCTATCCACCTCTAATCCTTTGCTGGAGATCTTGTGGCCCAAAACAATACCCTCTGTAACCATGAAGTGACACTTCTCCCAGTTGAGCACTAGGTTGGTGTCAATGCATCTATCCAGAACCCGGGCCAACTGTTGCAGGCAGTCTTCGAATCCATCACCATAGAGCGAGAAGTCGTCCATGAACACTTCAAAATTCTGCTCCATCATATCAGAGAAGATCGACATCATACACCTCTGAAACGTAGCAGGTGCGTTGCATAACCCGAAAGGCATGCGTCTAAAAGCGAAAGTCCCATAAGGACAAGTGAATGTCGTCTTCTCCTGGTCAGCTGGCTCAATTGCTATCTGGTTGTACCAGGAGTACCCATCCAAAAAGCAATTATGAGAGTGATGTGCCAGCCTATCAAGCATCTGATCAACGAATGGAAGGGGAAAATGATCCTTCAAAGTGGCATCATTGAGCTTGCGGTAATCCATGCAAACTCTCCACCCAGTAACAGTCCGCGTAGCAATTTGATCACCTTTTTCCCCTTCTACCACAGTTATAACCCCCTTCTTAGGGACACATTGTACCGGGCTAGTCCATGTGCTGTCGGAAATCGGATAAATGATGCCCGCCTCCAACCATTTAAGCACCTCTTTCTTCACCACCTCCTGCATGTGAGGATTGAGGCGGCGCTGAAACTGAACTACCGGCTTCTTATCTTCCATGAGCCGAATCTTGTGCTGGCAAACTGTGGGGCTGATCCCCTTGATATATGCTATGGTCCATCCCATAGCTGCTTTCCTTTCCTGCAACACTTTCAATAATTGTTCCTCCTGTTCCCTGTTCAAACAAGAAGACACAATCACAGGTAAAGTATCATTAGATCCAAGATATAAATATTTTAAATGTGCAGGTAAATGTTTTAATTCTAAAACAGGAGCAGTAATAAGAGAGGGAGTAAGAATCTTCCTGCTTCCCTCATTAAAGAGGGGTAGGGGCTGATGCCAATGAACATCTAATGCTTGCTCTTTCTCGCTGGAATCGAGTAGAACAAGCTCCTCATATAGCTGCTCCAATAAAATATCATCCTCTTCGTCCGGCGTGTATGCCTCCACCCCGAAGCACTGCTCACTTACCGCATATGCGGGAAACTTCATAGCCTCAAATACATTGAAGGCCACCTTCTCATCGTTGATCTGCATAGTCAGCTCTCCATTGGCCACATCAATGATAGTCCTCCCCGTAGCTAAGAATGGGCGGCCCAAAATAAGAGGAACATCATCGTCAGCCTCCATGTCTAAGATCACAAAATCCGCTGGGAAGATGAGTCCTTCAACTCTCACTAATACATCCTCTAAAACACCCCTGGGGCGTTTTATAGTGCGATCAGCCATCTGCAAGCACATCCTGGTAGGCTTAGGATCTCCCACACCAAGTTGCTCAAAAACCGATGTGGGCATCAAATTAATACTTGCCCCAAGATCACACAATGCCCTCCCATGAAATGCATCTCCCAATGTAACAGGAATGATGAAACCGCCCGGATCTTTCATCTTCTTTGGTAGCGCCTTTTGCACAACCGCGCTACACTCCTCATTCAGAGTCACGGTTTCAAAGTCATCCATGCGCCTCCTATTAGAAAGGAGGTCCTTGAGAAATTTGGCATATTTAGGCATTTGTGAAATGGCCTCCGCAAAAGGTATATTAATGTGCAGTTTCTTGAAGATATCCACAAACTTCTTGAAATGCTTAGCATCCTCTTGACTCTTCAATCTCTGCGGGTATGGCACTCGCACACTGTATTCCTCCCTTGGCTTCTGTTTCTCATCCGACTTCCTCACCGTGTCCTTTGATTGGGGAATCACGGTAGGCACGGGAATCTCTTCATCTAAGGCTTTTTCAGTGGCCTTAGTCGCCTCAGCTCGCGCATGGGTAGGATATGGGGGATCCTGGGTAGTGGTCCCACTGCGAGTAGTAATAGCCTTTAATTGCTCAGTTGGAGTAATAGTGTTAGACGGGAGTATACCTGGCGGAAGTCGAGGATTCTGATTAGCTATTTGGCCAATTTGTGTCTCATGATTCTTTAACGAGGCTTCCATTGCAACAATTTTACTCTCAATCTTGTCGTTGCTAGCTAACAGTTTCCTCAACATCGCATTTGTATCCTGTTCTTCTGAGGGTGGGGCTGAAGCCTGTTGTTGTGGAGCCTGTCTCTGAGCTTGGTATGGAACATTTGGCCTATGACCTGGCGCATATAAACCACTATTCGGATTGGCATAGCTAAAGTTGGGGTGATTGCGATTGTTAGGATGATAGGTGTTTGGCCATTGCTGCTGTCTTTGTTGACCCATGTAATTCACGTCTTCAATGCCATCCCCATATCCCTGATTTGCATCTGCTACCATCTCTCTCACTGACTTCACCTGTGCCGATGGATTCAAATGACTGAAAGCCGATGTCATAACTGCCATCTGATGTTCAAATTTCTGTTCCACCATAGACTCAATCTGACTAACCAATGCTCCATCTGATTTCGTGCTTCTACGAGTTTCAGACCTCGTGGATTCACGTTTTGCTACATTATCTAGCAAATCACGACATCTCTGTAGTCCCATCCCCATAAAATTGCCTTGAGCCATCATGTCTAGTTCACTAGCAGTCTCCCTGTCCAAAGCATTATAAAAATAGTGAAGAAGTTTATACCATGGCTCCCCATGAGTAGGGCATCTGCGAAGGAGCTGGTTGAACTTTCTCCACGTGTCACCCAGAGAATCATCTTCCTGCTGTTTAAATGTGGTTATGTCAGCCATCCGTTGAGCAACCTTAGATGGTGGAAGATACTTCCTGAGAAACTCTCTGCTACAATCTGCCCATGTAACTATGCTGCCTGCTGGAAGTTCCATAAGCCATGTCTTTGCCTTTCCCGATAAAGAGAAGGGGAAAAGCATGAGCTTTATAGTCTCGATTGGCACTCTCTGGTCATACATGGTAGAAGTAATCTGCTCGAAGTTGAGCAAGTGCTGATGTGGATCATCACTCGGGGCTCCCGTGAATAGGCACTCATCCCTAACCATATTGATCAACGGTTGGCGAATCTCGAAATGCGCGGCATTAATCTGCGGCCTGACAATGGTAGGCTGATATCCATCCGGTGTAGTTCTGAAGTAGTCCACCAAAGGACGGTCATCCTCCTCAGCATTGTTGACTTGCTCTACCACATTCCGGCCGTTATTGTTCCGATTATTACCCCCATTGTTCCCATTGCCACCGTTGTTTCCACCATTAACTCCTCCATTGTTCCCATTAACTATTTCTGCACCAGGGAGTTGTTGTGGATTCTGGGGATTCATGCGATCAATCATGGCTTGCATCGCAGCCATTTGAGCCCTAAGCTCCTCAGTTTCCCTTGCTCGATTTGCTGCATCCTCCACAGCTGCAGCTCTAGCTGCTTCCGCATCTTCGAGGCCCTTGCGGAACCTCTCAAACTCAGCTCTAGTTTGCTCGTCCATTTGAACTGAATTTTCTTTCCTCTTGTCTCTATTCTGTGCTCGCAATAAGGATTCCGGGTCTTCAAGTGTTGGATGCAAAGGTTCGTCTCTAGAACGTGACATGCACCAAATGTATCAGACCTGAAGCACGAATCACACACACAAAACAGGTGAGTAACAGATATAAACTGAAAATTAAATCCCTAAAGAGAAAACTAATAGCTAATTTGACCGAAGTCCCCGGCAACGGCGCCAAAAACTTGACACGCTCCAACTGCAAGTGCACAGTTGTCGGTGTAGTAATAATCGGAAAAGTCCGGTTTGTCGAACCCAAGGGACTTCGTGTAAACTAACTATTAAGTTTATTCTTTATGTGGGCAAAGCGCAGTTGTTTTGTGGTTCCTAATTCTACTAAAAATTAAACTAACAATTATCCCCAAATAATTCAAAGAATTATTTCAAGATTAAATAGCACGAGTCGATTTTGTCGTTTATCAAGTTTGATTAAATTCAGGATATCTCTACGGATCACTAGGAATGTCACACTACGCTGGCTTTATGTTTTCCTAACACGATGAGTTCTTATTCTAGTTAAACGAGCACTTTTATATTGAAGATGTCTCAACCAATAACTATGCCTAAACTATCGTAACTGATTCCTCTAGCTCACTCAAGTTCAGACACGCATTACGATACTAGTTTCTACTCTTGTTCTTAGCTAACTAGCAAGATTCCTCAACCCTAGATACGGCTAGTGTGTATTTCAATGTTCCGGGCAACAAACGTAGATTCCTCTATCGTTCATAACCTAACACAATCCTATTAATACGTCTATCAATAGAATTGATAAATTAAAGGCGTAAAATACACATAACTAGAGAAGAAATCATCAATTAAGCATAAAAGCATGAGAGAAAATCCATAAACCACAAGTTGTAGTGATCAAACCCTAGTTTCCTACGAGATATCCCAAAATAAGGGTTTAGCTACTCATAATCATGTTCACAATACAAGGTTTCATGATCAAGTATGAAAAACTAGAGAAGAAAAGAAGAATAGAAGCCAAACGGATGATCCAAGCTCTCGACCTAGCTCCCAAGCACTCCAAGCACGACTCCCAAGGTGTGTTCTGATGTCCAATCCCAATCCCCAATGTTTCCTTAGTCTTATGTGGCTTCAAACTCCCAAAACTATGCCAAAATAGCGAAAACAGCCCAAAAATTCGATCCTGGCCGCAGAGGTAATCGTACGATTACCTTGATGTAATCGTACGATTACTTGCATTAAAGGTAATCGTACGATTACATCTAGGTAATCGTACGATTACTTCTGGGTGAAGGTAACCGTACGATTACCTTGAGGTAAACGTACGATTACTTCTCATCTTCCACCTTTCAAACTCCATCTTCTTGCTCTTTTTCCTTTCGTCTTCACTTCCCGAGCATCCTTTGAGCCTCCAACTTTTCCGAAGTTCACTTTTGCTCCAACGTCACGTCCCGAGCTCCCGTTTCCTGAAAACCACAACACGAGAAACATACCGGAAGATCAAACGTGATAAAATATAATCAAAATCAATGCAAAAAGTGCCCGGACTCATCATTAACGTGCAAAGACTCAACATGCTCAAATTTAGCAAGAAATGATCCAAAATTTATCAAAACGCATCGGAATACACGCAAAACGGTAAGGAAACATATAAGAATATAACTCCAAATATGGAGTTATCAGCGTCCCTGATCGATATGGATAGGGGTGGTGGCTCTTGAGCTGTGAATCGCTGTTGTTTCGCGGGGGCAGATACCGCGTGCATATTGGCGTCTCGTGATCGTTTGAATCCGCCGTCTTTAAAGTTGGGGTTCGTCAGCACACGCTCGCCACCGTATCTTTTTTCATTCTTTCTACTAACGGCTCAATGTTCCTGGTGCAGTCGATCAATTTTGAGAAGGTGGGCATGTTTAAATTAATTAGCATACCTTTATACTCGTCGCGCATGCCTTGCAGGCATATCTCGACCAGACAGACCTCCAAGACCTTGTCATTGCATTCCAAGGACTTGGCTCTGAATTTCTTAATGAAGGCCACACCTTCCTCGTCAGGCTTTTGGTACATGCGGGAGAGGTGAATGGTGGTGACCCGTTCGTCCATATGGAAGAACTTCGTGTCGAATTCCTTCACCATGTCATCCAACGTTTTTACAGATCCCGCTTCAAGGGCTCTGTACCACTTCTTGTTGGAATAGATGCCCTAGAGGCAATCTAGTTTAGTATGAGTTTATTTATGGCTAGAAAATTCATTTATTATTTATTGGATATTTAATATAATGAAGTCCTTAAGTTTACAATTGTGTTGTTTATCTTAAATATCCCTAGTCTAGTATAATGATTAATGGGACAATCATCTATAGACTAGTATGGGGTTGGATTGATATAGAGATATCATGATCCAACACATAGGTGTGCATTAAGGGTAATGACGCACTGGATTGACCCATCTCCAAGAAGGATACGAACACGTTATGTTAAGTCACAAGTGCTTCTCGCGGTGCAATGGTATTGTCATCCTTAGACTTGAAGTCGCTAGATATTCTAGTTGTGGATTATTGTGATTTTGGTAGCGTTAAACGCTTCACCGTAAATGGGTAGTTATAAAGGCGTGTACCGGATACAATAAGAAGCAAGCTTAGAGATCGTAGTGGACGTAGATAGAATTTGTCCCTCCCACATAACGGGAGCAAATATCCTAGGCCACTCGAGGGATAGTGCTTATAGAATGTCTGGCCAGACTCAAATAAATCGATATTGGATATTGATCTTATTTGCACGAATCAGGATATTCCCATGGATCGAGAAACTGTGGATTGGATATACGAGTGTGACTTGTATGTCTCGTGTCCAATCCGGATATAGAGACAAAGAGATGAGACAATTACTTGTACAAGGTTGTCAAGATGACTATTATATTAGTTGGCTAGAATGGATATTTTGCTAGAAACCGCTCCATATTAGAAAATAGTTGCTACCAACTAGATAGAACCTATGGGGTCACACGCTATATAGAGTTGAACTAGATTTGGGAAATAATTAATTGGATTAATTAATTAGAAGGATCACTTTGCAATACCTTGCAAACTTAGTAGGGACTAATTTGCAAGGAAGGGACTAAATTGAATTCTAGTAGGACTAGAATAGGTCCTTTAGGTAGTTGGAAAGGATTTGTTCGACTATATAAAGGACACTCCTTCCTTCCTTCCCACACTTATGACCTTATTGATCATAACTTGAGTGGGAGAGAACAAAAGGAGAGAGCAAGCAAGCAAGAGAGAGTCGCCACCCCCCTTGCTCGCCGCCCGTCTCCGTTGGCCACAAGGAGGCCGAACCTCCTTGGTTTGGTCTCGTTTTGCGTGATTATTCTTCCTCTTCCTCTTTCCGGGATAGCACCAAGGATAGGAAGATCAAGAAATAAACTCTAGGCGTGGATGAACTATAGAGAACGTGACACAATTCGCGTTTGAAGTCATCAAAGGAGAACCCTAAGGTGTGTTATTGATTTCTTCCTTTACCATCGTTATGTCTCTTGACTTGTGATCCTTGGAGGGTTTTGCATGGTTTATTATTGTTTCCGTTGCGCATCCATGAAACAAAAATCTACAGTGGTATAAGAGCCACAGGTCGTAGAGCTTAAACGTGGTTTATGTGTTACCTTTAAATTGTTGTTTATCGCGTAAAACAAGACAAATCAAGCATATGATGCAATTTGTCAATAATCTATCATAACAAGATCTAGTTTTTGCATTGGATGCAGGAATTAGTGAGTTTGAGAAATTTTAGGATCTTAGATCTAGGTTTTGGGCATCCTTGGGGAAGAAGGAGTTCTTTTCATACAAGGAAACAACCAAACTTGGGCACCAAGCAAGGGAGTTGTTTTGGAAACAACTCCCAAAGGAGGTTCGGCCCCCCTAGGGGACCGCCCCTATTTGCTTGCCGCCCAAGCATGGCTCGGCCTAGGGGCCGGGGCAGCCCTAGCCCGCGACCTTGCCGCGTGGGTTAGGGGCCGGCCGGCCCTAGGCCCTTGCGGTTCTCTTTTTGGGCCCGGGCAATTGGATTGTTGGGCCCTATGGACCGTTTTAACCCTAGAATATCCTAAAATCAATTAAAATTGACCAAGCGCGTTAAAATTGGATTTTAACTGTTTATGTGCAAATCGCATGGTGATTGGATATGGCCTTAGGATGTGGTTTGTTTGGGATGTTTAATTTTTTTGTTTTGGTTTACGGCCTGCGAGCTGATCAATTAATTGTAATAATTAATTAGGGTTTTATGGCATGCGTGCCATTTTTTTCTCAATTTGTGAGATTTATTTTATTTAGTATAGTTGTTAGCTACTGCTAGATAGAGTAGATTGTTAGCCAAGATTGAAGAAAAGAAGCCCAAAACCAAGAGGAGCACAAAAGATGGAGCATGGAGCATGGAGCATTTTGTTTTGTGGTTTTTTATTTTATTGTCTTATTATTTTGTGGTTGGTGTATGGATGATGCATGCAATTAGGATAATAAGATAATTAGACAACCCGGATCTATTATTTGGAGTTGTGCCCAAACTCAAATAGATAGATTAGTTGATATTGATCAACAAAAACAATTAAAAATTGAATTTTAAATCCCTCAAAATTCAAATATTTTGTTCTTGCTTTCTCGTTATTTAAACACTCATTATCATCATGATTTATCAAGTTCGTGCGTGCCAAAGCATGGCGACTTGGTTCATAATGATGGAATGCGATGACACAAGCTAGTAATGTGCAATTTTTTAAATAAGAGGTTGAACGCAACTAAGAAACCTAGAGGCAATCAATTGGGATTATCCATATGGATGGATAAATAAGGAGTTATTTGCCCAATTGAACCAAGAGTTTCATAAGGGATGCAATTGGAATTGTTCCTACCTAAAGTAGTCAAATTATGGGTGACTTGCCAAAGCAAGCTCATAAGGAGATGAAACATGGATCTGGACCCACTAGAAAATATAAGGATATTTTCCGCATTAATATCTTGAGGGTTATTATTCCGTAGAAAAATAGTGGGAGCTATATTTGATAAACTAGCCATGATTGAATATACTCAAAAATTCACAAATACTAAAACTTGCGTATTTTCCTTTTGTAGAATTTCAAATGGCAAACAACTCATCAAGTTCACAACATTCCCTACGATCTGTCATTGAGAAGGACAAGCTCTCTGGAACCAGCTTCCTTGATTGGTACAGAAACTTGAGAATCGTTCTCAAGCAAGAGAAGAAATTGTACGCATTAGAGGAGCATGTTCCAGCAGGTCTAGAGAACCAAACACCTGCAGCCCTAAAGGCGAATCAAAAGCGTGTTGATGACGCTAATGATGCGTCCTGCCTTATGCTATGCACCATGACTTCTGAGCTTAAGAAGCAACACGAAAACATGAATGTTGTCGATATGATCGAGCATCTGAAGCAGCTCTTCCAAGAGCAGGCAAGGGTTGAGAGGTATGAGGTCTCTAAGGCACTGTTCAAGTGTCATCTGGCAGAAGGGAACCCGGTGGGACCCCATGTACTCCGAATGATCGGGTACTTGGAGAATCTCGCCCGACTGGGGTTCCCGGTCGTCCAAGAGTTGGCAACCGATCTCGTGTTGCAATCGTTGCTCGAGAGTCATGGACAGTTCATCATGAAATATAACATGAACGAGATCGTGAAACCACTGCCATATTTTCTCAATATGTTGAGGACAACTGAACAAAGCATCAACAAGGGTAAGGGCAAGGCCATTATGATGGTGTAGAAAGGAAAGGGCAAAAGGTTTGCCTCATCCTCCAAGGGCAAAGGCAAGACAATTGCCAAGACCAAGGAAACTTCCCTTAAGCCTGTTGGTGGCGTTTCCAAAGGTGTGACTAAAGGTGAGTGTCACTACTGCAGTCAGCCTGGACACTGGAGAAGAACTGCCCAAAATATCTGGGGACAAGAGGTTTGGAATAGTGATTCCATCACCACCAGGTATTTTTGTTGTAGATGTCAATTTAACTGTCCCTTCATCATGGGTATTAGATACTGGATGTGGATCTCACATTTGTCGAAATGTGCAGGATCTAAAGAGAAGTAGAAGATTGGCTAAAGGGGAGATAGATCTGCGCGTTGGGAATGGAGCAAAGGTTGCTGCGTTGGCCGTGGGCGTGTGCGAGCTATCTCTGCCTTCAGGATTAGTTTTAGAATTAAATAATTGCTATTTCGTGCCTGCTATGAGCAGAAACATTATTTCTATTTCTTGTTTGGACAAGGAAGGTTTTATTATTTCAATAAAGAACAATTTTTGTTCCTTTTATTTGAATAATATTCACTATTTTAGTGCGCAATTATTTAATGGACTGTATGTCCTTGATCTAAGCAATCCTATCTACAACATTAATACCAAGCGGATTAAAATAAATGATTTAAATCCCGCTTACTTATGGCACTGTCGTTAGGTCACATAAACGAGAAACGTGTATCTAGACTCCATAAGGATGGACTACTAGACTCATTTGATTTTGAATCATATGAGACATGTGAGGCTTGTTTATTGGGAAAAATGACAAAAGTCCCCTTTCAATAAGGAGAGAGGACTAGTGAGTAATTGGCACTCATACATAGTGATGTGTGTGGGCCATTTGTCACGCCTGCCAGGGGTGGTTATGTCTACTTCATTACATTTACTGATGACTACAGTAGATATGGATTTGTGTACCTCATGAGGGCCAAATCTGAATCCTTTGAAGTGTTCAAAGAGTTCAAGAATGAAGTAGTGAAGTAACTTGGCAAAAGTATCAAGGCTCTATGATCGGATCGTGGAGGAGAATACTTGAGCCAAGAGTTTGACGACTATCTTAGAGAGTGTGGGATCGTGTCCCAACTCACTCCACCCGGAACGCCACAATTGAATGGCGTGTCTGAGAGGAGGAATCGAACCCTATTGGATATGGTTCGATCTACGATGTTTCAAACCGATCTTCCATTATCATTTTGGGGCCACGCTCTATTAAGTACAGCTTTCACCATTAACCGTGTTCCATCTAAATCAGTCATGAAGACACCATATGAGATGTGGAGTGGGAGGCGTCCCACACTGTCGTTCATGAGGATTTCGGGTTGCAATGTCTATGTAAAACGTTTACAATCAGACAAGCTAGGGCTAAAGTCGGATAAGTGTAAATTTGTGGGCTACCCTAAGGAAACTAAGGGTTACTACTTCTACAATACAACCGAGAACAAAGTATTTGTTGCTCGGACCGGCGTGTTTCTAGAAAGAGATTTTGTCTCTAAAGAAGCAAGTGGCAGGAATGTAGAACTTGAAGAGGTTCAAGAACCACAAATCACTGAACCGATTATGGAACATGAACAGGAACCACAAATAGTTGTGGAGTAGCCTGTTCAGGTAACACAAGAGCTTCGTAGATCTAGTAGAGTGCGCCAGGAACCCGAGAGGTATGGACTTCTCGTGACCGATTCTGGTGACACGAAGCTCATAGATGATGATCCTACTACCTATGAAGAGGACATGAAAGGCCCAGACTCTGAGAAGTGGCTAGAAGCCATGCGATCCGAGATGGAATCCATGTATACCAACAAAGTATGGACTTTGGCGGAACCACCCGAAGGGGCGCGGCCCACAGGGTGCAAGTGGGTCTTCAAGAAGAAGATAGACATGGATGGTAATGTGATTACCTATAAGGGCCGATTGGTGGCTAAAGGGTTCAGACAGATTCATGGTATTGACTATGATGAAACCTTTTCACCAGTCGCTTTGACCAAATCCATCCGAATCCTACTTGCAATTGCAGCATACCATGACTATGAGATTTGGCAGATGGATGTCAAAACAGCATTCCTTTATTGGAATCTCATCGAGGACGTGTATATGATACAGGCTGAGGGTTTTGAAGATCCAAAGCAAGCCAACAAAGTCTGTAAGCTGCAACGATCCATTTATGGATTGAAGCAAGCTTCTAGGAGTTGGAATCGACATTTTGACGAAGTAGTCAAAGAGTTTGGCTTCATCAGAAACGAAGATGAGTCTTGTGTCTACAAGAAGGTTAGTGGGAGCTCTGTAGCTTTTATGGTCTTGTATGTGGACGACATACTACTCATTGGAAATGACGTTCCCATGTTGCAATCTGTTAAAGATTGGCTAGGGAAGTGTTTCTCAATGAAGGACTTAGGGGAAGCAGCCTATATACTAGGTATAAAGATCTATAGAGATAGATCTAAGAGACTGCTAGGCCTAAGTCAAAGTACATATATTGACAAAGTGTTGAAATGGTTCAACATGCAAGATTCCAAGAAGGGATTCTTGCCCATGTCACATGGAGTTACTCTTTCAAAGAGTGGTTGTCGTTCCAATGAGATTGAGAAGGAACACATGAGTAGAATTCCCTATGCCTCGGCCATAGGATCTATCATGTACGCCATGTTATGTACTAGACCAGATGTGTCATATGCCTTGAGTATGACAAGCAGATACCAATCCAATCCAGGTGAGAGTCACTGGATTGCAGTCAAGAATATCCTAAAGTACTTGAGAAGAACTAAGGATACTTTCTTGATATTTGGTGGTGAGGAAGAGTTGCGTGTAAAGGGTTACACTGATGCAATCTTCCAAAACGACAGAGATGACTTTAGATCACAGTCGGGATATGTGTTTTGCCTGAATGGAGCAGCGGTGAGCTGGAAGAGTTCCAAGCAAGAGACGGTGGGTGATTCTACAACAGAGGCTAAGTACATTGCTGCAAATGGCGCAGCAAAGGAAGCTGTTTGGATCAGAAAGTTTGTTTCTGAACTTGGTGTGGTTCCTAGCATTGCAGATCCATTTGAGTTGTACAGTGACAACACTGGGGCGATCGCGCAATCGAAGGAACCCAGGTCGCACCATAAATCCAAGCACGTGCTCAGGAAGTTTCATCTGATTCGAGATATTATCGATAGAGGAGACGTTGGGATATGCAAGATTCCTACATATGAGAATCTTTCAGACCCGCTTACAAAGCCGCTCAGGCAGTGGAAGCATGAAGGGCACACTATGAGTATGGGCATACGAGATGCGCCTGATTGGCTCTAGTGCAAGTGGGAGACTGTTGAAATAGATGCCCTAGAGCAATCTAGTTTAGTATGAATTTATTTATGGCTAGAAAATTCATTTATTATTTATTGGATATTTAATATAATGAAGTCCTTAAGTTTACAATTGTGTTGTTTATCTTAAATATCCCTAGTCCAGTATAATGATCGATGGGACAATCATCTATAGACTAGTAAGGGGTTGGATTGATATAGAGATATCATGATCCAACACATAGGTGTGCATTAAGGGTAATGACGCACTGGATTGACCCATCTCCGAGAAGGATACAAATACGTTATGTTAAGTCACAAATGCTTCTCGCGGTGCGATGGTATTGTCATCCTTAGACTGGAAGTCGCTAGATATTCTAGTTGTGGATTATTGTGATTTTGGTAGCGTTAAACGCTTCACCGTAAATGGGTAGTTATAAAGGCGTGTATCGGATACAATAAGAAGCAAGCTTAGAGATCGTAGTGGACATAGATAGAATTTGTCCCTCCCACATAACGGGAGCAAATATCCTAGGCCACTTGAGGGATAGTGCTTATAGAATGTATGGCCAGACTCAAATAAATCAATATTGGATATTGATGTTATTTGCACGAATAAGGCTATTCCCATGGATCGAGAAACTGTGGATTGGATATACGACTATGACTTGTATGTCTCGTGTCCAATCCGGATATAGAGACAAAGAGATGAGACAATTACTTGTACAAGGTTGTCAAGATGACTATTCTATTAGTTGGCTAGAATGGATGTTTTTCTAGAAACCGTTCCATATTAGCAAATAGTTGCTACCAACTAGATAGAACCTATGGGGTCACACGCTATATAGAGTTGAACTAGATTTAAGAATTAATTAATTGGATTAATTAATTAGAAGGATCACTTTGCAATACCTTGCAAACTTATAGGGACTAATTTGCAGACTAAATTGAATTCTAGTAGGACTAGAATAGGTCCTTTAGGTAGTTGGAAAGGATTTGTTGGACTATATAAAGGACACTCCTTCCTTCCTTCCCACACGTATGACCTTATTGATCATAACTTGAGTGGGAGAGAACAAAAGGAGAGAGCAAGCAAGCAAGAGAGAGTCGCCGCCCCCCTTGCTCGCGGCCCGTCCCCGTCGGCCACAAGGAGGCCGAACCTCCTTGGTTTGGTCTCGTTTTGCGTGATTCTTCTTCCTCTTCCTCTTTCCGGGCTAGCACCAAGGATAGGAAGATCTAGAAATCAACTCTAGGCGTGGATGAACTATAGAGAACGTGACACAGTTCGCGTTTGAAGTCATCAAAGGAGAACCCTAAGGTGTGTTATTGATTTATTCCTTTACCATCGTTATGTCTCTTGACTTGTGATCCTTGGAGGGTTTTGCATGGTTTATTATTGTTTCCGTTGCGCATACATGAAACAAAACCCTACACTTGTATGCGATGGTTCCACAAGATTTAGGAAATTCGCGCATGAGTAGCCGAGTATCAATTGCGTAAGGGCCCATCATATCCATGAACCTCATCACGTGCTCGTGGGTGTTCCCACTGATTTCATCGAACTTGTCCCACTTGGGCGCTTTGTACCCGGCGGGGTTTGGCATCAGATAGACATCCCGTGGAATGGGAGGCGCGCTATCTATTTTTGGAATGACAGTGCCTACGGAGCTCTGATTGGCGATGATACTTTCAATCCTTTGATCGAGAATCGCCATACTAGCAGTTGTTCCTCCATAGGATCTGTTGGCCCGAATCCCGGAATGTATGGCATACTGGGGTTGTAAGGAGGCGGAGGTGGAGGCCCGTGACTTCCTAGGGCTCCGCTCGCGTATAGAGACGACGCAGGGTATGCGGCAGGGTTACGTGCCGTCATGAGGGACGAGCCTGATGAAAAGGATAGCGCCTGGCTCGCCAAGCCACCAGAAAAGGAAGTAGGGGTGGCAGAGACATGCACTATGGAAGTGCCTATTGAGGCAGACGCTGTTCCGAGCGGGGGTAACGAAGTTGGCAGCGGTGGGGCAGAAGTCCCTGGGACCGCATTTTGGGCCATCTTTCCTAGGATCGCCATGATCTGAGCGATCTGCTCAGATTGAGCTTCCATGGCTCGGGCTTGAGTCCGTATCGTGGCTTGGAGAGACTCTAAGGAGGGTTCTCCCTCCGTGACAACTGGAGCCCGAGTATTGGGAGTGGTATTGAGCAATCCATCCTCTCCTGAAGTTTCCTCATGTTGTGGAGACCGATCTCCATGGCGGATGGCTTGGTCTGAAGACATTGTGGATAGATTTTGGAGTTCTTGAGGGTGGATGTTTCACGTCGGGTTAACCAAAATATGTACAAAGGAATCCTCGAGAGACGCCCAAGTGTACACCTCAAGTAGGGAATAAGAACACAGAGAGTGTTAAGGTCTGTGTAGGGAGAGAGTAAGCACTGGTAACTGTGTGTGAGAGAGAGACAGTAGGCTATGGTGCTAGACCAGTGTGTCTTTTTGTCTTATCGTGTCACAGCGGAGAGCATAACGATCCCATATATAGTGGGGAAGTGCCTGTTGGGGGTTTAGTGCACCATAAATGGAGGCTTCATGATAGAACCCCCAACGGCACGTTCGACCGTGTATATAGGAACCGTTACGTATCTGCCCGCAAGTATCGGAGATCGTTATGAGATCAGCCGCATTAATTGGACACGTAAGCCTAGGATATCTCAATCCGTTTCCAGAGGTCACGCGCAAGCTTGGTTGTCGCCTGCGCGCGACGGACCTTACCCTAGTCTCCAAACCACTAAGTCCTTACAAGTCCCGTGTTATGGTGCGCGGGGCCCTGTCTCGTAGCCCCCACGTGGATCAGCAGAAGTGGTGATCTGGTGTGGATGGAGCACAGCTAGGTGTGCTGGATGGATGCCACGTGGCGATGACCTGTCTGTCTGGAAAGCAGTATCTACACACTCAATCAAGGATTCAACACTACGAAGAAGATCAATCATCCCGTTTATGAAGAACCCTTATGAGCATTCATTGCTTATCTTTTTATGTGTTTTTCATTGTGCATTCATATTATTATTCTTTTTATTTCTTATCCTCATAAACTTTAGTAAGTTAGTGTGAATAACATGATGTTCTTATTGTTTCTCAGATTGTAGCTGGATCTAGATAGGTTGGGAACCACAAGATGTATAGGTGTAAGGTAGTTCAATTAGGATTGAGACCTAGGGCTAAGTGTGTGATTAATAAGAAGTAGTTTGAAATCCTGGAGGGATCAAGTCCCTCTGGCAGAGAGTAGGTCCAATTGTGACTGAAATCTGTAAAAATATTTGTGTTCATTTCTTTACTTTACAGTACTTTTAGTTGGCATAAAAATCTTCACAAAACAAGAAGTTCCAAAGCTTTGGAGAAATTCAAGTCCCAAAGCTTTAAAGCTTTACACAGTTTCATTGTGATCTAAACTTCATCAAACCTTTTCATAGTCTTAAGATTCCTTCTAAAATTTTCTTTAAAGATTCAAAAGGTTATTGTTAGAAAAAGTTTACATACTCTATTCAAACCCCCCTTCTAGAGTATTTAGATCCTGTTTTTACCTGCATTACACAACTTTTACTGTTGTACCAAGAACATAAAACATCCTCTACCCTATGCCAACCTCCTTCCACTTTTCTTTCATGATCTGGAAATACCTCTTGAGAAGGAAGAGAAAATCACTACTTGTTTTCGAATGATAGTTGAAAAGTCGTTTCAAATGATTGAAATTGTGAAAATCAGTGAAGGAGAATGAAAATTCTACTCAGAATTTTCCGCTGATGAGTTGAAGGCTAAGAAGGTTTCAAAAGCCTAAGTCCTTAACCACTCCAGTAGCCCTACCTTCTACCTCTCAAGACCAATCTCAAGCTCTTCAGAAGATATACTTTATTGAAAATGAAACAGATGAGCTAAAGAAAGAACTATATCAGTTGCGTACTGAGTTCAGGCAGATAAAGTACATGGTTGAGAGTGTTTCAAGAGAATCAATTTGGTACATGTGGAAGAAGAGGATACAGAAGCTCCAGAAGGCTCAAGAATTTAGGATGTACCAATGACTTATTTGATGAGCAGGGTACTAGGGATAAGGCTACTGGGGATAAGGAAGCAGGGTCAAGGGTTGCTGAGTATAAGGAACCTAATAATGAAGAAAATTTTGACTCGGGATTGCTGATCAAAGAATCTCTACTGCAGAAGATACAAAAAATCAAGGTTCCAACAATTGTCAAGATGACCTGTTTGAGGATGATGTGATGGATGATGAGCCTGGTGAAGAAGTTTCACAAGAAGAGGATGCACATGAAGAGGATATGCAAGAGAATGAAGATGAAGAGTAAGAATAATGTGATCAAGAAGATGCTGTAGGGCCTAAGACATATGAAGATCCAAAGCCTTGAATCCGGACTTCTCTTTCTTTTTCTTAAAGCCTTGAAAATCATATTTTTCTTTCAAAACTTCAACCTCTTTCAAAAATTTACAAGTTTTCAATAAAGTTTGATCCAACATTTTCTCACTTCTTGATGAAATTCAAAAAGGGGGAGAAATTTAGGATATTTAGTTGTAGGGAGATCTGGTTTTTGGATCTGCGGATGAACTGTTAAAACTGCTGAAATGGTTTTTTGTTATTTTGTTTTTTGTTTTTTTTTTGTTTTTTTTAACTCAACTTTTATAACTGTTGGTATTGCTGTATGTTTTTGATCTTGTATAACTATTTCTGCTATGCTACTAATGTCTATCTTTTTGCATAAAATAAGTTCAAACATAATAGTTGGTTTTGTCTTTCATCAAGGGGGAGATTGTATGTTCAAATTTGTTCTCAAAGCTTTGAATCTGGTTTCAAAGCCTTGAAACTACACAACATGAACTAAGGGGGAGTTCTTACTCCTATCCATTCTCTAATCTCCTGCACTTGTCATGCTATATATGTGCTGAAAGAAAAACTAATTATGTGTTATAACATGCTTTGATCTTATCATTTGCCTAAGTGGTTTTGCAGGAATTTTTAGCTAACCTTATTGCAGGTTTAGCTGAATTTTCTTTATTTCAAGGATTACAGAATCTGCTGATTGGGTGCTATTCTAATGCAAAGTTGTATGGACTTTCCTTAGGCTTGAAACTTGAAGATCAGATCAAAATCAATGAGAAAATCATGCAGCTAGCCATTGGGAAGAGCTGTTGAGAGTCAATTATCTTCAAGAGGATTTTTAGGGATTTCTCTTGAAGCTTCCTATAAAGTCTGCAATTCAAATTGACAGAAATAGTAATACTAATTCAGAGAGATTTAGAAGCACAATGCATAACACAGAGATTCATACACTCTCATGGATTGACAAGCATCATTGAAGGATATCATTCATCCACTCAATCTATTCCAGATTCCTGAAGAAGACTTCAAGCTTCATTGCTACAATGTCTTTACAGTGTTCTTCAATTAGAGTTTCAATGTATATCTTTATTTTACCTTAATTTAATCATTTGTTAAGAGTCAAGTTATTCAAGAGAAAAAACTGGTATTCTTATTGTATTAGTTAGCTAGAGCTGTTACTAGATAGGTTAGGAAGAACCTTAGGCTGGAAAAGAGTAAGGCAATTCTCTTGGCCTGAGATCTAGGGCTTACCTTTTGATAAATGAGAAGTTGTTGAAATCCTCTAGGGATTAGATCCCTCAGGCGGAGATTAGGTCACTTGGGACGGAACTTCGTAGGAAATCACTATGTTCGTTGTCTTGCATTTATGTTCTTAATTTCTCTTCAAAACTGCTTCAAAACAGGTATTTGTTCAAATTTTTGAAATATTTTTCAAAGCTTTGAAAATACTGAGTAACCTTTAAACTGTCTATTTTGATTTCAAAGCCTTGAAACCGAGTTCAAAGCTTTGGAATACTTCAAGTTCTTCTCATTTAGTTTTAAAACCACATCTTTAGCAAACGTTGCCATACTCTATTCAACCTCCCCTTCTAGAGTTTTGATCCTGTAAATGCGTACCTACATTCAGTCTTCAATATGTTTTTACTCATTTAATACGCTATTTCGGCCTTAATTTTTTTAGTTGACCGCATCATTGATGTTTAAATTGGTTACAACTTCATTTCCCTATTACCGAAAATTTTGGGATCCGCCCATGATCATAGTTATAGTCTGTTTGGACAATGACATTTATGATCCATGTTCCTTGACGGAAAAAAACTAATATTTATAAATTTTAACGAATTGAAAATAGTGCCACTGTATCGGGATAATAAATTTTCCACCCAACCCATGCTTTAGCATGGGGTACCCCTTAATTCTAGTAGAAGAATTTTAGAAAAGAACTAATGTAGAATGTATTAGAGAAAGTCATAGATTTTTTGGTGGAAGAAGTTTGGAAGGAACGATGGTAGGAATATTCCTTCCTCATCCACCTATAAATAGATTCTACAACCATAACTCTTATCTTCCACTAGATTAGCCTATTAATTCGTTCCTACGCCTAACAAGATTATATGTGGGTTCCCAAGTGTCATAGCTAGGCCCAGATGCCCTCTAGGGAAAATGTGTGTAACATGACATTGTTAATTTCAAATAATCAGGTCAAGAGACAAGGTCCACAACAATTTTTCAATAGACCACATTGTTAAGTTCTTAATTGTAGACGCCAAGATATATGTGTGTTGTTCACCTTGCAGTCAAACAAGTTGCACTATAAAGGCAAACTGTTTCTTCTTTCTATTTATTTACAAATCAAAATGTTTCTTCTGTTCCAAATAAATATGGTGTCTAAGAAGGGTGCATGATTGAGAAACATATATTATGATCAATCATGTATTGGACCAGGTATTTAGCATAGTACCTTGAAGTAGAGTCCATTTTCCTTTGTGTGATTATGATCACCAAAGAAAACAACGAGTAGCCTTATCACTTCATATATTTTTCCAGGAAAGTATCTTGACTTCCTCCTTATCTGAGTCAGATTTGTCCTCCTTGGAATCAACATCTTTTAGATGCTCAGAATCAAGTGAATGATACCTTTTTCGGAGTTTCCCCTCTCTTGCAACAAGGATAAGAAATCCTCCGATTTTTTATTTCTCACCTAAAATCGTTTTGAGAGTAACCTATATAATGTGGACATGTTTTCCAAAAGATAAAACCGGCGAAAACATAACCTGAGTTTCATGATGGTTTATTTTCAGACTCTTACACGCAATTAGATTAAAATTAATGACCCCATCTCTATCAATGATGAAGATGAAACATTTACTACTAGTGAAATCACAAGAAAATATGTAAGGAAGTATAAGTCTTAATGGAACTTAATGTGAGTAAATTTCTTTTGATATAGATGCTCTTTGGCACAAGTCAGTAGACATGGCTCCACATCCATCACCTAAATTCAGGCCGCTCGGATTCAACAACTTGCAGAGAAAACTTTACACCTGTGGAGTATGTTCCTTTGTTGTACTTTTTGAATCAGTGCTTGTTTCTGAATTATCTGAAAAATTAAATAACATATGTCAGTAAAGAATCTTGATTTTAATTGTGTCAATTCTATAATATTTTACCCTTTTAAACCCATTATTTAGTTTTAATTAATTTAAATTATGTACTAACTCGGTTTTAGCAAATTAAATTATCGGGACTTCTATATTTACATATATAACCCAATTTTATTTTAGGGTAAAAGACACTTTCCAGCCTCGATTTATCTATTAAATATATTTTGCCCCATGATTTATCTATAAATACATTTTGCACCCCTGTCAGTGGATATAGGGTGGATAGATACCACCCTTCTGTGGAGGGGTGCAAACTGCCTTTTCTATGACCATTTTACCCTTACAAATTGTGGGCAAATAACACCCTTTTTCTTTTGTTTATTATTGAATTCATCATGTTCTTGATGATCTTGGTGTTCTTGAGCACCACCTCCACTACGACCAAATCCCCTCCACCACCGTCACAACCACCACCACAACACCACACCACCACCACCACAACACCAACACCAACATGACAACAACAAACAAACAAACAAACAAACAAACAAATAACAATGAAAAACAAATTTAATTGAAGTGTGTAAGTAGGTAATAAAGGATCAAATATACTCTAGAAAGGGGGGGGGGGGGGTTGAATAGAGTATGGAAACTTTTGCTAAAGTGGTGGTTTTAAAAATAAGAATAGAAGTTTTGATGATTTTCAAATATTTGAAACCAGTTTCAAAGCTTTGAACTGAAACAGACATTTTTAAAGGCTTCTGAGAATTTTCAAAGAGTTGAAAATCTTTTCGAAGCTTTGAAATTGTCCTGTGTTGAAACAAGCAAGTAAAGTACAGAAATGTAAAGAACAAGACACAAGTATTTGTTACGAAGTTCGGCCTCCAAAAGGCCTACTCTTCGCCTGAGGGATCTAATCCCTCTAGATTTGAACAACTTCTTATTTATCACTAGTTAAGCCCTAGATCTCAGGCCTAAGATAATTGCCTTACTCTTATACCAGCATGTGGTTCTCTGCTAACCTATCTAGTACAGCTTTAACTACTTGATACAATAATATTCTCTGTTGGTCCTATTGAACAACTCAATGAGAACATAATATAGAAGATTAAGATATCCTAATGATTAAACAATTTAATCACAAGTAGAAGAACTCTGCGAAGGCAGTGAAGCTAGAAAGTTTGGAAGTGTTCTTATGTAATTGGAATGGATTGAATGCTGAAATGATATCATTCCTTGATGCTCTGTCAATCTGAATGTGTTTCTATGTGTCTCTGTGTCTCTGTTGCTCTGTATCTCTTTCTCTGTTTCATTCTCTTTGAATTTAAAGTGTTGCTGCAACAGTCTCAAAGTTTGTTGCAACAACAATCCCTAAAAATCTTCAAATGGTTCTTGGCTCTCAACATCTTTTTTCAAATAATGTAAGCTTGATTATGTCCACTGAATTTGAGAAAAGTCCTGAACAAAATTATAAAAATATCTAGACTTCAGTGATCTGTTTGGGATTCTTGCACTCAGAACTTTAGGCCAGAAACTCTGTGGATTTTCAAAGCTTTGAACTATGTTTCCTGCAAAACAAACTTAGATTACAAACTATCTAACAAAAAGCATATTCAAAGTATAATCACTATTTGGTATTCCGGCAATCATATCGTTGTGTACAAGAGGATCCTGTAGAGAAGATCCAAGCGTATACATGTAATAGAGAATAAGAACAAGGGCAAGAACAATGCACAGAGAGTAAGAGTAAGGGTGTAGGGGAAGAGTAAGCTCTTGCCAATTGCTTGATAAAGAGAAAGTCTGATGATTAGCCAAAGATCCGAGAGTTTCTAAGGAAGACCAACATTCCCATGTACAGGGAATGGGAGTTCCGTTACGAGGGGTTAATGCGGTTGTAACTGATGGCGAGATAACCGCCTCGTTTAAAGAACGTTACCTGTATATATAGGGAACGTTACACGATCGTCCGTGCGTGTAGGGCACGTCCCAACGGTTATCCATGTATATATGACATGTGTTCATCAGATCTCTCAGACAATTGACAAGGTCGCGCGCGAATATTGATGTTCGCGCGTGACGTGCCTTACTCGAACCTCCAAGCCACTTAAACCCTACAACTCCCACGCGGTTAATATCGAGGGCGACCATGTCTCGCAGCCCTTATATGCATAAGTGCGAATATAAGGACAATATTAGAGTGATACTGGAGTAACATCGAACCTCCTGGATAGCTTCCACGTGGATGATGATTGATATGTCTGGATTGCATTATCCACATTAGCCCCCTCTTGCGCATATAACACGCGCATCTTCTTATAAACGTGCAAAATCAGCCGTGCGTGGCTCCATGTAGGTTCTCGAATCAACTCGAATTGAATTCAAAAACCCTAGCCCCCATGAGCAGTGATCATTGCCTAGGGATATGTAACCTCGTATAGCCTTTAATAGAGTGTGGCGTGATGTGGATTGCGAACGATATCCACATATTTCTGCCGATCACCGTGGCAACGATTGATCCGAAAATATTTCGAACGGTCATGAATCTTCAGAAGGCTCTATATAAACCCTCTTACTCCAGCAATTAGAAATTTTCACACCATGGTCATCGGCGAAGCTTACGAGCAGAGAGGAAACTCTTTGGGAGAAAATCCAAACTTTCAATCAACAGTTCAATTTTGCTAATCAAGCACTTCAAGCACTCAGGCAACAACAAGGTTAGAAAATCTTCCTCTTTCAATAACGCAATTCTTTCTATTTTGAAAATTCAAACCAGGTAGGCATGCAGATCTGGGTTGAGTGTTCTTCGTACTGTTCTGCGTACGTGAATAGGGAATTGATCTTGAACACCTTGTTTTGCATGTGTTATTCTTGTTATAGAAATGGCTCCCACGAAATCTTCAAAGGAAGCAATCGACTTGCCCGAAATCTAAAAAGATATGTGGTGTAAAGCCCCCTACTTGGGCGGAGAGGGCTTATATTTGGAAACTGTTAGAGGTACCACTCTAGAGAAATCTCTGATGAAAGACGATCTGCAGCTGGTGTCTGAATTAGAGAGGGATGAATGGGATCTGGCTAATGTCCATGACGTGCAGCGACTCGGCCTCAAAGTTGGGTTGTATTCTTTCACCGACTTTCTTCATCAGTCCTTCATGGAGAAGCTCGACTGGATGGAAGAATGGACTGAGTTCATCCTCGAAAATTATGAATAAGAATTGAGAAATGTTGGGATATGCAACGCTGTGCGCGAAACGAAGGGACTTAGCCTCAGACACAAAAATGACATGTTGAGGGTCAAGCTTTTGAGGTACTCCAAGAAGACCCACACATTCCACTTTTCTACCTTCGAGGCAGGGCCAACTCTCGCGGATACAGAGATTTTGCTGGAACTCCGAAGTATGGGACCTGTAGATACCTTGTCTCCCCGGACTTCTGATGAGGAGATCACGCTTTTTGAGCAGATGAGAGACTGCATCGCGGATGTGAAGAAGACTGCCATGAGATGGAACTCGATCACCTTCTGTGATGCATATATGTCTGTGACTTTTGGCGCGAAGAATATCTGGTCTAAGTGGATAACCTATTTCTTCAAGGATTTTGCAAAGCCAAAATTGCCCAAGAGCTGCTGGAGAAGGACCCGAATGCGATAACCGCGCTCGAGGGAAAAGGTGCTGACTATACCTTGTGTTGATTTCTCTGCATCTGGTTGTCGCGCTACCTTATAGACGGGAATCCTCGTGACGGGGTGTTATGCCACGTTCTCGCTCTTGCCGTCAAACTCTTGTTTGGCCAAAAGGTAGCTTCATGGCCTTTGGTTCTGGGTTCCCTATACTATCGCCTGGATTTAGCTGTGACGCACATTGAGAAATCCCAAGGCAGAGTTGATGCTGTCTCCTTTGTCAATTTCGCATTTTTAACGATGTGGGTCTTTGGGAGATTGCCCTTATATGCTCCCGTCCCTTCTCATGTAAGGTTATGGGACACGCGTAATGCCACCAAGGAGCTCTTTAGACCTCGAGCACGGCGTTGGTACAAGATTAAAGGCGTTCAACACCCCTTCTATTTGCTGTGCGTTGACTTCAACTACTTTGAAGCTAGACCCTATGTCTCTGCCTTGGATAATATTGTTTTCCATGAAAGCATGTACCCAGAGGTCGACACCAAGTTTACGCCTAAGCAAATTAGCAAGGGAGCTAGGCGTTATGACAGATTTGTCAATTGGTGCAGGAGAGGATACTTGCCTGCCCTTGCTGAATACGTGGCCATTCTAGAGACCCCAAGTTATGAACCAATAACGGTTCATTAATGAAGGGGTATACAGTAGGTAGAAATGCAGGATCAATACTCTAGAAGGGGGGGGGGGTTGAATAGAGTGTGCAGACTTTCGCTAAAATTTGCAAGAGTAGTGGTTTCAAAAGATTTGTAAAGAGATTCAAGACCTTGAAATGAGTTTCAAGCCCTTAGAATAAAACAGTTAGAGTGAATAGAAGAATAAGTCTATTTCAAGGCCTTTCTCTGCATGATATTCAAGAACAATATCACCTTTATCTGCATGATCTCTGATGTAATGATGTCTAACATCAATGTGCTTTGTTCTTCAACGCTGAACTGGATTCTTTTTAATTGATATTGCATTTGTGTTGTCGAACTTGATAGGTATATCTCTAAAATCAAATCCAAGATCTCTCATTTGTTGTGCTATCGAAAGTACTTGAGAACAAAAGCTTCAGCTGCTATGTATTCAGCTTCAGCTGTTGATAGTGCAACTGAATTTTGCTTCTTTCCATGCCAGCTGATTAAAGATGATCCAAGAAATTAAAATCACCCTGATGTACTCTTTCTTTCATCCTGCAAAATAAGCAACTGAATAGCCACATAAAGATAAGTTAGAATTTTTGAGATACCAAAGCCCCAAGTCTTTGGTACCATTGTGATATCTAAAAATTCTTTTAACTGCAGTCATGTGTGATTCTTTAGTATCAGCTTGAGATCTAGCACACATGCACACACTGAACATGATATCTGGTTTACTAGGTGTGAGGTAGAGTATGATCCAATCACACCTCTATACTCTTTCACATTAACACTCTTACCGGTTTCATCCTTGTTTAAAGACAGTATAGAACTCATGGGAGTCTTAATCTCTTTGGATTGAGACATATTATACTTGCTTAGCAAGTCTTTTGTATACTTGCTTTGATGTAGGAATATGCCCTTATTCATCTGATGAATTTGAAGTCCAAGGAAGAAGTTCAATTCTCCCATCAAGCTCATTTCAAATTCCTTGCTCATAAGACTTGAAAATTCCTTGCACTTGAAGATCATTATTAGCTCCAAAAAGAATATCATCAACATAAATCTGAATTACAAGAAAATATTTCGCATGAGTCTTTATGAAAAGGGTTTTGTCAACCAATCCTCTTTTGAAATCATTTTCAAGTAGAAACTTTGACAATCTTTCAAACCAAGCTCTTGGAGCTTGTTTTAAACAATAAAGAGCTTTGTCAAGTTTGTAAACATGATCTTGAAACTTGTCATTTTCAAAACCTGGAGGTTGAGCAACATAAACTTCTTCTTGAAGATAACCATTTAGAAAAGCACACTTCACATCCATTTGAAACAGTTCCATGTTTTTGTGAGATGCAAATGCAAGTAGAATTCTAACTGCTTCTAACCTGGCAACAGGAGCAACATAGTCAATACCTTCTTCTTTGATTGTAGCCTTGAGCTACCAATCTAGCTTTGTTCCTGAATACCTTTCCATTCTCATCTAACTTGTTTCTGAATACCCATCTGGTGCCAATGACAGACTGATTTTGGTGTGGAGGAACTAGATTCCAGACCTTGTTCCTTTGAAACTCATTGAGTTCACTTTGCATAGCTGTAATCCAGTCTGCTTCTTGTAATTCTTCCTTCACAATTTTAGGCTCTACAAGATAAATGAGAGAATTAAAATCACATAGATTTTTCAACTGTGATCTGGATTGTGTACCAGTGGTTGGATCAAAAATAATGTTATCAGCAGGATTGATGAGAGATATTTGAATATCTTTCTTGGTTTCCATGGTTCAGGCTCCCCAGTTTGCTTCTCATGCTCTGAGAACTTGAAGTAGTAGCTTGTCTTCCTATTTTCTCTGGAGATTCTGTTTCAAGGCTTTGAACCTTTGTTTCAAGGCCTTGAAAATGCCTGTCTTGTTCTAGTGACATTTCCTTGGATCCTTTTGAGGATTTTTCTTCAGTATCTCAATCATGCTTATTCAGATTGAGATCTGCAAAACCATCACTCAAAGAACCATCATAGCTTTCATCAAAAATAACATTAATTCTTTCTTCAACAAGCTTGTCTATCTTATTATAAACTCTATAGACTTTGCTTTTCTATGAATAGCCAAGAAAAATACCTTCATCACTTCTTGCATCAAACTTAACAAGATTTTCCTTACCAATATTGTGGAAAAAACATGGACAATCAAAAGGTTTGAAGTAAGAAATGTTTTGCTTTCTTCCTTTGAACAGCTCATAGGGGGTCTTCTTCAAAATAGGTCTGATCAGCAACTGTTAAGAATGCAGTTTGCTGTATTCACAGCTTCTTCCCAATAATACTTTGGCAACTTGTTTTCCAAAAGCATTGTTCTTGACATATCTTCAAGAGTCCTGTTCTTTCTTTCAACAACTCCATTCTGTTGAGGAGTTCTAGGAGCATAAAAGTTGTGAGAGATGCCATTCTTAGAACAGAATATATCAAACTCAAGTTGATTAAAATATCTACCATGATCACTTCTGATTGAAGCAATAGGTAGGTTTTCCAAATTTTGAAGTTCTCTACGAAGTTTTGAAAATTCAAAGAGAGCTTCAGATTTTTCTTTCAGAAACTTCACCCAAGTATATCTGGAGAAGTCATCAACAATAACAAGTATGTACTTCTTACCCTTTCGAGTTGGGGTTCTCATAGGACCACATATATCCATATGCAGCAGTTCAATGGGTCTAGTAGTACTTACAAAGTTATTTGGCTTGAATGAGCGTCTAGTCTGCTTGCCTTGTGCACATGCCTTGCATACTTCTTCATCTTTGAAATTGATAGAGGGTAAGCCTCTTACTAAGTTATTGGAGACTAACTTGGTCAAGGTATGC
This sequence comes from Linanthus parryae, assembly GCA_023055425.1. Lineage (NCBI taxonomy): Eukaryota > Viridiplantae > Streptophyta > Magnoliopsida > Ericales > Polemoniaceae > Linanthus > Linanthus parryae. The sequence continues at coordinate 876,980 of JALGPY010000061.1, read as the reverse complement.
AAGCTAATATGTCCCAACTTTCTGTGCGAAAGCTTTGAATCTTCTTTCAAGGCCTTGAGACACTTCAAGTTTTCACCTGAAACTTTGTTAATCTGAAAAGTATAAACATTGTTTGATCCAGAGGCTGTGATGATAAAATTTCCAGATTTCTCATTCTGCAATACACACTTTTCTTTATCAAAGATAAACTTGTTGCCATTGTCACAAAGTTAAGATACACTAAGCAGATTAAATTTCAAGCCATCAACTAGATACACATCAGGACATGGAATTTTCAGAATTTTTACCAAGTTTACCAAAACCAAGACTGTTGCATTTTCCTTTGTCACCAAGTGTAATTGATCCTTCTGAGTGCTCTTTCAGTTCTGAGAATAGAGATCTCTTTCCACTCATGTGTCTTGAGCAACCACTGTCCATAAACCACTTTTTCTCTATGATCTTGGTGACAACCTGCAAACACCATTCACTGCCTTACCCATCTTTTAGAACAAGTGCTGAATTTAGATTCATATTCAAGGTCAAACTTGTTAGGTGGTCTAACCCCGTTAGGAACCCAAATCTGTCTAACTTTTCCTTTGAGTTGGAAGGGAAAAGTGTTTCCTCATAATGTGAGGGTCTCTTCTTCTAAAAGAACAAGTCATTTTAACATGACCAATCTTATTGCACTAATGGCATTTAGGAGATGTTTTGCTTCCAGATTTTCACAAATCTGGTATTGTTTTTCTTGGGAATGTTTTGATAGTATCCAATGAGAGTTTTGTGAACAGACTTCAAGCTACCTCCAAGAATCAAGTTCAAGTTGTGTTCTGAGCCTGCAAGTTTGGTGAGATCAGTGTCAAAAACATGCTTATTCTACTTTACCTCATCAATATCCATCTGAAGTTCTTTCATCAAATGAGGGTTAAGGGGTAGACTTGAGACTGAGAGGTTTGGCTAGAAGTGGGAGTTAAGGATTTGGGTTTGAGAAACTTCTTGCAACCCAACTCTTCCTCTGTCAACTCTGAGTAGAGCTTCCAAACTTTAGAACTTGTTTTCACAACACCAATCTTTTCAAAAGACTTCTCATTGAGCGTACAAAAACCATTAGTCACTGATTCTTCACTAACAGTTGGAATTTCAAAGTGTTGGAAGAACAAGGTGAGCAGATTGGAAAATGACAAGGGTGTTTTCTATAGTTGGTTTGGGTATAAAGTATGTGTTCCATCACTAGCTTTAGAAGATCAGTCTCATACCCATGCATAACCAAGTACATATAGTTCAACACCCTATCAGTTACCAGTTCCTTTGAGTGTTCCCCAGGAACCACACACCTCATAAAAATGGTAAACAAAACTTTGTCTTCAAGAGTAGCACGGAGTGTGTTAACTACTTAGATGAGGTAGGGGTATTTGGTAGAAAGAATTCTCCCTTCGCTAGTATCAGGGCTTCACTCTTAGGAGGTTAGTTATTGGTGTCATATCTCATAGGACAACCTAGACCATTTGCAAACTCAGCATGATCTAGTTCCATGTCAATGCTAGCAACCTTAGTATGAATCACCAGACTTGCAGACTTCTTGACTTGTTTCATGTTTAGGTAAAAGAACCTGGTGAGTCTAGGGTAACCTGTCTCTGGAGGATTTAGAATAAACCAAAGGGAACATTTCCTCAACATTTTGATGCATTCTAGATTCATACCATGTAACATAGGCATACTAATAAGAATATAGAAACCAACTGGTCTGGAGGCAAATCCATCTAGCCACTAATCTCTAGCCACATTAGTAATAAACCATGTACTATCAGGAGCTGATTTCTTACCAATGGATTTCTTCTTTTCTGAATAGATCTGCACTGCCTTTTCTATGTTCTCATCTGCTTCATCTTCTGGTTCATCCTCTGTAACCTTTTCTTTTCCCTTTCCCTTGTCTGCTTTGTCAGCCTTCTTCTTTGACTTCTTTGGGCTACCAATCTAAATACCCTTCTGTTTCTCTGGTTCAATCTCCACTGCCTTCTTCTTCTTCTTGTTGTACACTAGGTTTTCATCCTTCTTGGCCTTCTTCTTGGGAGGAGGAGGGAATATATCTTATGCAGTAGGGGTTTTTGTACTGCAGTCCCCACTAATGTTCTGACCCTCTTCCACAATGTCCTTTCTTTTCTTCTCTGTTGTAGCCTTTGATCTACCAGCCATCTTGATTTTTTCTGAGGCTCTTCTGGTGCTCATTAGGGTTTGGAGGAGAAGAGAAAGGTAGGATAGATACGAAGGATAGAAAGAAGGAAAGAGATAAATAGAAGAGAGTTTTAGTTTGAAAGGGAAACAAAATATTTTCTCTGATCTTTGAAGATATTGATGAATCCAATAGATTCAAAATTGTGTGTGCCGTTGGAAATAAAATGTATAATACTATTTTGGCTGAAAAGGGTTTTTTTAAAATTAAGGGGAAACATTGAGAAATTATCTACCAAGATAACACCCAATATTGAAAGATCCAGAATTATTGACTAATTGACATGCAGTCTTACTTTCAAGGATTTGGAAAGGATTTCAAGGCCTTGAAAAGCTATATCATGTAAAGCACAAATACTCAAAGTTTTGAAAGGATTTTCAAGTCTTTGAAAATCAGTTCAAACCTTTGAAACACATAATACTTACCTGATTCTCCCCCTAACCCAAATATTTCTTATTTAGCATGCCCAATTCCAAGCTTAAGGCTAAGAATCTTTCATCTGGAATTGGTTTAGTGAAGATATATGGGAATTTCATGTTAGTAGAAACAAATACAATAACAATATCGTCTTTCTCTACATGATCTCTGATGAAATGATATCTAACATCAATGGGATTTGTTCTTGAATGCTGAGCTGGTTTTTTTGTAATTGATATTGCACTTGTGTTGTCACACGTGATAGGTATTTCTTTGAAATCAAATCCAAGATCTCTCATTTGTTGTGCTATCCAAAGTACTTGAGAACAACAAGCTCCAACTGCTATGTATTCATCTTCAGCTGTTGATAGTGCAACTGATTTTTTCTTCTTTGAATGCCAGCTGATTGAAGATGATCCAAGAAATTGACAGCACCCTGATGTACTCTTTCTATCATCCTGCAAAATCAGCATCTGAATAGACACACAAAGAGAAGTTAGAATTTTGGGATACCGAAGCCCCAAGTCTTTGGTACCATTGATATGTCTACAAATTCTTTTAACTACACTCAAGTGTGATTCTTTAGGATCAGCTTGAGATCTAGCACACATGCACACACTGAGCATGATATCTAGTCTACTAGCTGTGAGGTAGAGTAATGATCCAATCACACCTCTATACTCTTTCACATTCACACTCTTACCAGTTTAATCCATGTCAAAAGACAGTGTAAAACTCATGGGAGTCTTAATCTCTTTGGATTGAGACATATTATACTTGCTTAGTAAGTCTCTTGTATACTTGATTTTATTTAGGAATATGCCCTTATTCATATGATGAATTTGAAGTCCAAGGAAGAAGTTCAGTTCTCCCATCAAGCTAATTTCAAATTCCTTGCTCATAAGACTTGAGAATTCCTTGCACAGAAGATCATTAGCAGCTCCAAATAGAATATCATCAAGATAAATCTGAACTACAAGCATATATTTCTCATGAGTCTTTATGAAAATGGTTTTGTCTACCAATCCTCTTTTGAAATCATTTTCAAGTAGAAACTTTGACAATCTTTAGTACCAAGCTCTTGGAGCTTGTTTTAAACCATAACGAGCTTTGTTAAGTTTGTAAACATGATCTGGAAACTTGTCATTTTCAAAACCCGGAGGTTGAACAACATAAACTTCTTCTTGAAGATAACCATTTAGAAAAGCACACTTCACATCCATTTGAAATAGTTTCATGTTTTTGTGAGATGCAAATGCAAGTAGAATTCTAATTGATTATAACCTAGCAAAAGGAGCAAAGGTTTCTTAATAGTCAATACCTTCTTCTTTATTGTAGGCTTGAGCTACCAATCTAGCTTTGTTCCTGATTACCTTTCCATTCTCATCTAACTTATTTATGAACACCTATCTAGTGCCAATGAATGACTAATTTTTGTGTGGAGGAACTAGATTCCAGACCTTGTTTCATTCAAACTCATTGAGTTCACCTTGCATAGCTATAATCTAGTCTGCTTCTTGTAATGCTTCCTTCACAGTTTTAGGCTCTACAAGGATAAATGAAAGCATTAAAAGAACAGAGATTTTCAACTGTGATCTGGTTTGTGTACCAGTGGTTGGATCAGAAATAATGTTATCAGAATGATGAGATGAGAGATATTTGAATCTATTTCTTGGTGTCCATGGTTCAGGCTCTCCAGTTTTCTTCTCATGTCTCTGAAAACTTGAAGTAGTAGCTTGTTCTCCTGTTTTCTCAGGACATTCTGTTTCAAGGCTTTGAACCTTTGTTTCAAGGCCTTGAAAATGCCTGTCCTGTTCTAGTGACATTTCCATGGATCGTTTTGAGGATTCATCTTCAGTATCTGAATCATGCTTATTCAGATTGATATTTGCAAAACCATCACTCAAAGAACCATCACAGCTTTCATAAAAAATAACATGAATTCTTTCTTCAATAAGCATGGTTCTCTTATTATAAACTCTATAGGCTTTGCTTGTCTGTGAATAGCCAAGAAAAATACCTTCATCACTTCTTGCATCAAAGTTACCAAGATTGTCCTTACCATTATTGTGTAAAAAAAATGTACAGCCAAAAGGTTTGAAGTAAGAAATGTTCGACTTTCTTCCTTTGAGCAACTCATAGGGGGTCTTCTTCAGAATACGTCTGATCAAGCACCTGTTAAGAATACAGTTTGCTGTATTCACAGCTTCTACCCAATAATATTTTGGCAACTTGTTTTCCAGAAGCATTGTTCTTGACGTATCTTCAAGTGTCCTGTTCTTTCTTTCAACAACTCCATTCTGTTGAGGAGTTCTTGGAGCAGAAAAGTTGTGAGAGATGCCATGCTTAGAACAGAATATATCAAACTCAAGTTGATCAAACTCTCTACCATGATCACTTCTGATTGAAGCAATAGGTAGGTTTTTCAAAGTTTGAAGTTCTCTACAAATTTTTGAAAATTCAAAGAGATCTTCAGATTTTTCTTTCAGAAATTTACCCAAGTATATCCAGACAAGTCTTCAACAGTAAAAAGTCTGTACTTCTTACCCTTTGGAGTTGGATTTCTTATAGGATCACAGTGATCCATATGAAGAAGTTCAATGGGTCTAGTAGTATTTACAAAGTTATTTGGCTTGAATGATCTTCTAGTTTGCTTGCCTTGTGAACATGCCTTGCATACTTCTTCATATTTGAACTTGATAGAGGGTAAGCCTCTTATTAAGTTCTTGGATACTAACTTGTTCCAGGTATGCAAGCTAATATGTCCCAACTTTCTGTGCGAAAGCTTTGAATCTTCTTTCAAGGCCTCGAGACACTTCAAGTTTTCACCTGCAACTTTGTTAGTCTTAAAAGGATAAACATTGTTTGATCTAGAGGTTGTGATGATGCAATTTCCAGATTTCTCATTCTGCACCTTACACTTCTTTTTATCAAAGATAATCTTGTTGCCATTGTCACAAAGTTGAGATACACTAAGCAGATTAAATTTCAAGCCATAAATTAGATATACATCAGAAACGAAATTTTCTGAATTTGTACCAACTTGACCAATACCAAGAATGTTGCATTTGCCTTTGTCACAAAGTGTAATTTATCATTCCTATTGCTCTTTAAGTTATGAGGATAGAGATCTCTTTCCACTCATGTGTCTTGAGCAACTACTGTCCATAAACCAATTTTTCACTTTAATCTTGGCAACACCCTGCAAACACCATTCACTGCCTTACTCATATGTTAGTCCAAGTGCTGAATTAAGATTCATATTTAGGGTCCACCATGTTAGGTGGTCTAACCCTGTTAGGAACTAAAATCGAACTCACTTTTCCTTTGAGTTGGAAGGGAAAAGTGTTCCCTCATAATGTGAGGGTCTCTTCTTCTAAAAGGACAAGTCATTTTAACATGACCAATCTTATTGCAGTAATGGAATTTAGGAGTTGTTTTGCTTCCAGCTTTCACAAATCTGGTATTGTTTTTCTTTGGAAAGTTTGGATTGTATCCAATACCAGTTTTGTGAACAGACTTCAAGTTACCTCGAAGAATAAAGTTCAAGTTGTGTTCTCAGCCTGCAAGTTTGCTTTTGATCAATTCAGATTCTTTAAGTTTCTCAGTCAGAGTAGTCTTTTATTTTATCCAAATTCATCAAATTTATGTCTTAGATCTACAAGGGTATCACTCAAGAGAGAGTTCTCTATGACTCCTTCCTTGACTTTTGTTTTCAAGGCTTTGAAACTTCTTTTCAAGGCCTTGAAATCACTGTCAGTTTTCTTTTGAGAGATTTCAAGATTCTGATTCAGAAAAACAAGATGTAAATTTAATTTTGCTTGCTCATGAAGTTTTTCTTTCAAAAATCTAATTTCTTTCAGATAGTCCTCTTCATTTAAAAGCACTGTTCTAAGATAATCAGAGAGGACTTTTGTTGGTTTTGAAATCAAACAATTCACCATTACCTCAATGTTCTTTTCAGAACTTTTATCATGCTTGGCCATAAAGCATAGGTTGGCATGCTCTTCTTCAGATTCAGAGTCACTTGAGGTATCTGAATCACTCCATGAAGCTAGCATAGCTTTCTTTCTTCTATCATGTTCTTTCTTCTGAAAGTTCTTGCTTTTCTTGTGTGGACAGTCTCTGATCAGGTCTCCTGCATCACCACACTCAATACAATTCATGACTTTAGGCTTGTTATTATGTGAAGAAGACTTACCTTTGTATTCTTTTCTACTCGTGGATCTGTGTCTTTCTCTGTTTAAGTCCTTGTTTCCAAATCTTTTCTTCATTTTATGAATTCTGGTCAAGGCTTGGGAAATCAAAGCAATTTGATCTTCATCATCATCCTCAGTTTCATGGCTTTGAATTGTCTCATTCTCCTTAGCCTTGAGAGCCAAGTTCTTGACACCTTCAGGTAGTTCTCCATCAACTTCATTCATGGATATCTCATGTGTAAGGAGCTTCCCTTGTAGGTCATCAAGTTGAAGTGATGATAGATCTTGAGCTTCTTCAATAGCAGTAGTCTTTGGTTCCCATTTTCCTTTGGAAGACTTCTTAGAATCTTCCTCACCTTCTCTTCATTGGAAATATGTTTTCCCACTGAATCAAGGTTGTTGACAATGTCAGTAAACCTTTTGAACATGTCACTGATGGACTCATATCCATTCATCTTGAATAGCTCATATTGCATGAGATATATGATAATCTTGGTTTGCTTAACTTGGCTAATTCCTTCAAAAGTCACCACAAGCTTATCCCATATCTCTTTGGTAATTTTGCAGCTTGAGAGCCTGTTGAATTCATTTGCACTCAAATCACAATATAAGAGATTCATAGCTTTATAGTTCTTTAAAAATAACGCTAATCCAGATGAAAAGAGAGAGAGTCTTCTGATTTAGGAGTTCTAATCCCATCATTCTCTGTGTAGAAAGTGTGAGCACGATTTGGATGATAGTCCATAGTTCCATATCTTGATCAATAATGAACATTTTCATCAAAGCTTTCCAGTGGACAAAGTTGTCTCCAGAGAAGAGAGGAGGTCTGTTAGCAGCTCTTCCCTGTGAGAAACCACCATCACCTACAGTACTCATAGTGACAAGATTGTTAAATCTATGCAGTGACACAAGCTCTGATACCAATTGAAGGGGCGTATAGTAGGTAGTAATGCATGATCAATACTCTAGAAAGGGGGGGGGGGTTAATAGAGTATGCAGACTTTTGCTCAACTTTGCAATAGTTGTGGTTTTAAAAGATTTGTAAAGAGATTCAAGGCCTTTACATGAGTTTCAAGCCCATAGAATAGAATAGTTTGAGTAAATAGAAGAGTAAGTATATTTCAAGGCCTTGAAATGAGTTTCATACCCTTGAAATGAAAGTGTTTTGAATGCTGCGAAAGTTCTAAGTTTGTAGCAGAAAAGTAAATGCAAGAGACACATGATATATAGAGTTCACTCCACTTGGAGCTACGTCTCTACCTCAGGGATCTTCTCCCTGCAGGATTTTCAACTCAATTCTTATTAATCAACAGCTAAGCCCAAGATCTCAAGCACATAGAGATGTCTTACTGTGTTACATCTTGTGGTTCACACTAACCTATCTAGTACCTACTCTAGCTATCTGATTAACTAAGAATTCTCTATTGTCAACCGTGAACAATCCTTGAGAATGTAAACAGAAATAGTATATGAATGATATACAAATAAAATTGAGAACAGGAGAACACAGTAAATGAAACTGCTGTGATAGTGCAGCGTTCTTCTGAGAATTGGACTGAGAAATTGATCTGCTTCTTTGTTTCCTGGCAATCCTTGAATGTGTTTGAGAGTCTCTATGTTTTTGCCCGTTGATTTGTGTGTTTCATGCTTCAAACTGAGCTCTTTATATACAGCTCATTTGCTCTGCAAATCTTCTAGATTTTCAGCAACAAACATTCCTATTTTTTAGGGAGCAACTTTGACTTCTCTAACAGTCTTCTCCAACGGATAGTTGCTCAGTATTTTCAGGAATATTGATCTGATCTTGTCCATAAACATGTTTAGAAGCTGTTACACTCATTAGATTGATTGTAGAATCAATTCAACCCAGAACTTCCTTCCCTGCAAAACTCAGGTTAGGAAATAAATCCTGTAGAATAGGAAATAATAAACTTTCCCTACAAAACTGAGTCAAACAGATGAATTAGATTGTGTTAAACATGTCAAAATACTTTGTCTTCCATCATGAAGTAATAATAGATTAAGAACAGGGTTTTAGGAGTTCAAACAGAAACGGAAACTCCCCCTAATTTCATGCTTATAAGTCTCACTCAGTTCCAAGGCTTTGAAAGCTGTTTGAAGGCCTTGAATAGACTAGCTTTCAAGTATTTGAAACATTGAAACTAATTTAAACTTACAATTACGATCCCATTCGTGTGAGCCCCCAGTTGGGTTTCGACGCCGTCGCGCCACCTCCGTGGTCTGATTCAATCCCCTAGGGTTGCTATAACAGGATGCTCTACGGAAAGAGCAATGACCTATTGATTTATGAGCTCCCTTTGACTCAACCTTCCCGGGAAAGGCGAGGGGAGTGTACTCAAAATTGGGCATCTTTCTGGAATGCGCATATTCGTCTGCTTGCGAGGTCTCGAGCTCAGCTACTGCCAAGCAAGGCTCCCGCGATTGTGACAAAATATTACCCGTTTAAGTTATCCTGCTATCGGGACACGACACAGTATGGTTTTTATTCCTTATTGGATAAAGACCATCACTTGTGTGCAAATTTGATCCTTCAGGAGAAGATCGCTGTAGTTAGAAAAAATTCTTTCAACGCGAGGAAGAAGTATGTAGAGAACTTTAACAAGGTATGCTTTAGCATTTCCTTTCTTTTATATTCCTTGAACGTAATAAATAATGCGACGTCTAACATGCCTTTACATGACAGTGTTGTTTGAGGCGATTCACATCAGGAGATCGCAGCACATGCTTTTTTGATATGCTGCGTTCGAAGAAGAAGCCCAGCGTCCCTATCACCACAGATATGAGGATGGATCTAGAAGTCGGAGACTTGCTCTCAGACGCACTTGAAGCCTTCCTTGCACCAATTATCAAGAATCCCAAAAAAAAACAAAGATTCTGTCGAGCCTGCACCGTTGGTGACCCAGCAGCTAAAACGTCCAAGGGGCAACCCTGCTACCAAGGAGATTGCGACACCCAAATAAAGAAGCCAGGCTCGGCCTTCAAATGCGAAGAAAGGGAAAAACCCGCGGAAAGCAACATTGAAGAAGGTACCCGAATCATTTTTTTAGCTATAATTATAGTAGAGTTGTCATAATCCCATCCTCGTCTATGTTTCAGATAGCGAAGGCTCAGTTCAAGAGACGGAAGGCCTCACTGAAGAAGGGGCAATTGCAAGATTCTTATCCATGGCTCAATAACAAGAGAGAGACGCGAAGCTGTTGGAATAGCGCGATATCCAGCGGGCAATGAAGAAGAGTCTGGAAGAACAAGAAAAGCCCTCACAGTCTGTCGTTGGTCCGATGGAGCGCGCCCAGCAAGATTTCCAAGATATTGTTGGCGATGAAGATGAGGAAGGTACTAAATACCTGTTTTCCTTATCTCATCAAGATTTTGAAGCTTAAAATGTGGGATATTTAAGAGCGACATTCGTCGTTGGTTAGTGAACCACTGCGGTGAAGCGTCAGGTAAATAATTTTCTTAGGATTGCTATAGTCAATTTCATTGCCTTCAAGCAACAATGATAACAAACTTCGCGCATAACTAGGTCATGCGATGTTAAAAGGAGTTGATGATAATATGCAAGATAATACTTACGGGAATATCCCATGTGAATAAGGAGATGCAATCTCATATGAGCGTGGAGTTCTTTCCATCATGAGATCGTTTAAGTTTTGATAGCATGAATTCTTGAACTTAGGCTAAGAATGTATTCTTCGCATTTTGGCAGAGCCGTAGGAGCCATTGGTTTTGAGGACTCGTAGGCTCCGACGTGCCATGGTTTGTGTTCTTGAGATGGACCGTGAGACTCCCAGCGAAGATGTGGTGATGGAACAAGTTAGGCAAGTGTCCTCAGTAGTAGTTCGCATTCCTGGATTTGTTCGCGTTGCTAACGTCGAAGATGAGAGCATCGAAATGATTGTCGAGCAAGAGGAAGAGATCCTTCAGCAGGAACAAGAGCGGGCAGATGCTGGAAACACTGATCAAGACGCAACTCAGCAAGAAGTAAATTATTTGATCGCTGCTCGTGAGGATTTACTGAAAGTCGACGCCTCTGTTGAAAATTCTGAGCCAAATGAGACTCAAAGGGGAATTACTGCAACTACTTCTGAGGTTCCTCCATCAACTGTTTCTCCTGAAGCTGTCTTGCCAGCAGAGACCCCTCTTGAAGGGATTACCCAAGACACGCCAGACATCCCTGAGACCCATCTTAACATCACGCCTGAAAATACCGCGCCAACGGGTGAAGGACGAGATATGCTTGAGTTAACTGCTGCTACCGGCGTGCCTGATCAGAGCATGAGAGATGTTCAGCCGCCCGCAGCTCCCAAAACCAACGATGTCGTGGTTGATGGGACACAAACCAATGTTGCACCTGATAATGTGCCAGAAGTTCCTGGAGACACAAACGAGCCTCCTCAGAATGCGTCCTCAAGAGTGAACACTCCTGTCGCTGCGACTGAGGGTGAAAGTGTTGGTACGAGGATCCAAGGTGCAGACTTATCTATTTCTAGAATGATAAGAGAGGAATCTCACGATGGAAATCAAGCACAGAATCCTTGGGTGGCGTGGGCGACGCAGGCTGTCGAAGCAGCTATAGTTGAGAGAAGCTATGTTATTCCTGATGAATATTTTGCACGCGAGACCATCGCAGATTAGAGGTTAGCTGAAGCATCGCCCTCCGACGATCAAAATGTGGCGACTCCCATTCCATCACTCCGAAAGATAGTCAAGGGGACCGGTAAGACTAATTCTGAGCATGCAAGTATTACAAACACTTGATGTTATTTTGTATCCGAATGATCCATTATTATCTTGAAATTGTAGGCAAAAACCAATCTTGCTTGGAATGGCTCATGAGGATTCGTCTTTCGTATCCGAAGACATTCGCAAAGATCATGGAAATAGCCGCCAAAGACAGAGGAGATCTATTCGTTGAGATGACAGACTTATTGGAGAGAATAAACAGAACAACTCCAGCAGCCACTTCTCTTTCAAATGCTAAGTGCTTCTTGACAAGTGCTCATGGCATCCAGCAGGTCTCGAAGAATAAGCTGGACCTTGGTTTCTTCATACAGAGGTTGGTGAAGATTAACAACTGCGTGAAAATCAAGTTTTGCTTTATAAAGTATAATCTGGAAAGTGATAAACTTCGAGCTCATAAGGAAGAAATTGAAAAGGCACTAAAGCAATATACCAAGGCGAGCGAGGAACACAAAGAATCACAAGCAGTGTTTGGATGAGAGGACTCAGGACTCCATAAAATTGGCAGATCAAGATTCTCTTCTCAAGGGCTTCTTGAATATCAGTAGCCTTTTTATATAACAAGATAGGTTTCCATGTGTATGAACATCCATTTGAATTTGTTATTGCCATCCAAATTTGGTGGTCTGGGCAATTTTGTAATGCGAACATGATTTTGTTTTATGAGAGGCATTCGTTTTGCAGATATTGAGCATTGTTTTTTCTTTCTTTACTTAGATAAACTTGTATGTCTAGATTTATGAATATTGCCATTGCCGAATTATAGAATTTTTCAATCGCGCATCGTTGCTATCCAAAGAGATAGGCTTGATCAAAATGATTTATGCCTTAATGTTGCATTGAGTTTCTCTGCTATCTAGACAGATAGGTTTGTATTTCGCGTATGATTTTCAAAAGAGAGAAACTTATAAGCATTGCTATCTTAAACAGATAGACTTGTATCAAGTTTTGCTTCTATCTAGACAGAAAGGCTTAGGTTTTCATATAAATGCCGCCTGAGCATATGACCTTCATCGAATTTCGCTATTAATTTGAACATATCATAATACTTTATACGATAATAGTCACCATCTTGGCAGACTTAATCAGAGAAATAGTTGTCACTTAACAGGTAGGTCTAGGTTTGCATATGCTATCTAAGCAGATATACTTTTAGTCGAGCATGATTGCTATCCGCATAGCTAAGATTTATATCCAATTTAGCTGCTATCTAGACAGATAGGCTTAGTGTTGCATGTTGCTGCTATCTAGACAGAGAGGCTTGTATCATATGTCGCTGCTATCTAGACAGATAGGCTTAGTATCTCATGTTGCTGCTATCGAGACAGATAGGCTTGGATCATATGTCGCTGCTATCTAGACAGATAGGCTTAGTATCGCATGTTGTTGCTATCTAGACAGATAGGCTTGGATCAAGAGGCAAACAATTGATTATAAATTATTGTAAGTAGATCAACAAGGTAAATGGCGCGCGAGAAGTTGATAAGCGATCTATCATATGGGAGAGCCATTAGGCATTAATAAAATCCTTGTGAGGATATTAAGAGAAAACAACATAAGCTTGCAAGAAACAGTTCAGTGGTCATACTTTTTAACTTCATCGCATATTGATCAGTTTGGGAGTTGTTGCAGTCCCACCCCGTCGCGAGATCCTTCAACAGCCGCTTCTTTTACTTTTGATTATTGCTCCGAATGGGATGGCAACGGATTGCTGTGCACATCTTTAGTCGGGTCATCGATGATCAACTCCCCTTCTCTCATCTTTCTATCCACCAGCCACTTTAATTTCCTGCATTCCTTCGTTGGGTGCATCACCCGCCCGTGATACTCGCACCACTTTGGGTCCCTTAGTTGTTCTCCGGTGGGTTTACTCTCAAGTGCAGGTAAGACTCCATCTTTCCGCCACTTCTTTCATAGGCTCGTTATCTCCCCAATCAAACACGGCAATGGGGGCGCTTCCTTTGGCGTAACTCGTTGTTGTTTGTTCATTGAGACCGCATTCACCTCACCTCTCTCCCTCGCTTGTAATTGAGCCTCCCGATTTTGAAACCAGAGCCCCCTGATGCTCGATCGTTCAAGCGTCTCTGCTTTTGCTTCTCCATGATGGGTTCGATGTTCCTGGTAAGGTGAATCAATTTGGAGAAAGTAGGCATCTGCAAGTTGATTAACATACCTCTTTATTTGTCTCGCATGCCCTCGAGACAAACTTCAACAAGGCGACTCTCAGCCACCTCATCTACGCGTTCTAGAGACTTGGTCCTTAAATTTTTTATGAAGGCAACTCCTTCTTCATCATGCTTATGGTGCATGCGCGACAGGTTTATCGTGGTGACATTCTCCTCAATATAGAAGAACTTGGTGTAGAACTTCTTGACCATGTCTTCCCAAGTTCTGATAGAACCTGCCTCCAGAGTCTTGTACCATTTGTATGCGACGGGTCCCAAGGATTTTGGGAACTCGGGCATCTATAGTCGTGGGTCAATCCCGTGTGGGCCCATCATGTCATTGAATCGCATCATGTGCTCTTGCGCATTTCCGTTGACTTCATCAAATTTTTCCTATTTTGGTTCCTTGTACCCAACAGGGTTAGGCATCAGGTAAATGTCGTGCGGGATTCGCGGCGCACTATCGACTTTGGGGATGTTAGTGTCGGCGAAACACTAGTTAGCAAGGAAGTTATCCAAGTGTTTCTCCGAGGCTGTCACATTGGCGGGTGAATGGTTGCCCTCATGGGGGTTAGCTTCATTAGAAAGGGTTGCAGAGATCTTGAAAGGTTTGAACGTAGTGTTCGTTTCATGTCGGGTTCACCAATGTGTACAAGAGGATCCTGCAGAGAAGAACCAAGCGTACACCTATAATAGAGAATAAGAACAAGGGCAAGGACAATGCGCAGAGAGTGAGAGTAAGGGTGTAGGGGAAGATTAAAATCTTGCCAATTGCTTGAGAGAGAGACAGTATGATGACTAGCCATAAATCTGAGAGTTGCTAAGGAAGGCCAACTTTCCTATATATAGGTAGGTTATGGGAGTGCCGTCATGAGGGGTTAATGTGGCGTAACTGATGGCGAGATAACCGCCTTGTTCATAGCACGTGACCCGTATATATAGGTAACGTTACGCGATCGTCTGTGTGTGTACGCCACGTCCCAACGGTTATTCGTGTATATAGGACATGTGTTCAATAGATCTCTCAGACAATTGACAAGGGTTGCGAGCGATTGTTGATGTTCACGCGCGACGTGCCTTACTCTAACCTCCAAGCCACTTGAACCCTACAACTCCTACGAGGTTAATATCGAGGGCGACCATGTCTCGCAACCCCCATACGAATAAGTGCGGATATAAGGATAATAATAGAGTGATACTGGAGTACCATCGAACCTCCTGGATAGGTGGCACGTGGATGATGATTGATCTGTCTGGAATGCACTATCTAAAATAGTTAAGTAATATTCCTTCTACACATAACTTTAACAAGAACATATAATTTGAAAAGATGATTTTTCTTTCATAACACAAGAAGACATAGTTTAAAACCAGAAGATAAACTTCCCCTAGTTCAAACTTATCCTTTGAAGATTTTCAAAGATTTGAAACAAGAATTTGAATTAACAATCTCCCCTTGATGAAAGAAAAAATAAATATTCTATTTAGACTGTAAATCTTCATTGAAAGTCATAGTAATTAGGAACATAGCAGAAACTGTCATTTGATATCAAAATCAAAACACTAAACCGAATACTAATGCTAATATGAAAACATCACTAACTAAGCAGTAACAAAAAAGTAAATACTAAACATCAAAACATCATAAGTATCCCAAAATCAAACACATCCAAATCACATCCTCAGTCTAATTTTCTCCCCTTTTTGACTGTCACCAAAAGAGTTAGAAAAAAATGTTGCATCTTATGAAAAAAAGTTTTAAAAGAACACTTAAAGAAAATTAATAGTTTTGAAATATAATTTCCAAGGCTTCGAAAAATTCAAAAGAAAAGACATGAGTTCAAGGGTTTGAAGTCTGGTCATCATCTTCTGTCTAAGATCCTTCAGCATCTCATCCTTCATTATCCTCTTGATCACCTTCCTCTTCCTCTTATACTTATTTGTATGCCATTTCTTGTTCTTTCACTTTATCTTTCTCTTTTGCAAATTTCTCATGTTCTGCAGCCACAACTTCAACACCTTCTTCATCAGCCTGCTCAAATAGCTCTTCGGAAGCAACAATCTCTGGAATAAATTTCTTTCTCTGCTTCTTTTCCTTAAGAACATCCCCAATTAGCACCCCTGAGTCAATGCTTCCTACATTTCATGTTCCCCTATCTCCAACATACTCTTCATTAGAATACTCATCAATGAGCTCCCTAGTAGAATATGAATTCTTTGAATCTTTTTGAACTTGTGCAGTCTCTTCTTGCACATCCACCAAGTTCAAAATATTGAAAATTTTGGAGATCTTTCCATTCAAGGAGGAAACCAGGTACTTCATATTCGTTAATCTAGTACACAGCTCAAATTGATCCAGTTTCAGTTAATCCAGTTCATTCTCAATAACATTCAGCTTCTCAAGCACCTGAGACTAATCTGGAGAGGTAGAAGGTAAAGCTAAACGAGTGGTTAAGGCTTTTGGCTTCGAGAAGTTCTTGGATTTAAGCTCACTCTCCGAAAGGTCTGAATAGAATTTCCACTCTTCCTTAGAATTTTGCACAATACCAATTCGTTGAAAAAAGGATTCATTGATCATCCCGAAAAAGAATGTCAAAGTGTTTGAAGAAAAGAGTTCGGAGATTGGCATAGAGAAAAGAATGGTTTCTGTTTTTTGGTGCTACAATATAGCATGTTTTCCATCACAATGCTCGCCAAATTAATCTTAAAACCATACATAAACAGATACATCAAGTTCAGAACCTTACAAGTGAGCAATTCCTTTGAATTCTCCCGAGGCACCACACACCTCATCAAATAGTGAAAAGTATTTGGCTACAACAATTAAATCTAAATGTGTTGACTGATTTGAGGTTGAGGGTGTATTAGGTAAAAAGATCTCTACATTAGCCAACCCAACTGCCTCTTTCTTACTACCTAGACCATGAACATCATATACTTCAGGACCACCTTAGCAAATACCCCATGATCCAATTGGATATTTGTACCAGCAACCTTAGAAGACAAATCAAATCTTTAACAGGCACTTGTTGTAGGTTAAGATAAAATAGTCTAGTCAATCTAGGGTATGCTTCTTCAGTAGGATTCAAGATTTTCCAAATATAAGTCTCTTTTAACCTTCTTATGCACTCTAAGTCAATCTTTTCAACCATCCTTAACTAGATTTCTCCACATCCTTTGTTGTCTTACGCTTCTTTTTCTTCGGAGGAGATGGTAATGTCATGCTCACACTCTTAGAACTGGAACTAACATCATGAATCTCTTCGTCAGGGTTAGCTTTTCTTTTTTGAGCTTGGCTCTTATTCGTCATGTTGTCTGCCCACTTGTTCATTCGAATTCTCTGAGATCTTCGTGAACCCATTTGGGGGGGGGGGGGGGGGGTAAGGTTTAGATAGAGAGAGATAGGAGAGAGAAAATATATGCTAGTAGAGTTGCAGTGAAAGAAGGAAACATATGATGTCAATATCTTGAAATAGATTGTTTTTTGAAATTTCAAAAAGTTTTTATAACGGATTGAAATTTTCTAATGATATTCTAATATTTGAAACTATCCATTAATAAATAGTAAAAAGTAATGTCAAGCAATTATCTACATATATAACACTCAAAACTTAATGATCCATTGTAACTTTCATGTAGTATGCATATTTATATTCGAAGTTTTGAAAAGAGTTTCAAGGCCTTGAAAAACCATTATACTTCAGACTAATATTCAAGGCTTTGAAAAACAGTTCAAGGCCTTGAAAACAACTAATATACCTGATACACCCCCTACATCAAAGCATCCTTGTTCAACATACCAAGTTTCTAATCTCAAAGCTGTAAATCTATCCCTAGGAAATGATTTAGTGAAAATATCATCAATTTGCAAGTTAGTAGGCACAAAAAATAAAGACACATCACCTTTCTCCACATGATCACTAATAAAATGGTGTCTAACGTCAATGTTCGTGGTACTTGAATGCTGTACTGGCTTCTTAGTAATGGAAATTGCAGTAGTGCTGTCACATTTGATTGGAATGTCTTTGAAATTAAAACAAATATCCCTCATTTGTTGAGCTATCCATAGCACTTGTGAGCAACATGCTCGAGCTGTAATATATATTCAGCTTCTGCTACTTATAATGCTACTGAATTTTTCTTCTTTGAATGCCAGCCTATCAAGGATGAGCCTAAGAACTGAAAATATCCTGAAGTGCTTTTTCTATCCACTTTGTATCCTGCAAAATCTGCATCTGAATAGCCACAAAGATAGAGATTAGACTTCTTTGCATACCGAAGACCTAATTCTTTAGTACAATTTAGATATCTGAAAATTCTTTTGACATCCACTAAGTGACACTCCTTTGGATCAGCTTAAAATCTTGCACACATACATACACTAAACATAATATATGGCCTGCTACCAGTGAGATAAAGTAGTGAACCAGTCATACATCTGAATTCCTTTTGGTTCACACTCTTACTATTTTGGTCTTTGTCTAAAGAAAGAATAAAACTCATAGGAGTTTTAGCAAACTTGAATGGAGACATTGTATTTTTTCAAGAAATCCTTGGTAAACTTTTTCAGATGTAGGAAGATTCATTTTTTTCATTTGATGAATATGAAGTCCATGAAATAAATTCAACTCTCCCATTAAGCTCATTTCATACTCCCTGCACATAGACTTGAGGATTCATTGGATAGCGCATCACCGGTTGCACCAAAAAATATATCATCAACATAAATTTGTACTAATAAGATATCTTTCTCATGTGTTTTGATAAATAGTGTTTTATCAATTAAAACTCTTTTGAAACCATTTTAAATGAGATATTTAGACAGTCTTTCATACCAAGACCTTGGAGCATTTTTAAGGCCATAAAGAGATTTATCACGTTTGAAAACAAGATTAAGGAAATCATCACTTTCAAAACTAGGAGGTTGAGAAACATAAACTTCTTACAAATATCAATTTAGGAAAGCACATTTCACATCCATTTGAATTTTCTTAATGTTATTGTATTAATCAAATGCAAGTAACATTCTAATCGCCTCTAATCTGTTTATAGGAGCAAATGTCTCCTCATAGTCAATACCTTCTTCTTGATTGTAGCGCTAACCCACCAGTCTGACTTTTTTTTCCTGATTACCTTGCCATTTTCATCCATCTTGTTTCAGAATACCCACCTAGTTCCAATCAAAGACTAGTTCTGGGTGTAGGAACCAAATTCCACACTTTGTTCCTCTCAAAATCATTTAAATCACTTTGTATAGAAATAATGAGTCTGCTTCTTGTAATGCCTCTTTCATATTTTTAGGTTCTACAAGAGAAACAAAGGATTAAAATTACACAAATTATGTGATTGATATCTAGTCTGAGTACCTGTAGATGGATCAGAAATGATGTATTCCACTGGATTTGATGATTGATATCTGAATTATTTCCTTTGAGTCCATGGTTCTGGTTCTCTAGGAAGCTTTTCAAGGACTTGTGAAGTTCATGCAGTGGTTGATCCACTCTGTGTCCTTTCAGATCCTATTTCAATGCTTTAAAAATTCGTTATGTGTTCCTGCAAGCCAGACTTACTACCATTCTCTGTATCAGCTTCATCACCTAACTCATGCGTGTTCAAATTCAAATCTGCAAAACCTTCACTCAAGGAACCATCATTGCTTTCATAAAAAATAGCATGAATACTTTCCTCAACAACTTTGGTTCTCTAATTCAGATATCTATAGGCTGTACTTATCAAAGAGTAACCCAGGAAAATACCTTCATCACTTCTGGCATCAAATTTGCCAAGACTGTATTTTCCATAATTATGAACAAAGAAAGTACATCCAAAAGGATTAAAATAAGAAATACTACCTCCGTCCCGCAAAGATAGTCCATTTTTGAAACTACACCGTTATTTAGAGACATGCAATTAATGCATCCAACTAAAACTTTTTGACGTGCTATTTCCATTATTATCCTTGATTTAAGAATACAACATGTAAATTCTAAGGACTTCATTATGTTGTAATATCTCCATATTGACACCACAAAGAATAGAAAGTACATATAAATGTCATGATATATAGAATGCCTCTAGGGCATATTCCACTGAAATTATTTTGGGACATGAATTCCATGGTTATTAAGTCCCAGAAATCCGTTGCTAATGCATACTCATGTGTTAGACTTGATATCCCCATGTCAATCTACCCATTTACTAGTCTCGATGCATTACGGTCGTCCTAATTAACTGTCATACTCGACTAGGAATATTAAAGAATACAACATTTATATTATAACGACTTCATTATGTTAACATATCTCCATATCCATAACACAATGAGTAGAAAGTAAATATAAATGTAACAATACATAGATTGCCTCTAGGGTAAGTTCCAACTAGATATTATTTTGGGGCATGACTTCCATGGGCATTAGGTCAAGGAAATCCGTAGTTCAGGGCATGAATTGAATGGGCATTAAGTCCCGGAAATCCGTACATAAGGGCATGATTTCCTTGGATATTATTTTCCAAAAATCCATATTTCAATTCATGCTTCATTGGGTACTAAGTCCCATAATCCTCGTTTTGGGGCATGAATTCCTTGGGAATTAATATTGCTAAGTCCCATTAAATCCTAATTAACTGTTTCCTCAAAAAAAAAATCCTAATTAACTGTAATACTTGACTAGGAATATTAAAGAATACAACATTTATATCGTAACGACTTCATTATGTTAACATATCTCTATATCGATAACACAATGAGTAGAAAGTAAATATAAATGTAATGATACATAGATTGCCTCTAGGGTATATTCCAACTAGATATTATTTGGGTGCATGACTTCCATGGGTATTAGGTCAAGGAAATCCGTACCTCAGGGCATGAATTGAATGGGTATTAATTCTCGGAAATTCGTACTTCAAGGCATGATTTCCTTGGATATTATGTTCCGTAAATTCATATTTCAGGGCATGCTTCATTGGATACTAAGTCCCATAAATCCTTGTTTTGGGGCATGAATTCCTTGGGCATTAAATCCAAAAAAGACCTTATTTCGCGGCATGACTTCCTTAGGTATTACATCCCAAAACTCTTTATTTCGGGGATATTACTTCCCTGGTAATCAGGTCGCAAAATCCTTTTATCGGGACAGGCAACGACTTCCTTGGACATCAGTTCCCTAAAATCCTTTCTTTGAGGGTATGACTTCCTCAGCATCAGGTACCTAAAGTTAGATATATCACTATTTACTCTGGTCTCCCCTGGATACTGTGAGTTAATAATATGACTTCTTTGTTCCTATGTTTAAAGAAAATTTATTTGTAAGACGTGTTCTGAATGGGCATCCCACTTCAGAAAGATCCCAATTATGGAAATAATCAAACTCCGAGAAAATTAAGGAATTTCTTGGTAGTCGAAATGTCTACTTATGAAATCATATCTCTTATTGGAAATAATAATATAGCGGTAACATTTTTGATTGTAGAAAACCGGATCATATTTCGCGTACTCTGATTTTGATACTTATACTTTTGACACAGCTCAAACACTTTTAAACATGAAACTCGTGACATGTCTAGCCATTAAGTTTAATATGCTAAGTTGTTTATTCACTCAATTTTTACAGAAAATATCAAAAATGTGATATTTTGTTACTTTTATTTCCAATGTGGGTATATGACTGGTTGGTAGGGGTAACGCGCTAGTCACTATCTCTCTTTCATGCAAACAATAGTAAATTTAGTAAATAATCTTATAGTCAGCTTTTCCTGTAAAATACATTTCGTTACGCATGTTGTCAAGTTTAGGCACAACCGTAAACAATTTGAACTATTGTAATATTAATCAGTAGTTTGATGTTTCTTTTCACTTGTTTGTTCTCACCACTCCTTGTACATTAGGGTAAAATTCCATGTACGGAGGGCACCTCCCAGTCTTCACCTCCTCTTGAAATTGGGGGTATTAACATGTAGATAACAAGTGAATGAAATGAATTTTTCATTATAAGAATGTCATGGTAACATAAATTACCTCTAGGACATACTCTAACTGTTTATGCCTTTGAAAGATATGCATTCTTATCCAATGTATCTGATAACGTTAATGCTCTAGGTGGTATCTCTAAACACTAAAAAAGAATACTTTCTTGGACAAATCAACCTAGTGTTAAGTTTATATCAAAATAACTTTTTTAGTACAATTTTTCATCTTTATCTAAAATCTTCACATTTTAACTATCTCATTTATCTAATGACATGGAGTATGATAATTAATGCATGTGATTTTTAAATATTACTCTTATAATAAAACTCTCATTTTGCTCATTCTGCATTAGCTTCTCTTTATTTGTTGTAATTTTTATTCTCTTGGTATCAACATTTTGTGCCTAGCTCATTGGTGCTATCCATTGTGGAGCTAGCTCTACCATTAAAAGTAATCTTGGCTATTTCTCTCACTCGTACAAGGAACACAAACTTCGGAGGGAATAAAAAATGTCGAAACTTGTTCTTTTTAACACTTTGCAAAGAACCGTTGTCTCTAAATAAGGTATCACATATCCTCTCCCTGTTAAAAAGGTTTTTTCGGTTTTCATTGAACAAACATACACTACTGGAAACGAACCAAAAAAATGTTACAATTTATTGTTGTTTATGACGTTTTCTCGCCGTTTAAGGCATAAATGGCGAATTAGGCTCGACCGCGATGTTTTTTTGACGTTTATGCTATGCGGCAAGGAAAATTATCGCTGTTTATGACCTCTAACCGTATTAATGCATCAAAAACGGCAATATACTTTGACGTTTATGACAAAATATATATGGCAACAAACATGTATCTCGCATTGTTTGAAGTGCCTCATGCGGAAATAAAAGTTTCCGTGAACTAATCCATCATTGCTGTTTTTGGTTTTCAACAAACACGGGAATAAGAAAATATCCCTCTTAATGCGGTTTCCTTTACGGAAAATTATAGCCATATTAATCGGTTTTATTGCCGTAATTGATAAGACCTTTTTACAGAAATATATTTACCTTTTTGTCATTTTTGTGTTCATCTAAAACGGCAAGACTGTATTCTCGCCGTCTTTTAGCTTAACCCTGCAACCACTCAAGTTCATAACTTGACAAATCCAACCTCTATCCTAATTTTCAGGCACAATCAACACATACAACACATCAACAAACATTTCAAATACACCTGCAGTCTAATTTTTTCAGGCACAACCAAGGCGTCAAATTTTTCCATCACATTTCAAAGTATTGAACTTGAATAAATATACAAAACACATTGGAAAAACCATCAATATATATATATATGTGTGTGTGTGTGTGTGTGTGTGTGTGTGTATGTCCACAAAACAGCCGTTTAAGGCACAATTAACCCAACTTGATATTTGAAAACATTACCCCAAATTTACGGCTAGGTATTTTGTAGTTGCAAAATAATACATATTTATGTAGATATACCTCTATATCCCTAAGTTCGACACAAGGGCTTCGAATACGCGCACTCCGTCTTCACATTCGCGCACTGCGACAAAACTGCCACAATAACGTGCACGTGTCGAGCGATCCTTGTGGTATTATTGAAATATGTATGGTTGTCCTCTTCGATGAAATAACTGAAAAATGTAGGGATAATATCAATAAGCCAGTAAATAAGACATCAGAGCTACACTGCGGAGTAATGTATAAATGAGAAAATTATTGAATAGAAAAGGAAAAATCTTCCATTATTTACCAAGTTTAAATGGATTTGATCATGTATCCCTATTATTAATTACAATATCTTAGTTTTCAAAGAAATCATGCAAAGAAAATATCATCAATATTAAAAGAATTTGGTTCAATTTATGTAAAGTTGTTCATCTTTTGGAAGTTCTGTTGGGTGAAGGCGAGTATAACAATTAAATAACAAGTCAAGTTTTAATTAACTCTATCGGAAAGAAAGCCAATTCCTGGATACACCAAGAGACCTTGGAAAATCGGGTCAAATTTTAAGGTTCTGAAATTAAGAATTGCAAATTTATTTTGATATTTCCCACCATTCTTAGGGAACACTTTCAGAGGCTTTTATGGGGGTCTTAAGTTTAAATCGCTGATGGGAGTGATAAGGAGACTATACATACAACAAATTCAATTATAGAAGGAAATGAGTTGATTTAAGGATCTAAGAGTTACCAGATGATAGCAAGAGCGCTCTTGTGATTTAGAACGATTGAGTGACTTCATGAATAGTTAAATTACTCCATGAAAAATGCAAGTTGTATGTAGGTATGTAAATAAATGATCAAATACTCTAGATGGGGGGTTGAATAGAGTATGGAAACTTTTAACAACATAGTGGTTTACAAACAAAGTGTGAAGAGCTAGAAGTATTTCAAGGACTTGAACTCAGATTCAAGTCCTGAAAATCAAAATAGTCTGAGAAAAAGTAACATATAGTTTTTCAAGGCCTTGAAATGCCTTTCAAGGCTTTGAACAAAAATCTATTTGAAGTAATTAATAAGACAAGTAATTAATTGAAATGTAAAGGCAAGGAACAAAATGATTTTACGGAGTTCAGTCCTCAATGAGCTATGTCTCTTCTTGAGGGATTTAATCCCTTCAGCATTTCAACAAACTTCTTATTTATCAAAAGCTAAGCCCTAGATTTCAGATACAGATAAGTGCCTTACTCAATGCAGTTTGTCGTTCTTCTAACCTATCTAGTACCTGCTCTTGCTAATTGATACAATAAGAATCTATTGTTGTTACTCTTAAACTACACCACGAGATCAAGTAATAAAGAAATGTAACAAGACGATATACCAATAATGCTAAGATGAAGAACACTATAACGCAGTTAAGAAATTAAGATTGAAGTGTTCTTCTGGAACTTGGAAATGATGATTTGATCTTCCTCACCAATACTTGTCAATCATTAAAAGCTTTTTGAATCTCTGTAGAACGTTGTGCTTCCTAATCTTTCTCAAAAGTCTCTTTTTTTTCTGCTAGTTTGAACTGCAAAATATATAGCAATCTTCAAACAGAAATCCATAAAAGTATGCAGCATATATTTGACTCTCAACTGCTTGATTCAAACGGCTAGTTACTTGCTTTTCCGAATTGATTTGGATCAGATCTTTCATCTGCAAGCTTAATTAATGTAAAACCAATCTTCCTTTACAATAACACTGAATTTGCAGACATTAATTGGCACTTTTTCATCTCAGCAAATAAGGAAAGTTACTAAACCTGCATACACAGAATTGGTTAACATTTCCTGCAAAATAACTTAGGAAAATAATGAGATCAAGACATGTTAAATCACAAAATCAATTTGTCTTTCATCATCTAATACAATATGATCCAGTGCATGGTTTTAGAGAAGCAGATGAGTGATAACTTCCCCTCAGTTCATGCTCATCAGTTTTAAGCATTTGAAATAAACTGTGAACTTACAATCTCCCCCTTGATGAAAGATAAAACCAATTAATCTGTCCAAACTCTTTATGTGCTTAAGATAAACATTAGTAGCATAGCAGATACAGTTATATAATATCAATAGCCAGATAACAATGCCAACATATATAATAAACTGAATGAAAAATAAAATAGAGCAACTAGTCAAACCTTAAAAACCAAAAAATACTAAGCAGTTCAACAAACCTACTGCAACACTCATCCAAATCAAATAAAAACTGAAGTATCCCACTAAATTTATCTTCCCTTTTGACTCTCATAAAAAATGTGAGAAAATGTCAGATCAAATTGTTTTTGAAAAACTTAAGTACTGAATTTTTTGAAAGAGATGATTTCAAGGATTTGAAAGGAGTGTCAAGGCTTGAAAAGAAGAAAGAAAAGATGGAATCAAGGTTTTGGGATTTCATCTCCCTTAGGCTATGCAGGTTCTTCTTGATCACTTTCTTCTTCATCTTCCTCATCACCTTGCTGTTTTTCTACTTGTGCGATTCCATCACCAGTCTTTTTACCCACATCATCACCCTCAAACCGAGCAGTTGAACTGACAATGGTCGGAACCTTTTCTTTTTGTCTCTTCTCCTTCAAGTCTTTGAGTAGCGATCCGGAGTCCACACTGTCTTCTTCATCCTATTCGTCATCCTCAATAGTCTTTTCACTGCATCTGTTTCAACAGCAGCCTGTTTCACAGTACCCTTATTCCCATATGCTTCATCCTCAGTACTTTGTTCATCAAACAAATTAGATTTAGATCCCGCCTTCTTTGATCCTTCTGGAGCATGTGAAACTTCTTCTTCCACATGGATTTATTTCATACTTTTGAAGACACTTTCAACCATGTACTTCATCTGTCTGAACTTAGTACCAAACTCATACTTCAATTCATCCAATTCATTCCCAATGAAATTTATCCTTTCAAGATGTGGTGGTTGGTCCTGAGATTGAGAGGGTAGGGATTTAGGCATTGGGAACTACTTAGCCTACAACTCGTCAGTAGACAATTCAGAGTAGAGCTTCCACTCTTCCTCACTGGTTTGCACAGTTTCGATCCTTTGAAAAGCCTTTTCATCAAGCATTCCAAAACTAGTAGTAATTGTCTCTTTCCTATCAACTGGTATTTTCAACGTTTTGAAAAAAGAGTGTGAGGAGGTTGGCATACGGTAGAGGATGATTCCTTTTCTTGGTGTACGAGTAAAGGATAAGCCCCATCACATTGCTTGGCAAATCAATTTTATTACCATGCATAATCGATGCATCAAATACAGTACCCTATTAGACATCAACACTTTTCAATTCTCCTCAGGTACTACACACCACATTAGAATGGTAAAAAAAATCTTGGCTTCAACACTTAACACAGTGTGAGTCAACTGTTTTATGATATTAGCTACACTAGGAAAAAAGACTTCTTCCTTATCCAAATTTAAAGCATCAATCTTACTAGGGTGATTATCTGTATTGTACCTCTTTGGATAACCTAAGACATTGGAAAACTCAGCGTGATCCATCTCCGTTTTAATTCCATTCACGTTAGAAGATATAGTTAAGGCCAATGTTTTCTATTGTTTCAAGTTCAGGTAGAAGAGTCTAATAAGTATAGGGTATGCAAATTCAGAGACTTAAAAATTCTCCAGAGTGAACTATGTTTCAATCTCCTTATGCATTCTAGATTCATACCATTCCTAGAAGCGAAACCATTTAACCAATTCCCTCTTGCAGAATGACCAATAAACCACATCCTAGAGAGAGTTTTCTTACCAGAAAGAGATTTCTTTTCAGAGTAGATCAGAAGTTCCTTCCCTGTGCTCTTCCCTCATTTTTGAATCTCCTTCTCTGTGACCTTTTCTTTCTATTTATCTAATTTCAGAGGCTTCTTCTTCACCTTCTTTGGGCTTGCAATTTGAACACCTTTCTGTTTCTCAGAACATTTGTTGGATCTATCGTTTTCTTGCTGGAAGTAGCAGTACGATCCCCCTTATCTTTCTTTTTTTTTTTTCTTCTTCTTCTTCGGAGGAGAGGGTGGTCTTGGTGCACTAGGAGTTCAGGAACTGGATCCATCACTAATTGCTTGAACTTCTTCTTCTGCAACTTTTCTCTTCTTCCCTGAGCTTTTCTTTGAGCCTCAAGCCATCTTAATTCTCTCAAAGGTTCTTCGCGAGTCAATGAGGATTTGGGGGTTTTTATAAGAGAGGCAGTACTGATTGAAACGAGAGAGAGAAGATAATTACTGCAGTGTTTGAGCTTGAAAAGAAAGAGTGAATATTCCCAAATGTTAGGCAATTATCTACAGAGATAACACAAAGCATTGGTGATCCATTCATTGACTATATAGTATACAGGTTTATTTTCAAAGCTTTGAAAAGATATTCAAGTTCTTGAACACAGTAATACAGCAGGAAAATAAAATCAAGGCTTCAAAAAGATTTTTAAGGGTTTGAAAAACTATCCAAAACATTGAAACACAGAAGAAATACATGTTGCTTCCCTTAAACCAATGCTTCCTCGTTCAAAATGCCCACTTCTAATATTAGGGTTGTGAATCTATCCTCTGGCAGTGGTTTAGTGAAGATGTCTGCAAACTGCATGTTAGGAGGTACAAACGACAAAGATACATCACTTTTCTCCACATGATCTCTGATGAAATCATGTCTAACTTTAATGTGCTTAGTCCTTGAATGTTGTACTGGGTTATTTGTAATTGAGATTGCACTAGTGTTGTCAAATTTGATGGAAATATCTCTGAATTCATAACCCAAGTCTCCCATCTGTTGAGCTAACCACAACACTTGAGAGCAGCATGCTACAGCTGCTATGTATTCAGCT
This sequence comes from Linanthus parryae, assembly GCA_023055425.1. Classification (NCBI taxonomy): domain Eukaryota; kingdom Viridiplantae; phylum Streptophyta; class Magnoliopsida; order Ericales; family Polemoniaceae; genus Linanthus; species Linanthus parryae. Next base: position 848,958 of record JALGPY010000061.1, on the reverse strand, counting down.
TCTGCTGTTGATAAAACTACTAAATTTTGCTTCTTAGAATGCCATCTTATCAGGGATGATCCAAGGAACTAGAAACACCATGAAGTGCTTTTTTTTAAACTTTGTATCCTGCAAAATCAGCATCTGAATAGCAACACAAAGAGAAGTTAAAATGTTTAGGATACCTAAGCCCCAAGTCTTTGGTACCATTGAGGTATCTGAATATTCTTTTAACAACAACTAACTGTGATTCTTTAGGATCAGCTTGAAATAATCACACAGACAAACACTAAACATAATTTCTGGCCTGCTTTTAGTAAGATAGAGAAGTGAACCAATCATACCTCTGAATTCTTTCAGGTTCACACTCTTACCATTTTGATCGTTGTCTAAGGATAGTGTAGAAATCATTGGAGTTTTAGCTCCCTTGGATTGAGACAAGTTATACATGTGCAGAAGATGTTTGGTGTATTTACTTTGGTGTAGAAAGATTCCCTTCTTAATTTGTTGTAGATGAAGTCCAAGAAAGAAATTTAACTCTCCCATCAAGCCCATCTCAAATTCCCTGCTCCTAAGACTTGAGAAATCTTTAAAATTAGAATCATTAATAGCACCAAACAAAATGTCATCAACATATATATGTACTACTGAAATGTATTTTTCATGATTCCTTACGAAAAGAGTTTTATAAACTAATCCCACTTACAAACTATTTTCAAGTATAAACGTTGACAGTCTTTCAGACCAAGCTCTTGGACCTTGTTTCAGACCATAGAGAGCTTTGTCAAGCTTATAAACATAGTTGGGACACACATCATTTTTAAAGTACAGGTGGTTGAGCAACATAAACTTCCTCTTGCAGATAGCCATTTAGAAATGCACATTTAACATCCATTTAAAAATTTTGATATTCTTATGAGATGCAAAAGCAAGTAATATTCTGATTATTTCCAATCATGCTACAGGAGAAAAAGTATCCGCATAGTCTATATCTTATTCTTGGTTGTAGCCTTGAGCTACAAGTCTTGCTTTATTTCTGATAATCTTATCATTTTCATTCAGCTTGTTGCTGAATGCCCAGCTTGTTCCAATCACAAATTGATATTTGGGAGGAGGAACTAGATTCCAAAACTTGTCCCTCTCAAATTCATTGAGCTCACTTTGCCTAGAACTGATCCAGTCTGCTTCTGGAAGTTCTTCATTCACATTTTTGGGATCTACACGAGAGCAAACAGCATTAAAAGCACACAAGTTCTTTAACTGAGATCTTGTTTGTGTACCAGTGGATGGATCAGAAATGATGTTTTATGCTCGATGAGATGACAGATATCTGAACTTCTTTCTTGGTGTCCAAGGTTCTGGTTCTCCAGGAATCTTTTCAAGTCCTTGAGATCTTGATACAGTGGCTTGACCACTTTGTGTTTCTTGAAGTCCTGTTTCAAGGCTTTGAAATTTTTTTCTGTTTTTCTACAAGTTATTCTTGGAACCATTGTCTGGATCTGTTTCATCTTCTGACTTATGCTTGTTCAGATTTAAGTATGCAATACCATCATTCAAAGAACCATCATACCATCATCAGGAATGACATGCATACTTTCCTCAACAAGCTCAGTTCTTTTATTATAAACCCTATGTGATTTTCTAGTCAAGGAATAACAAAGAAATTTACCTTCATCACATGTGGCATCAAACTTTCCAAGATTGTCCTTACCATTGTTGCGAACAAAACAAGTATAGCCGAAAGGTGTAAAATAAGAGATGTTTTCCTTTCTCCATTTGAAAATTTCATAAGGAGTCTTCTTCAAAATATGCCTAATCAGGCACCTGTTCAAAATATAGTTTGTAGTGTTTCCGGCCTCTACCCAAAAAGACTTTGGCAACTTGCTTTAAAAAAGAATTGTCCTAGACATGACCCCAAGTGTCCTGTTCTTCCACTCAACTACACCATTCTGCTGAGGAGTTCTAGGAGAGAAGAGGTTGTGGGAGATGCCAACCTAGGCACAAAATACATCAAACCCTAGTTGATCAAATTCTCCGCCATGGTCACTCCTTATTGAAGCAGTAGGCAGGTTTTTCACTCTTTACAAATGTTTGAAAATTCAGATAAATCTTCAGACTCTTCTCTAAGAAAATAACTAGAGAAATCATCTACAATAACCAACATATACTTCTTACCCTTTGGAGATCGCACTCTCATAGGAGCACAAAGATCCATATGAAGAGGTTCACTAGGTCTAGTTATACTTACAAAGTTCTTGGGCTTGAAGGAGCTTCTTGTCTGCTTACCTTGAGCACAAGCCTTGCATAACTCTTCATCCTTGACCTTGATGGAAGGTAGACTTCTGACTAGGTATTTGGAAACCAATTTGTTAAGTTTATGCAATTGACACGATTTCTTACGTGTATACGCAAGTGCACGGTCAAGTAGTAAGTGGAGTATTTTACGACTCCGAGTATCGAACCCAAGGGAAATAGACGACTACTAGCTAATTAAGAATCAATTAGAAGATACCTAAGTAACCGGTAAGAAGTGGGTTGAGTTTGAATGTTCGTCGCCCACGAACAAGCGACTGAATAAAATGAATGTAGAGACAATGTTTTTGTATTTTTCAATTAAAAGAATTTAATCAAAGTATGGAGAAAACTAGGCGATCTATGAATCGCCTAGGGTCTTTAGACAGTTCCGGAATTTGTATTGAAACACATTACTCACTAACTGATTATGCCGGGTAACAGCACTTACAATCTTCTGTCGATCTCATGTAATTTTACGTAACAGTTTACTTTGGGTCCTGTCAGTCCACCTCCATCTACCGTTACGTTCTAGCTGGCTAGTCAACTTCGTTCACCGGGTCCTGTCGGTCCACCGATTCACTCACCTAACTAGTTCAACCGAATCTACCCACACATGACTACTCCTATTCATCTCACCTATAGGTCTCAATGATTCGGGAATAAAAACATGATCTTATTCGTAACCGGGTTAAGTCTCTGTCGAGCACCCACCTAGTTCACTAACAACTCCGGTTCGCGACTCCCTTGTTGCTAAGAATTAAGCCTAGATCATGATTTCCAATCAATTAGTTTGTAACATTAAGCTATGAATTCAACTAGTTCATCACTTCATCTAACATGGTCATTCCATTCATCACTAACACGTGTCAATAGCCTTAGCTTACGGATTCACAATACAAGATGAAGAATAATAAACACTAATTGGATCAAACGCATGAATCAATCAACAAAATCCAGAAAATAAGTCTAAGTCATAACCCTAGGCTCTCCATAGAGCCTAACAAAGAAATTAGCTACTCATTGTTATGCCAAAATCACAAGTATTCTCCATAGAATGATAAAGAGAGGGTAAGAGAAGAATCAAACGATGAAATCGCCAAAGCTTTGGCGAATCCGTGCAATCCCCAAGCTCCTAGGTGCTCTCCAATGGCTCCCGTACGTGAATCTACTCCTATTAGGTCTTCCCTGCCCGTTTTTCACCAGCTGGGCACGCTTTTTAATGAAAATATGCCGAATTTGCACTTCAGCCCCTCTACTTTGTAATTCTTGGACAGAATTCTTTGCTGATTTTGCGCGGGCTGTATCTCCCTCATTCGGACTCGTCTTCGGGCCTACCATATACCGTTGGAAATCTACGGATGTCTACTTTCCAATGCCGCAAGCCTTGCTCCAAAATTCTTTCTAGATTTTCCTTAGCATCGAAAAGAGTGCAGGCTGGTCCTGTGTGACTTTTCCAACTTTTCTTCGTTTGTGCGTTTTCTTTTCTCCTCTTCATCTAGCTCCATTCCAAGCATATACAAGCATCTCATAAGCTACATTTCACCTATTTACCTGAGATACACAACACTAAACAACCCGTGCAATTATCATAGCAAATATGAGAGAAAACATGCACAATAAGCTGGAAACACAACTTTTCACTCTTAGGCTTAGAAATAGTCAAATTCACATATTTGTGCAAATATAACATATAAATCATGTGAAATACGACTAATACAAGTACTAAGAAAGTATAATAATAACTCCTAAAAGAGAGTTATCAAATACCCCCACACTTACCTTTTGCTCGTCCCGAGTAAAACCACTATTTACTAGCCGACTCAAGACGCAAACGACACAAGACTCGACAATGCAACAATATGATGCAAATGCAAACTACGACTCGATCCTACACAAACACATATATACAAAACAAACTTTTTATCTTTTGGTTGAGATCGGGCAATCTCCATAGGCTTAAGTCGATTATCATGAAGTGATGAGAATCCTAGGAACAAAGCATGAGTTGAAACTAAACTCGACAACGAGACTCTCCCCTAGTTAGTATAGAAAACCTAACTTTACTAAGTAGAAGAGTACGCTACCTCTTCGCGTGTGCCACGAATTAAGAGACTACGCTAGGCAAAGCCACATCCAAGGTCCGATTCCTAATCCGCTAACGGTTTTCACATGATGAGGCTTAAGGACATATAGATAATCTAGTCGAAATCAAGTCCTAAGCGTCACATTCTCACATCAAATCCCACATCTCACACACCCTCACCACGATGATAGGAACCAAAACCCAAAGCTCACCACCTCCGGCTCTCAATTCCCTCAAACCCCGGTACACTAGTGATCTCCGTGGCCATCGTCGTCCGTCGTGCATGAAATGTGAACCGTCGTCGTCAAAGTAGCTCCACCACTCGTTCCAATTCAATTCCAACTCAAATTTATTTCATCTCTCCTTTTTCTTTTTCTCTCATTTTTTTTTATTTTCTATTTTTTTTCTTTCTTTTTCTTTTCTTTTTTTTTTCTTTCACAATTCTCTCAAAATACCATCAAAATGCAACAATGATATCCGAGTGGTCTTCAAATACGAATCAAATATGCTAGGAGAAGGAAACACGTAAACCGATGAATGAATATCACATAAAAATATCATCTCCTCCTAACTCAATCAAAATCCATGTCAAGTCCAAGCCGCAAAATCAATGAAGTACATGTGTGGGAGTGGAGTCGTCGCAAGCTCACTCTCAATGTACGGAGTCAAAAGTCAACACCCCCACACTCGAATGTAACCATATCCCCTCTCAAGTAGTCCCGAAGATGAATGTATCTCGTGCCTAATCCAACCGATCCTCCTACACCAAAGTAATCAAAACCGGTACCTAGCACGATCCTTACGGATTCACAATACAAGATGAAGAATAATAAACACTAATTGGATCAAACGCATGAATCAATCAACAAAATCCGGAAAATAAGTCTAAGTCATAACCCTAGGCTCTCCATAGAGCCTAACAAAGAAATTAGCTACTCATTGTTATGCCAAAATCACAAGTATTCTCCATAGAATGATAAAGAGAGGGTAAGAGAAGAATCAAACGATGAAATCGCCAAAGCTTTGGCGAATCCGTGCAATCCCCAAGCTCCTAGGTGCTCTCCAATGGCTCCCGTACGTGAATCTACTCCTATTAGGTCTCCCCTGCCCGTTTTTTACCAGCTGGGCACGCTTTTTAATGAAAATATGCCGAATTTGCACTTCAGCCCCTCTACTTTGTAATTCCCGGACAGAATTCTTTGCTGATTTTGCGCGGGCTGTATCTCCCTCGTACGGACTCGTCTTCGGGCCTACCATATACCGTTGGAAAGCTACGGATGTCTACTTTCCAATGCCGCAAGACTTGCTCCAAAATTCTTTGTAGATTTTCATGAGCATCGAAAAGGGTGCAGGCTGGTCCTGTGTGACTTTTCCAACTTTTCTTCGTTTGTGCGTTTTCTTTTCTCCTCTTCATCTAGCTCCATTCCAAGCATATCCAAGCATCTCATAAGCTACATTGCACCTATTTACCTGAGATACACAACACTAAACAACCCGTGCAATTATCATAGCAAATATGAGAGAAAACATGCACAATAAGCTGGAAACACAACTTTTCACTCTTAGGCTTAGAAATAGTCAAATTCACATATTTGTGCAAATATAACATATAAATCATGTGAAATACGACTAATACAAGTACTAAGAAAGTATAATAATAACTCCTAAAAGAGAGTTATCAAATACCCCCACACTTACCTTTTGCTCGTCCCGAGTAAAACCACTATTTACTAGCCGACTCAAGACGCAAACGACACAAGACTCGACAATGCAACAATATGATGCAAATGCAAACCACGACTCGATCCTACACAAACACATATATACAAAACACACTTTTTATCTTTTGGTTGAGATCGGGCAATCTCCATAGGCTTAAGTCGATTATCATGATGTGATGAGAATCCTAGGAACAAAGCATGAGTTGAAACTAAACTCGACAACGAGACTCTCCCCTAGTTAGTATAGAAAACCTAACTTTACTAAGTAGAAGAGTACGCTATCTCTTCGCGTGTGCCGCGAAATAAGAGACTACGCTAGGCAAAGCCACATCCAAGGTCCGAGCTCCTAATCCGCTAACGGTTTTCACATGATGAGGCTTAGGGACATATAGATAATCTAGTCGAAATCAAGTCCTAAGCGTCACATTCTCACATCAAATCCCACATCTCACACACCCTCACCACGATGATAGGAACCAAAACCCAAAGCTCACCACCTCCGGCTCTCAATTCCCTCAAACCCCGGTACACTAGTGATCTCCGTGGCCATCGTCGTCCGTCGTGCATGAAACGTGAACCGTCGTCGTCAAAGTAGCTCCACCACTCGTTCCAATTCAATTCCAACTCAAATTTATTTCATCTCTCCTTTTTCTTTTTCTCTCATTTTTTTTTTTATTTTCTATTTTTTTTCTTTCTTTTTCTTTTCTTTTTTTTTTCTTTCACAATTCTCTCAAAATACCATCAAAATGCAACAATAATATCCGAGTGGTCTTCAAATACGAATCAAATATGCTAGGAGAAGGAAACACGTAAACCGATGAATGAATATCACATAAAAATATCATCTCCTCCTAACTCAATCAAAATCCATGTCAAGTCCAAGCCGCAAAATCAATGAAGTACATGTGTGGGAGTGGAGTCGTCGCAAGCTCACTCTCAATGTCCGGAGTCAAAAGTCAACACCCCCACACTCGAATGTAACCATATCCCCTCTCAAGTAGTCCCGAAGATGAATGTATCTCGTGCCTAATCCAACCGATCCTCCTACACCAAAGTAATCAAAACCGGTACCTAGCACGATCCTTACGGATTCACAATACAAGATGAAGAATAATAAACACTAATTGGATCAAACGCATGAATCAATCAACAAAATCCGGAAAATAAGTCTAAGTCATAACCCTAGGCTCTCCATAGAGCCTAACAAAGAAATTAGCTACTCATTGTTATGCGAAAATCACAAGTATTCTCCATAGAATGATAAAGAGAGGGTAAGAGAAGAATCAAACGATGAAATCGCCAAAGCTTTGGCGAATCCGTGCAATCCCCAAGCTCCTAGGTGCTCTCCAATGGCTCCCGTACGTGAATCTACTCCTATTAGGTCTTCCCTGCCCGTTTTTTACCAGCTGGGCACGCTTTTTAATGAAAATATGCCGAATTTGCACTTCAGCCCCTCTACATTGTAATTCCCGGACAGAATTCTTTGCTGATTTTGCGCGGGCTGTATCTCCCTCATACGGACTCGTCTTCGGACCTACCATATACCGTTGGAAAGCTACGGATGTCTACTTTCCAATGCCGCAAGCCTTGCTCCAAAATTATTTGTAGATTTTTCTGAGCATCGAAAAGAGTGCAGGCTGGTCCTGTGTGACTTTTCCAACTTTTCTTCGTTTGTGCGTTTTCTTTTCTCCTCTTCATCTAGCTCCATTCAAAGCATATCCAAGCATCTCATAAGCTCCATTGCACCTATTTACCTGAGATACACAACACTAAACAACCCGTGCAATTATCATAGCAAATATGAGAGAAAACATGCACAATAAGCTGGAAACACAACTTTTCACTCTTAGGCTTAGAAATAGTCAAATTCACATATTTGTGCAAATATAACATATAAATCATGTGAAATACGACTAATACAAGTACTAAGAAAGTATAATAATAACTCCTAAAAGAGAGTTATCAAATACCCCCACACTTACCTTTTGCTCGTCCCGAGTAAAACCATTATTTACGAGCCGACTCAAGACGCAAACGACACAAGACTCGACAATGCAACAATATGATGCAAATGCAAACTACGACTCGATCCTACACAAACACATATATACAAAACATACTTTTTATCTTTTGGTTGAGATCGGGCAATCTCCATAGGCTTAAGTCGATTATCATAAGGTGATGAGAATCCTAGGAACAAAGCATGAGTTGAAACTAAACTCGACAACGAGACTCTCCCCTAGTTAGTATAGAAAACCTAACTTTACTAAGTAGAAGAGTACGCTACCTCTTCGCGTGTGCCACGAAATAAGATACTACGCTAGGCAAAGCCACATCCAAGGTCCGATTCCTAATCCGCTAACGGTTTTCACATGATGAGGCTTAAGGACATATAGATAATCTAGTCGAAATCAAGTCCTAAGCGTCACATTCTCACATCAAATCCCACATCTCACACACCCTCACCACGATGATAGGAACCAAAACCCAAAGCTCACCACCTCCGGCTCTCAATTCCCTCAAACCCCGGTACACTAGTGATCTCCGTGGCCATCGTCGTCCGTCGTGCATGAAATGTGAACCGTCGTCGTCAAAGTAGCTCCACCACTCGTTCCAATTCAATTCCAACTCAAATTTATTTCATCTATCCTTTTTCTTTTTCTCTCATTTTTTTTTTTATTTTCTATTTTTTTTTCTTTCTTTTTCTTTTCTTTTTTTTTTCTTTCACAATTCTCTCAAAATACCATCAAAATGCAACAATGATATCCGAGTGGTCTTCAAATACGAATCAAATATGCTAGGAGAAGGAAACACGTAAACCGATGAATGAATATCACATAAAAATATCATCTCCTCCTAACTCAATCAAAATCCATGTCAAGTCCAAGCCGCAAAATCAATGAAGTACATGTGTGGGAGTGGAGTCGTCGCAAGCTCACTCTCAATGTCCGGAGTCAAAAGTCAACACCCCCACACTCGAATGTAACCATATCCCCTCTCAAGTAGTCCAGAAGATGAATGTATCTCGTGCCTAATCCAACCGATCCTCCTACACCAAAGTAATCAAAACCGGTACCTAGCACGATCCTTACGGATTCACAATACAAGATGAAGAATAATAAACACTAATTGGATCAAACGCATGAATCAATCAACAAAATCCGGAAAATAAGTCTAAGTCATAACCCTAGGCTCTCCATAGAGCCTAACAAAGTAATTAGCTACTCATTGTTATGCCAAAATCACAAGTATTCTCCATAGAATGATAAAGAGAGGGTAAGAGAAGAATCAAACGATGAAATCGCCAAAGCTTTGGCGAATCCGTGCAATCCCCAAGCTCCTAGGTGCTCTCCAATGGCTCCCGTACGTGAATCTACTCCTATTAGGTCTCCCCTGCCCGTTTTTTACCAGCTGGGCACGCTTTTTAATGAAAATATGCCGAATTTGCACTTCAGCCCCTCTACTTTGTAATTCCCGGACAGAATTCTTTGCTGATTTTGCGCAGGCTGTATCTCCCTCGTACGGACTCGTCTTCGGGCCTACCATATACCGTTGGAAAGCTACGGATGTCTACTTTGCCGCAAGACTTGCTCCAAAATTCTTTGTAGATTTTCATGAGCATCGAAAAGAGTGCAGGCTGGTCCTGTGTGACTTTTCCAACCTTTCTTCGTTTGTGCGTTTTCTTTTCTCCTCTTCATCTAGCTCCATTCCAAGCATATCCAAGCATCTCATAAGCTACATTGCACCTATTTACCTGAGATACACAACACTAAACAACCCGTGCAATTATCATAGCAAATATGAGAGAAAACATGCACAATAAGCTGGAAACACAACTTTTCACTCTTAGGCTTAGAAATAGTCAAATTCACATATTTGTGCAAATATAACATATAAATCATGTGAAATACGACTAATACAAGTACTAAGAAAGTATAATAATAACTCCTAAAAGAGAGTTATCAAATACCCCCACACTTACCTTTTGCTCGTCCCGAGTAAAACCACTATTTACTAGCCGACTCAAGACGCAAACGACACAAGACTCGACAATGCAACAATATGATGCAAATGCAAACTACGACTCGATCCTACACAAACACATATATACAAAACACACTTTTTATCTTTTGGTTGAGATCGGGCAATCTCCATAGGCTTAAGTCGATTATCATGAAGTGATGAGAATCCTAGGAACAAAGCATGAGTTGAAACTAAACTCGACAACGAGACTCTCCCCTAGTTAGTATAGAAAACCTAACTTTACTAAGTAGAAGAGTACGCTATCTCTTCGCGTGTGCCATGAAATAAGAGACTACGCTAGGCAAAGCCACATCCAAGGTCCGAGCTCCTAATCCGCTAACGGTTTTCACATGATGAGGCTTAGGGACATATAGATAATCTAGTCGAAATCAAGTCCTAAGCGTCACATTCTCACATCAAATCCCACATCTCACACACCCTCACCACGATGATAGGAACCAAAACCCAAAGCTCACCACCTCCGGCTCTCAATTCACTCAAACCCCGGTACACTAGTGATCTCCGTGGCCATCGTCGTCCGTCGTGCATGAAACGTGAACCGTCGTCGTCAAAGTAGCTCCACCACTCGTTCCAATTCAATTCCAACTCAAATTTATTTCATCTCTCCTTTTTCTTTTTCTCTCATTTTTTTTTTTTATTTTCTATTTTTTTTCTTTCTTTTTCTTTTCTTTTTTTTTTTCTTTCACAATTCTCTCAAAATACCATCAAAATGCAACAATAATATCCGAGTGGTCTTCAAATACGAATCAAATATGCTAGGAGAAGGAAACACGTAAACCGATGAATGAATATCACATAAAAATATCATCTCCTCCTAACTCAATCAAAATCCATGTCAAGTCCGAGCCGCAAAATCAATGAAGTACATGTGTGGGAGTGGAGTCGTCGCAAGCTCACTCTCAATGTCCGGAGTCAAAAGTCAACACCCCCACACTCGAATGTAACCATATCCCCTCTCAAGTAGTCCCGAAGATGAATGTATCTCGTGCCTAATCCAACCGATCCTCCTACACCAAAGTAATCAAAACCGGTACCTAGCACGATCCTTACGGATTCACAATACAAGATGAAGAATAATAAACACTAATTGGATCAAACGCATGAATCAATCAACAAAATCCGGAAAATAAGTCTAAGTCATAACCCTAGGCTCTCCATACAGCCTAACAAAGAAATTAGCTACTCATTGTTATGCCAAAATCACAAGTATTCTCCATAGAATGATAAAGAGAGGGTAAGAGAAGAATCAAACGATGAAATCGCCAAAGCTTTGGCGAATCCGTGCAATCCCCAAGCTCCTAGGTGCTCTCCAATGGCTCCCGTACGTGAATCTACTCCTATTAGGTCTTCCCTGCCCGTTTTTTACCAGCTGGGCACGCTTTTTAATGAAAATATGCCGAATTTGCACTTCAGCCCCTCTACATTGTAATTCCCGGACAGAATTCTTTGCTGATTTTGCGCGGGCTGTATCTCCCTCATACGGACTCGTCTTCGGACCTACCATATACCGTTGGAAAGCTACGGATGTCTACTTTCCAATGCCGCAAGCCTTGCTCCAAAATTCTTTGTAGATTTTTCTGAGCATCGAAAAGAGTGCAGGCTGGTCCTGTGTGACTTTTCCAACTTTTCTTCGTTTGTGCGTTTTCTTTTCTCCTTTCATCTAGCTCCATTCCAAGCATATCCAAGCATCTCATAAGCTCCATTGCACCTATTTACCTGAGATACACAACACTAAATAACCCGTGCAATTATCATAGCAAATATGAGAGAAAACATGCACAATAAGCTGGAAACACAACTTTTCACTCTTAGGCTTAGAAATAGTCAAATTCACATATTTGTGCAAATATAACATATAAATCATGTGAAATACGACTAATACAAGTACTAAGAAAGTATAATAATAACTCCTAAAAGAGAGTTATCAAATACCCCCACACTTACCTTTTGCTCGTCCCGAGTAAAACCACTATTTACTAGCCGACTCAAGACGCAAACGACACAAGACTCGACAATGCAACAATATGATGCAAATGCAAAATACGACTCGATCCTACACAAACACATATATACAAAACACACTTTTTATCTTTTGGTTGAGATCGGGCAATCTCCATAGGCTTAAGTCGATTATCATGAAGTGATGAGAATCCTAGGAACAAAGCATGAGTTGAAACTAAACTCGACAACGAGACTCTCCCCTAGTTAGTATAGAAAACCTAACTTTACTAAGTAGAAGAGTAAGCTACCTCTTCGCGTGTGCCACGAAATAAGAGACTACGCTAGGCAAAGCCACATCCAAGGTCCGAGCTCCTAATCCGCTAACGGTTTTCACATGATGAGGCTTAGGGACATATAGATAATCTAGTCGAAATCAAGTCCTAAGCGTCACATTCTCACATCAAATCTGACATCTCACACACCCTCACCACGATGATAGGAACCAAAACCCAAAGCTCACCACCTCCGGCTCTCAATTCCCTCAAACCCCGGTACACTAGTGATCTCCGTGGCCATCGTCGTCCGTCGTGCATGAAACGTGAACCGTCGTCGTCAAAGTAGCTCCACCACTCGTTCCAATTCAATTCCAACTCAACTTTATTTCATCTCTCCTTTTTCTTTTTCTCTCATTTTTTTTTCTATTTTTTTTCTTTCTTTTTCTTTTTTTTTTTCTTTCACAATTCTCTCAAAATACCATCAAAATGCAACAATAATATCCGAGTGGTCTTCAAATACGAATCAAATATGCTAGGAGAAGGAAACATGTAAATCGATGAATGAATATCACATAAAAATATCATCTCCTCCTAAATCAATCAAAATCCATGTCAAGTCCAAGCCGCAAAATCAATGAAGTACATGTGTGGGAGTGGAGTCGTCGCAAGCTCACTCTCAATGTCCGGAGTCAAAAGTCAACACCCCCACACTCGAATGTAACCATATCCCCTCTCAAGTAGTCCCGAAGATAAATGTATCTCGTGCCTAATCCAACCGATCCTCCTACACCAAAGTAATCAAAACCGGTACCTAGCACGATCCTTACGGATTCACAATACAAGATGAAGAATAATAAACACTAATTGGATCAAACGCATGAATCAATCAACAAAATCCGGAAAATAAGTCTAAGTCATAACCCTAGGCTCTCCATAGAGCCTAACAAAGAAATTAGCTACTCATTGTTATGCCAAAATCACAAGTATTCCCCATAGAATGATAAAGAGAGGGTAAGAGAAGAATCAAACGATGAAATCGCCAAAGCTTTGGCGAATCCGTGCAATCCCCAAGCTCCTAGGTGCTCTCCAATGGCTCCCGTACGTGAATCTACTCCTATTAGGTCTTCCCTGCCCGTTTTTTACCAGCTGGGCACGCTTTTTAATGAAAATATGCCGAATTTGCACTTCAGCCCCTCTACTTTGTAATTCCCGGACAGAATTCTTTGCTGATTTTGCGCGGGCTGTATCTCCCTCATACGGACTCGTCTTCAGGCCTACCATATACCGTTGGAAAGCTACGGATGTCTACTTTCGAATGCCGCAAGCCTTGCTCCAAAATTCTTTGTAGATTTTCCTGAGCATCGAAAAGAATGCAGGCTGGTCCTGTGTGACTTTTCCAACTTTTCTTCGTTTGTGCGTTTTCTTTTCTCCTCTTCATCTAGCTCCATTCAAAGCATATCCAAGCATCTCATAAGCTCCATTGCACCTATTTACCTGAGATACACAACACTAAACAACCCGTGCAATTATCATAGCAAATATGAGAGAAAACATGCACAATAAGCTGGAAACACAACTTTTCACTCTTAGGCTTAGAAATAGTCAAATTCACATATTTGTGCAAATATAACATATAAATCATGTGAAATACGACTAATACAAGTACTAAGAAAGTATAATAATAACTCCTAAAAGAGAGTTATCAAATACCCCCACACTTACCTTTTGCTCGTCCCGAGTAAAACCACTATTTACTAGCCGACTCAAGACGCAAACGACACAAGACTCGACAATGCAACAATATGATGCAAATGCAAACTACGACTCGATCCTACACAAACACATATATACAAAACACAATTTTTATCTTTTGGTTGAGATAGGGCAATCTCCATAGGCTTAAGTCGATTATCATGAAGTGATGAGAATCCTACGAACAAAGCATGAGTTGAAACTAAACTCGACAACGAGACTCTCCCCTAGTTAGTATAGAAAACCTAACTTTACTAAGTAGAAGAGTACGCTACCTCTTCGTGTGTGCCACGAAATAAGAGACTACGCTAGGCAAAGCCACATCCAAGGTCCGAGCTCCTAATCCGCTAACGGTTTTCACATGATGAGGCTTAGGGACATATAGATAATCTAGTCGAAATCAAGTCCTAAGCGTCACATTCTCACATCAAATCCCACATCTCACACACCCTCACCACGATGATAGGAACCAAAACCCAAAGCTCACCACCTCCGGCTCTCAATTCCCTCAAACCCCGGTACACTAGTGATCTCCGTGGCCATCGTCGTCCGTCGTGCATGAAACGTGAACCGTCTTCGTCAAAGTAGCTCCACCACTCGTTCCAATTCAATTCCAACTCAACTTTATTTCATCTCTCCTTTTTCTTTTTCTCTCATTTTTTTTTATTTTCTATTTTTTTTCTTTCTTTTTCTTTTCTTTTTTTTTCTTTCACAATTCTCTCAAAATACCATCAAAATGCAACTATATTATCCGAGTGGTCTTCAAATACGAATCAAATATGCTAGGAGAAGGAAACACGTAAATCGATGAATGAATATCACATAAAAATATCATCTCCTCCTAACTCAATCAAAATCCATGTCAAGTCCAAGCCGCAAAATCAATGAAGTACATGTGTGGGAGTGGAGTCGTCGCAAGCTCACTCTCAATGTCCGGAGTCAAAAGTCAACACCCCCACACTCGAATGTAACCATATCCCCTCTCAAGTAGTCCCGAAGATGAATGTATCTCGTTCCTAATCCAACCGATCCTCCTACACCAAAGTAATCAAAACCGGTACCTAGCACGATCCTTACGGATTCACAATACAAGATGAAGAATAATAAACACTAATTGGATCAAACGCATGAATCAATCAACAAAATCCGGAAAATAAGTCTAAGTCATAACCCTAGGCTCTCCATAGAGCCTAACAAAGAAATTAGCTACTCATTGTTATGCCAAAATCACAAGTATTCTCCATAGAATGATAAAGAGAGGGTAAGAGAAGAATCAAACGATGAAATCGCCAAAGCTTTGGCGAATCCGTGCAATCCCCAAGCTCCTAGGTGCTCTCCAATGGCTCCCGTACGTGAATCTACTCCTATTAGGTCTTCCCTGCCCATTTTTTACCAGCTGGGCACGCTTTTTAATGAAAATATGCCGAATTTGCACTTCAGCCCCTCTACTTTGTAATTCCCGGACAGAATTCTTTGCTGATTTTGCGCGGGCTGTATCTCCCTCATACGGACTCGTCTTCGGGCCTACCATATACCGTTGGAAAGCTACGGATGTCTACTTTCCAATGCCGCAAGCCTTGCTCCAAAATTCTTTGTAGATTTTCCTGAGCATCGAAAAGAGTGCAGGCTGGTCCTGTGTGACTTTTCCAACTTTTCTTCGTTTGTGCGTTTTCTTTTCTCCTCTTCATCTAGCTCCATTCCAAGCATATCCAAGCATCTCATAAGCTCCATTGCACCTATTTACCTGATATACACAACACTAAACAACTCGTACAATTATCATAGCAAATATGAGAGAAAACATGCACAATAAGCTGGAAACACAACTTTTCACTCTTAGGCTTAGAAATAGTCAAATTCACATATTTGTGCAAATATAACATATAAATCATGTGAAATACGACTAATACAAGTACTAAGAAAGTATAATAATAACTCCTAAAAGAGATTTATCAAATACCCCCACACTTACCTTTTGCTCGTCCCGAGTAAAACCACTATTTACTAGCCGACTCAAGACGCAAACGACACAAGACTCGACAATGCAACAATATGATGCAAATGCAAACTACGACTCGATCCTACACAAACACATATATACAAAACACACTTTTTATCTTTTGGTTGAGATTGGGCAATCTCCATAGGCTTAAGTCGATTATCATGAAGTGATGAGAATCCTAGGAACAAAGCTTGAGTTGAAACTAAACTCGACAACGAGACTCTCCCCTAGTTAGTATAGAAAACCTAACTTTACTAAGTAGAAGAGTACGCTACCTCTTTGCGTGTGCCACGAAATAAGAGACTACGCTAGGCAAAGCCACATCCAAGGTCTGAGCTCCTAATCCGCTAACGGTTTTCACATGATGAGGCTTAGGGACATATAGATAATCTAGTCGAAATCAAGTCCTAAGCGTCACATTCTCACATCAAATCCCACATCACACACACCCTCACCACGATGATAGGAACCAAAACCCAAAGCTCACCACCTCCGGCTCTCAATTCCCTCAAACCCCGGTACACTAGTGATCTCCGTGGCCATCGTCGTCCGTCGTGCATGAAACGTGAACCGTCGTCGTCAAAGTAGCTCCACCACTCGTTCCAATTCAATTTCAACTCAACTTTATTTCATCTCTCCTTTTTCTGTTTCTCTCATTTTTTTTTTTATTTTCTATTTTTTTTTCTTTCTTTTTCTTTTTTTTTTTTCTTTCACAATTCTCTCAAAATACCATCAAAATGCAACAATAATATCCGAGTGGTCTTCAAATACGAATCAAATATGCTAGGAGAAGGAAACATGTAAATCGATGAATGAATATCACATAAAAATATCATCTCCTCCTAAATCAATCAAAATCCATGTCAAGTCCAAGCCGCAAAATCAATGAAGTACATGTGTGGGAGTGGAGTCGTCGCAAGCTCACTCTCAATGTCCGGAGTCAAAAGTCAACACCCCCACACTCGAATGTAACCATATCCCCTCTCAAGTAGTCCCGAAGATGAATGTATCTCGTGCCTAATCCTACCGATCCTCCTACACCAAAGTAATCAAAACCGGTACCTAGCACGATCCTTACGGATTCACAATACAAGATGAAGAATAATAAACACTAATTGGATCAAACGCATGAATCAATCAACAAAATCCGGAAAATAAGTCTAAGTCATAACCCTAGGCTCTCCATAGAGCCTAACAAAGAAATTAGCTACTCATTGTTATGCCAAAATCACAAGTATTCTCCATAGAATGATAAAGAGAGGGTAAGAGAAGAATCAAACGATGAAATCGCCAAAGCTTTGGAAAATCCGTGCAATCCCCAAGCTCCTAGGTGCTCTCCAATGGCTCCTGTACGTGAATCTACTCCTATTAGGTTTTCCCTGCCCGTTTTTTACCAGCTGGGCACGCTTTTTAATGAAAATATGCCGAATTTGCACTTCAGCCCCTCTACTTTGTAATTCCCGGACAGAATTCTTTGCTGATTTTTCGCAGGCTGTATCTCCCTCATACGGACTCGTCTTCGGGCCTACCATATACCGTTGGAAAGCTACGGATGTCTACTTTCGAATTCCGCAAACCTTGCTCCAAAATTCTTTGTAGATTTTCCTGAGCTTCGAAAAGAATGCAGGCTGGTCCTGTGTGACTTTTCCAACTTTTCTTCGTTTGTGCGTTTTCTTTTCTCCTCTTCATCTAGCTCCATTCAAAGCATATCCAAGCATCTCATAAGCTCCATTGCACCTATTTACCTGAGATACACAAAACTAAACAACCCGTGCAATTATCATAGCAAATATGAGAGAAAACATGCACAATAAGCTGGAAACACAACTTTTCACTCTTAGGCTTAGAAATAGTCAAATTCACATATTTGTGCAAATATAACATATAAATCATGTGAAATACGACTAATACAAGTACTAAGAAAGTATAATAATAACTCCTAAAAGAGAGTTATCAAATACCCCCACACTTACCTTTTGCTCGTCCCGAGTAAAACCACTATTTATTAGCCGACTCAAGACGCAAACGACACAAGACTCGACAATGCAAAATTATGATGCAAATGCAAACTACGACTCGATCCTACACAAACACATATATACAAAACACACTTTTTATCTTTTGGTTGAGATCGGGCAATCTCCATAGGCTTAAGTCGATTATCATGAAGTGATGAGAATCCTATGAACAAAGCATGAGTTGAAACTAAACTCGACAACGAGACTCTCCCCTAGTTAGTATAGAAAACCTAACTTTACTAAGTAGAAGAGTACGCTACCTCTTCGCGTGTGCCAAGAAATAAGAGACTACGCTAGGCAAAGCCACATCCAAGGTCCGAGCTCCTAATCCGCTAACGGTTTTCACATGATGAGGCTTAGGGACATATAGATAATCTAGTCGAAATCAAGTCCTAAGCGTCACATTCTCACATCAAATCCCACATCTCACACACCCTCACCACGATGATAGGAACCAAAACCCAAAGCTCACCACCTCCGGCTCTCAATTCCCTCAAACCCTGGTACACTAGTGATCTCCGTGGCCATCGTCGTCCGTCGTGCATGAAACGTGAACCGTCGTCGTCAAAGTAGCTCCACCACTCGTTCCAATTCAATTCCAACTCAACTTTATTTCATCTCTCCTTTTTCTTTTTCTCTCATTTTTTTTATTTTCTATTTTTTTTCTTTCTTTTTCTTTTCTTTTTTTTTCTTTCACAATTCTCTCAAAATACCATCAAAATGCAACAATAATATTCGAGTGGTCTTCAAATACGAATCAAATATGCTAGGAGAAGGAAACACGTAAATCGATAAATGAATATCACATAAAAATATCATCTCCTCCTAACTCAATCAAAATCCATGTCAAGTCCAAGCCGCAAAATCAATGAAGTACATGTGTGGGAGTGGAGTCGTCGCAAGCTCACTCTCAATGTCCGGAGTCAAAAGTCAACACCCCCACACTCGAATGTAACCATATCCTCTCTCAAGTAGTCCCGAAGATGAATGTATCTCGTGCCTAATCCAACCGATCCTCCTACACCAAAGTAATCAAAACCGGTACCTAGCACGATCCTTACGGATTCACAATACAAGATGAAGAATAAAAAAAACACTAATTGGATCAAACGCATGAATCAATCAACAAAATCCGGAAAATAAGTCTAAGTCATAACCCTAGGCTCTCCATAGAGCCTAACAAAGAAACTAGCTACTCATTGTTGTGCCAAAATCACAAGTATTCTCCATAGAATGATAAAGAGAGGGTAAGAGAAGAATCAAACGATGAAATCGCCAAAGCTTTGGCGAATCCGTGCAATCCCCAAGCTCCTAGGTGCTCTCCAATGGCTCCCGTACGTGAATCTACACCTATTAGGTCTCCCCTGCCCGTTTTTTACCAGCTGGGCACGCTTTTTAATGAAAATATGCCGAATTTGCACTTCAGCCCCTCTACTTTGTAATTCCCGGACAGAATTCTTTGCTGATTTTGCGCGGGCTGTATCTCCCTCGTACGGACTCGTCTTCTGGCCTACCATATACCGTTGGAAATCTATGGATGTCTACTTTCCAATTCAGCAAGCCTTGCTCCAAAATTCTTTGTAGATTTTCCTAAGCATCGAAAAGAGTGCAGGCTGGTCCTGTGTGACTTTTCCAACTTTTCTTCGTTTGTGCGTTTTCTTTTCTCCTCTTCATCTAGCTCCATTCCAAGCATATCCAAGCATCTCATAAGCTCCATTGCACCTATATACCTGAGATACACAACACTAAACAACCCGTGCAATTATCATAGCAAATATGAGAGAAAACATGCACAATAAGCTGGAAACACAACTTTTCACTCTTAGGCTTAGAAATAGTCAAATTCACATATTTGTGCAAATATAACATATAAATCATGTGAAATACGACTAATACAAGTACTAAGAAAGTATAATAATAACTCCTAAAAGAGAGTTATCAAATACCCCCACACTTACCTTTTGGTCGTCCCGAGTAAAACAACTATTTACTAGCCGACTCAAGACGCAAACGACACAAGACTCGACAATGCAACAATATGATGCAAATGCAAACTACGACTCGATCCTACACAAACACATATATACAAAACACACTTTTTATCTTTTGGTTGAGATCGGGCAATCTCCATAGGCTTAAGTCGATTATCATGAAGTGATGAGAATCCTAGGAACAAAGCATGAGTTGAAACTAAACTCGACAACGAGACTCTCCCCTAGTTAGTATAGAAAACCTAACTTTACTAAGTAGAAGAGTGCGCTACCTCTTCGCGTGTGCCACGAAATAAGAGACTACGCTAGGCAAAGCCACATCCAAGGTCCGAGCTCCTAATCCGCTAACGGTTTTCACATGATGAGGCTTAGGGACATATAGATAATCTAGTCGAAATCAAGTCCTAAGCATCACATTCTCACATCAAATCCCACATCTCACACACCCTCACCACGATGATAGGAACCAAAACCCAAAGCTCACCACCTCCGGCTCTCAATTCCCTCAAACCCCGGTACACTAGTGATCTCCGTGGCCATCGTCGTCCGTCGTGCATGAAACGTGAACCGTCGTCGTCAAAGTAGCTCCACCACTCGTTCCAATTCAATTCCAACTCAACTTTATTTCATCTCTCCTTTTTCTTTTTCTCTCATTTTTTTTTTATTTTCTATTTTTTTTCTTTTTCTTTTCTTTTTTTTTTCTTTCACAATTCTCTCAAAATACCATCAAAATGCAACAATAATATCCGAGTGGTCTTCAAATACGAATCAAATATGCTAGGAGAAGGAAACACGTAAATCGATGAATGAATATCACATAAAAATATCATCTCCTCCTAACTCAATAAAAATCCATGTCAAGTCCAAGCCGCAAAATCAATGAAGTACATGTGTGGGAGTGGAGTCGTCGCAAGCTCACTCTCAATGTCCGGAGTCAAAAGTCAACACCCCCACACTCGAATGTAACCATATCCCCTCTCAAGTAGTCCCGAAGATGAATGTATCTCGTGCCTAATCCAACCGATCCTCCTACACCAAAGTAATCAAAACCGGTACCTAGCACGATCCTTACGGATTCACAATACAAGATGAAGAATAATAAACACTAATTGGATCAAACGCATGAATCAATCAACAAAATCCGGAAAATAAGTCTAAGTCATAACCCTAGGCTCTCCATAGAGCCTAACAAAGAAATTAGCTACTCATTGTTATGCCAAAATCACAAGTATTCTCCATAGAATGATAAAGAGAGGGTAAGAGAAGAATCAAACGATGAAATCGCCAAAGATTTGGCGAATCCGTGCAATCCCCAAGCTCCTAGGTGCTCTCCAATGGCTCCCGTACGTGGATCTACTCCTATTAGGTCTTCCCTGCCCGTTTTTTACCAGCTGGGCACGCTTTTTAATGAAAATATGCCGAATTTGCACTTCAGCCCCTCTACTTTGTAATTCACGGACAGAATTCTTTTCTGATTTTGCGCGGGCTGTATCTCCCTCATACGGACTCGTCTTCGGGCCTACCATATACCGTTGGAAATCTACGGATGTCTACTTTCCAATGCCGCAATCCGTGCTCCAAAATTCTTTGTAGATTTTCCTGAGCATCGAAAAGAGTGCAGGCTGGTCCTGTGTGACTTTTCCAACTTTTCTTCGTTTGTGCGTTTTCTTTTCTCCTCTTCATCTAGCTCCATTCCAAGCATATCCAAGCATCTCATAAGCTCCATTGCACCTATTTACCTGAGATACACAACACTAAACAACCCGTGCAATTATCATAGCAAATATGAGAGAAAACATGCACAATAAGCTGGAAACACAACTTTTCACTCTTAGGCTTAGAAATAGTCAAATTCACATATTTGTGCAAATATAACATATAAATCATGTGAAATACGACTAATACAAGTACTAAGAAAGTATAATAATAACTCCTAAAAGAGAGTTATCAAATACCCCCACACTTACCTTTTGCTCGTCCCGAGTAAAACCACTATTTACTAGCCGACTCAAGACGCAAACGACACAAGACTCGACAATGCAACAATATGATGCAAATGCAAACTACGACCCGATCCTACACAAACACATATATACAAAACACACTTTTTATCTTTTGGTTGAGATCGGGCAATCTCCATAGGCTTAAGTCGATTATCATGAAGTGATGAGAATCCTAGGAACAAAGCATGAGTTGAAACTAAACTCGACAACGAGACTCTCCCCTAGTTAGTATAGAAAACCTAACTTTACTAAGTAGAAGAGTACGCTACCTCTTCGCGTGTGCCACGAAATAAGAGACTACGCTAGGCAAAGCCACATCCAAGGTCCGAGCTCCTAATCCGCTAACGGTTTTCACATGATGAGGCTTAGGGACATATAGATAATCTAGTCGAAATCAAGTCCTAAGCGTCACATTCTCACATCAAATCCCACATCTCACACACCCTCACCACGATGATAGGAACCAAAACCCAAAGCTCACCACCTCCGGCTCTCAATTCCCTTAAACCCCGGTACACTAGTGATCTCCTTGGCCATCGTCGTCCGTCGGGCATGAAACGTGAACCGTCGTCGTCAAAGTAGCTCCACCACTCGTTCCAATTCAATTCCAACTCAACTTTATTTCATCTCTCCTTTTTCTTTTTCTCTCATTTTTTTTTTATTTTCTATTTTTTCTTCTTTCTTTTTCTTTTCTTTTTTTTTCTTTCACAATTCTCCCAAAATACCATCAAAATGCAACAATAATATCCGAGTGGTCTTCAAATACGAATCAAATATGCTAGGAGAAGGAAACACGTAAATCGATGAATGAATATCACATAAAAATATCATCTCCTCCTAACTCAATCAAAATCCATGTCAAGTCCAAGCCGCAAAATCAATGAAGTACATGTGTGGGAGTGGAGTCGTCGCAAGCTCACTATCAATGTCCGGAGTCAAAAGTCAACACCCCCACACTCGAATGTAACCATATCCCCTCTCAAGTAGTCCCGAAGATGAATGTATCTCGTGCCTAATCCAACCGATCCTCCTACACCAAAGTAATCAAAACCGGTACCTAGCACGATCCTTACGGATTCACAATACAAGATGAAGAATAATAAACACTAATTGGATCAAACGCATGAATCAATCAACAAAATCCGGAAAATAAGTCTAAGTCATAACCCTAGGCTCTCAATAGAGCCTAACAAAGAAATTAGCTACTCATTGTTATGCCAAAATCACAAGTATTCTCCATAGAATGATAAAGAGAGGGTAAGAGAAGAATCAAACGATGAAATCGCCAAAGATTTGGCGAATCCGTGCAATCCCCAAGCTCCTAGGTGCTCTCCAATGGCTCCCGTACGTGGATCTACTCCTATTAGGTCTTCCCTGCCCGTTTTTTACCAGCTGGGCACGCTTTTTAATGAAAATATGCCGAATTTGCACTTCAGCCCCTCTACTTTGTAATTCCCGGACAGAATTCTTTTCTGATTTTGCGCGGGCTGTATCTCCCTCATACGGACTCGTCTTCGGGCCTACCATATACCGTTGGAAATCTACGAATGTCTACTTTCCAATGCCGCAATCCTTGCTCCAAAATTCTTTGTATATTTTCCTGAGCATCGAAAAGAGTGCAGGCTGGTCCTGTGTGACTTTTCCAACTTTTCTTCGTTTGTGCGTTTTCTTTTCTCCTCTTCATCTAGCTCCATTCCAAGCATATCCAAGCATCTCATAAGCTCCATTGCACCTATTTACCTGAGATACACAACACTAAACAACCCGTGCAATTATCATAGCAAATATGAGAGAAAACATGCACAATAAGCTGGAAACACAACTTCTCACTCTTAGGCTTAGAAATAGTCAAATTCACATATTTGTGCAAATATAACATATAAATCATGTGAAATACGACTAATACAAGTACTAAGAAAGTATAATAATAACTCCTAAAAGAGAGTTATCAAATACCCCCACACTTACCTTTTGCTCGTCCCGAGTAAAACCACTATTTACTAGCCGACTCAAGACGCAAACGACACAAGACTCGACAATGCAACAATATGATGCAAATGCAAACTACGACTCGATCCTACACAAACACATATATACAAAACACACTTTTTATCTTTTGGTTGAGATCGGGCAATCTCCATAGGCTTAAGTCGATTATCATGAAGTGATGAGAATCCTAGGAACAAAGCATGAGTTGAAACTAAACTCGACAACGAGACTCTCCCCTAGTTAGTATAGAAAACCTAACTTTAATAAGTAGAAGAGTACGCTACCTCTTCGCGTGTGCCACGAAATAAGAGACTACGCTAGGCAAAGCCACATCCAAGGTCCGAGCTCCTAATCCGATAACGGTTTTCACATGATGAGGCTTAGGGACATATAGATAATCTAGTCGAAATCAAGTCCTAAGCGTCACATTCTCACATCAAATCCCACATCTCACACACCCTCACCACGATGATAGGAACCAAAACCCAAAGCTCACCAGCTCCGGCTCTCAATTCCCTCAAACCCCGGTACACTAATGATCTCCGTGGCCATCGTCGTCCGTCGTGCATGAAACGTGAACCGTCGTCGTCAAAGTAGCTCCACCACTCGTTCCAATTCAATTCCAACTCAACTTTATTTCATCTCTCCTTTTTCTTTTTCTCTCATTTTTTTTTCTATTTTTTTTCTTTCTTTTTCTTTTTTTTTTTTCTTTCACAATTCTCTCAAAATACCATCAAAATGCAACAATAATATCCGAGTGGTCTTCAAATACGAATCAAATATGCTAGGAGAAGGAAACATGTAAATCGATGAATGAATATCACATAAAAATATCATCTCCTCCTAAATCAATCAAAATCCATGTCAAGTCCAAGCCGCAAAATCAATGAAGTACATGTGTGGGAGTGGAGTCGTCGCAAGCTCACTCTCAATGTCCGGAGTCAAAAGTCAACACCCCCACACTCGAATGTAACCATATCCCCTCTCAAGTAGTCCCGAAGATGAATGTATCTCGTGCCTAATCCAACCGATCCTCCTACACCAAAGTAATCAAAACCGGTACCTAGCACGATCCTTACGGATTCACAATACAAGATGAAGAATAATAAACACTAATTGGATCAAACGCATGAATCAATCAACAAAATCCGGAAAATAAGTCTAAGTCATAACCCTAGGCTCTCAATAGAGCCTAACAAAGAAATTATCTACTCATTGTTATGCCAAAATCACAAGTATTCTCCATAGAATGATAAAGAGAGGGTAAGAGAAGAATCAAACGATGAAATCGCCAAAGCTTTGGCGAATCCGTGCAATCCCCAAGCTCCTAGGTGCTCTCCAATGGCTCCCGTACGTGAATCTACTCCTATTATGTCTTCCCTGCCCGTTTTTTACCAGCTGGGCACGCTTTCTAATGAAAATATGCCGAATTTGCACTTCAGCCCCTCTACTTTGTAATTCCCGGACAGAATTCTTTTCTGATTTTGCGCGGGCTGTATCTCCCTCATACGGACTTGTCTTCGGGCCTACCATATACCGTTGGAAAGCTACGGATGTCTACTTTCCAATGCCGCAATCCTTGCTCCAAAATTCTTTGTAGATTTTCCTGAGCATCGAAAAGAGTGCAGGCTGGTCCTGTGTGACATTTCCAACTTTTCTTCGTTTGCGCGTGTTCTTTTCTCCTCTTCATCTAGCTCCATTCCAAGCATATCCAAGCATCTCATAAGCTCCATTGCACTTATTTACCTGAGATACACAACACTAAACAACCCGTGCAATTATCATAGCAAATATGAGAGAAAACATGCACAATAAGCTGGAAACACAACTTTTCACTCTTAGGCTTAGAAATAGTCAAATTCACATATTTGTGCAAATATAACATATAAATCATGTGAAATACGACTAATAAAGGTACTAAGAAAGTATAATAATAACTCCTAAAAGAGAGTTATCAAATACCCCCACACTTACCTTTTGCTCGTCCCGAGTAAAACCACTATTTACTAGCCGACTCAAGACGCAAACGACACAAGACTCGACAATGCAACAATATGATGCAAATGCAAACTACGACTCGATCCTACACAAACACATATATACAAAACACACTTTTTATCTTTTGGTTGAGATCGGGCAATCTCCATAGGCTTAAGTCGATTATCATGAAGTGATGAGAATCCTAGGAACAAAGCATGAGTTGAAACTAAACTCAACAACGAGACTCTCCCCTAGTTAGTATAGAAAACCTAACTTTACTAAGTAGAAGAGTACGCTACCTCTTCGCGTGTGCCACGAAATAAGAGACTATGCTAGGCAAAGCCACATCCAAGGTCCGAGCTCCTAATCCGCTAACGGTTTTCACATGATGAGGCTTAGGGACATATAGATAATCTAGTCGAAATCAAGTCCTAAGCGTCACATTCTCACATCAAATCCCACATCTCACACACCCTCACCACGATGATAGGAACCAAAACCCAAAGCTCACCACCTCCGGCTCTCAATTCCCTCAAACCCCGGTACACTAGTGATCTCCGTGGCCATCGTCGTCCGTCGTGCATGAAACGTGAACCGTCGTCGTCAAAGTAGCTCCACCACTCGTTCCAATTCAATTCCAACTCAACTTTATTTCATCTCTCCTTTTTCTTTTTCTCTCATTTTTTTTTATTTTCTATTTTTTTTCTTTCTTTTTCTTTTCTTTTTTTTTCTTTCACAATTCTCTCAAAATACCATCAAAATGCAACAATAATATCCGAGTGGTCTTCAAATACGAATCAAATATGCTAGGAGAAGGAAACACGTAAATCGATGAATGAATATCACATAAAAATATCATCTCCTCCTAACTCAATCAAAATCCATGTCAAGTCCAAGCCGCAAAATCAATGAAGTACATGTGTGGGAGTGGAGTCCGCAAGCTCACTCTGAATGTCCGGAGTCAAAAGTCAACACCCCCACACTCGAATGTAACCATATCCCCTCTCAAGTAGTCCCGAAGATGAATGTATCTCGTGCCTAATCCAACCGATCCTCCTACACCAAAGTAATCAAAACCGGTACCTAGCACGATCCACCAGTTAAGTTCACCCAACCCAATTTCGTGCGTATTAGATTCACGCACTCACGGCTCTCCACAACTGTGTCCATGATGTAGTGGAATGGAACACCGCCACACCGAAGTGCGCAAGCCTACTCACTCACCCTCGCATCCCCTCGTAGATAATCAATGACGTGCAAGCGAGATGTCGAACTCAACGAATTGTATAATCACTCCCTCATCGAACCCCCTCAACTACACAACCCCCTCGTGACGCACTAAAGTGGTGATTCTAATCAATTTGTGATGAAAGCCAAGAATCGTCACCCTAGGTCCGAAGGCTAGCAAGAATCCAAGGTTCAAATTGGGGCGTCTAATGGTCCTACAAGGTGAGTTCTAAAAGCAGTGAGTGCTCTAATACACACCTCGCACAGCTGTTTCGTGTGCCACTACGAGGCGGGTTGTCGACTACCTACGACGTACACATGGATGTTCGGCTTGTTTAGCTCACACCTAGCTCAGCTCTTGTAAGAAAATAGGCACACACTTTGGCTTTGAAAATCACGTAAGTGTTAAAAATAGGTAGGCACTCCCGTAAAGAAAGTCTCTCCATACCTACTAGGGGGGACTCACGTCGTCACTCTCGGTCGCAAATCATGCCCTATGCCTAAAATCCTCACACTTCGCGATTTATCAAATTTTAGCCTCTTTCGATTGCCCTTTTCTCAAAATTTTCTTGTTTTTAATTTTTTTTTGTATTTTTGTTTTCCATAGAGTTCCTACACTACATGCAAGCCGACACGAACGAAACTACACAAAACAGTCGATAGGGTAGGTAGACTCAAATAAGAAAATGTGCAATATTAAACACAAACACAAACAATTATATACACGACTAACAAATCACAATACGATACACTATCACAATATCACGACACGGACCACATAAATAGACACAATACGACACGAACAAACTATATGCAGACATGGCGATGCAAACACTGACTGGCTAGTCAAGACTAAAACTCCCCCCACACTTGAACGCTTCGTTGTCCTCAACGAATTTAGAGATCAACCAAGAAGACTCGGCATTCAAATGTGAGGGTCGGTGATTCTACTCGGGGTCAAAGTCACGGCACAAGAAGGTAGCTACAATAAATTTAGAGATAATTCAAGCTACGTGCACGTGAACAAGTTGTGTGTACCGAAATTAAGCAAGTACTCAGGTAATTCCCTAGAATTATAAAAGCTAATCCAAGCGGCGACTAAGCACCGTGACAAAGTAGTCAGAATAAAACCCTAGAGCAAGTACGATGTGCCTAAACGGTAAGTAAAGAGAGAGAAAAAAAACTCACAACCGACACAAGGTCGGGGACGAAATCCGATATGTGCTGACTGAGATAGCAAGAACAATGCCCAAGCAAACATTGTCCAGAACAATGCAAGCTCCCTTGCGGTCGAGTGTGTGAAACACCGGGGTCGATTGATCAGTTGCTGCTGACGAAAAAGAAGGAACGAAGAATCCCCGAGCTCGTGATGTGAGCTCCCAGAACGGTCAAGTGCGCCGTAGCGCGCCGGGGTCGATGTCTTCGTCAAAGTATTTATAGTCCCCACAAGCCAAACTTTTATCTTGAAATGACAGCCCGCAATTGACATGTTTTGGTTCTAGGAAATCGCCACTGCCAACCAGTCCAAGTCACAAACTCCTCATGTTAAAGCAAAGAGCAAAGAAGAAATTGTCGTAACACAATTGGCACAGTATTTCCTTTAAGTGTCTTGACAATTGGCACAATAGCTCCATTAGTAGCCTTCCCCTTAAACCTCAAATCACCACTGCCGGCTATACCAACCTCTAAATCATTCCCCTTAATCCACCTCAACACCTTCACAAACCTAGCAGTCCTAACACCCAACACTATAACCAATTCCTAAAACAACCCACTGCCATGAAACACAACAAATTATTAACCACCATTTACACAAAATAACCAATGCCCATCACCATGGCCAAACCCAATTGACTTCCCTACTTCACTGCCTTCTCCTCTCAAACCTATTTGTTATTTCACTTTGCCCCAGCCACAAAATCAGCGAACTGAGGATTGTTTTTCATTCGCACGAATTCACTGGAGTTCGCCGCTGAATTTCTCTTCTTGTTCCTTCTCTATTCTGGTCTTCTCTGCGACCTGCTGTGAGTTTCTTTGTCTCTTTCTGATTGTTGCTGGGTTCTTGATCGGGTTTTGGTCTCGCCATGGACGAAGGAGAAGGGGGAATCACAGAGAGATAGAGGTCTGGGTTTGGGTTTTCAATTCGAAGCAGAGACAGAGAGAGAGAGAGATTGAGGGCTGGTGATTTCGGTGTGGTGGCTGTGGGTCTCTGGTAGGACGGTGCGAGAGAGAGAGAAACCGATTGGGGACGGAGCGGTGATGTCTAGGTTCAGTGACTGGTGAAAGGAGGTGGAGAAGCGGTGGTTCTCTCGATCGGACAGAGAGTGGGTTGTTGGTCGCGGTGGTGATTGCTGCTGGTCGATTGAGATTCGGGGGTTTACTGGGTTCGATTGGAGAAGAGGGTGGGGCTGCGGTTTCGCCGGATTGAGAGAGAGAATCCGCCGTAGTTGAGAGGCGGCCTGAAAACCACCGCGACACCGCCGGAAGTTAGGACCGGTGGTGTTGGTGGTCTTTTGGGGATTGAACCCGACGGGGAGAGAGGGAGTGGGGCTTTTGGGTTCGACGGAGTGAGAAACGGCCGGAGGCGCGACGGAACCTCCACCCAAAGTCGCCGGAGATTTCAGACGGATTGAAGCTTCTGGGATCGATGGGTTTGCAGTGAGTTGGAGGATGAAGCTTTGAGTTTGAAGGGGAAGAGGAAATAGCCCAATGCAACATAAAAAAAGTTACCAAAATTTCCTCTTTCACCCTCGAAAACCACGGAAATTCCCTTTTTACCCCTGTTCACATGAACAACATTTGTTGTTCTTAATATCTGGCAGTGGGTTTTTGGGGGGCTCTTGTTCGTGCGAACACCCCTGACTCCAGATTTTTTTTTTTTTTTTGTTTTTTTTTTGTTTTTTTTTTCGCTTCGTTTGTCTTCTAGATTACGTCTCTGGACTCCGATGCACGCATATTACATACCGTCGGAAAGCTCGTTTCGCGCACGTTCTGATTTCGAATAGTGACTTCAAATTTTCCCGAGTAAACTTCAGAATTCCTGACCTCAAATTTCGTGATCATTATGTCGCTTTCTCGGTTTTTCTGCGTTTCCTCTTTTCACGCATCAAGAAGGGGAGTCCGGACCGCGTCTCCAACCTGTGTGCCTGCACGACTCAATTCAAATATAAGATTCTCACTCTCTCACCCCTCAAATAACAAAACAGTATTAAAAACGCACACGACAGTATTTAAAAACACACTCCCTACACTAAAGCATGAAAATACGTTGGGTTGCCTCCCAACAAGCGCTTGTAATTTACGGTCGACGGCCCGACCCAGTTACCTATGCCACCTCACGAGGGTGGTCTGGCACTTTGTGCCGCTTCCAGCTTTGCTTTCCTGTGCTGAATTTGAAGCACTGCTTCGTGTGCGTGCACTGCTGATGGCTTATTTCTTTCCCAGTAGTCAGGTGGATCCCCTTGCGACAACTCTGGGATTTGACGCTTCAGTTGTACAGCAAATGGCACCCCTGGCTGATACTCCCATGAACACTGGGGTGACGCTTTAAAGACCCGAAAAGTCTCCATGTCATCGTGTACCCTCATAATTAGTTCTCCATTCTCTACGTCAATGAGAGTACGACCAGTTGCCAGGAATGGCCTACCCAGAATTAGCGGAACATCACCTACTGGCATATCCAATATAACAAAATCAGCCGGAATGATCAGACTTTCGACCCTCACTAGCACATCTTTAACCATCCCACATGCTTTCTTGGATGACTTGTCTGCAAATTGGAGTGTTATCCAGGTTTTCGGTGGCTCCCCCACACCTAAATTTTTAAATACCGACAACGGCATCAAATTCACGCTCGCTCCCAGATCACAGAGAGCTCTTCCAGTGTAGGAATCACCCTATGTAGCCTCAATGACAAAGCTACCTGGATCCTTCTTTTTCTTAGGTAACCCATGCAAAACACATGAACTAACCTGTCCATTTAAGTTTACTCTCTGAAATTCATCCACCCCTTTCTTTCCAAGAACTGCATCTTTAATAAATCGAGCATACTTAGGCATCTTTTAAAGTGCCTCAATCAATGGGATATTGATATGCAGTTTAGAGAAGACATTCAAAAAGCGCTTGTATTCCTCAGAGTCATCCTTCTTCTTCCTAGTACGTAATGGAAATGGTAGTTCTGAAGAAGAAGGAGAAGATGGAAGTGGTACCTCGGTAGATTTCTCTGCATCTTGGTGAATCATGCCCTTTGATTGGGGGATCATGACAGGTGTCTTCTCAGAATCGAAGACTTCATGTTCTTTCGCCTTTGAGGCTACCGCTCTGGCATGACTCGGATATGGAGGATCTGTAAGTGCAATACCACTTCGAGTGGTGATGGCTTGAGCCTGTCCCTCTGATGTGTCAACAATGCTACCCAGTGCCCTTTGTTCAAGTTGTTCCTTTAGATCTTTTATTTCTGCTTGAGCAACTTGAAGTGCAATTGCTACAGAACTGACCTGTGTGGACATGTCTGTCATGTGCTGAGCCATCGTCTTTATTATCCCTGTCAAATCGGTCAACTCTAATGGTGGTACTGGCTGGTGCGGATGCATCTCTGGACCATTTGCTTCATGCACTACCTCTACCGCATTCACCTGAACAGTGTTATAAGCCATTTTTTCATCTCTTACCAGTTCCATGTGCCTGTACTGGAAATCCATGCTCTCTTCTTGCTGAACCAAGCATTTCATCAATGCATATGCCCCTGTAACATCACATTTGAACAAGAAACTGCCCCAAGCTTCTCTATCAATCTTTTCTTTGTCAAGCATTCCAAGTGCATCATAGAAGACCTGTATGATCTGGCTTTTTGCAATGCCATGGTTGGGGCATTTGCGTAGCAATAAGTTGAGACGCTCCCATGCTTTGACCATGGATTCATGCTG
Organism: Linanthus parryae; assembly: GCA_023055425.1. Taxonomy (NCBI): domain Eukaryota; kingdom Viridiplantae; phylum Streptophyta; class Magnoliopsida; order Ericales; family Polemoniaceae; genus Linanthus; species Linanthus parryae. Next base: position 816,733 of record JALGPY010000061.1, on the reverse strand, counting down.
CTTTTGCCTGAATGACCAAATCTCGTTCTGCAGCTGAATCATGCGTGAGATGGGAAAGAATTTACTCATGAACTGGGAGGTACAGTCTTCCCATGTCTTGATTGAGTTGGATGGCAATGAATCCAGCCAATCCATAGCAGCTCCCTTGAGGCAATGAGGGAAGAGCATCAGTTTTAATAATTCGGAAGTGACCCCACTATAACGGATTAGCCCACAGTGGCTCTGAAATCTCCCAATGAATGCATGTGGGTCTTCCTCGTCTGTCCCAGCAAAAGTGCACTGGTCCTGAGCAAATTGAATTGTGCCCAGCTTGAGACAAAAGGTTTCTGCCTGAATTGGTGGCACCACAATTGCTGCCTCCCTTCCTTTAAGATCCGCCTCAAATGCCTGGATTATTGCTTTTCCTGATCGATTATATGGCATTGAGGTCGCGCGCGGTATAGATGTTGCTGCCAATGCTTTCTCTACAGCTTCAGCCACCATGGCTTTCAACTGTTCCGTTGTGAGGCTAATTAGCCCTTGGCTTTCTTCCATCGCTACCTGAGAAATAACACTAGCACACCCGTGAGGTAAACAGATAGTAACAAAAAGAAACTAAAAGAAGTATCCTAAATTAATTTTTAACTTAACTAATAAACCGTTTAATTCCTCGGCAACAGCGCCAAAAACTTGACATGATTTCTTACGTGTATACGCAAGTGCACCGTCAAGTAGTAAGTGGAGTATTTTACGACTCCGAGTATCAAACCCAAGGGAAATAGACGACTACTAGCTAATTAAGAATCAATTAGAAGATACCTAAGTAACCGGTAAGAAGTGGGTTGAGTTTGAATGTTCGTCGCCCACGAACAAGCGACTGAATAAAATGAATGTAGAGACAATGTTTTTGTATTTTTCAATTAAAAGAATTTAATCAAAGTATGGAGAAAACTAGGCGATCTATGAATATTCTAGGGTCTTTAGACAGTTCCGGAATTTGTATTGAAACACATTACTCACTAACTGATTATGCCGGGTAACAGCACTTACAATCTTCTGTCGATCTCATGTAATTTTACGTAACAATTTACTTTGGGTCCTGTCAGTCCACCTCCATCTACCGTTACGTTCTAGCTGGCTAGTCAACTTCGTTCACCGGGTCCTGTCGGTCCACCGATTCACTCACCTAACTAGTTCAACCGAATCTACCCACACATGACTACTCCTATTCATCTCACCTATCGGTCTCAATGATTCGGGAATAAAAACATGATCTTATTCGTAACCGGGTTAAGTCTCTGTCGAGCACCCACCTAGTTCACTAACAACTCCGGTTCGCGACTCCCTTGTTGCTAAGAATTAAGCCTAGATCATGATTTCTAATCAATTAGTTTGTAACATTAAGCTATGAATTCAACTAGTTCATCATCTTCATCTAACATGGTCATTCCATTCATCACTAACACGTGTCAATAGCCTTAGCTTACGGATTCACAATACAAGATGAAGAATAATAAACACTAATTGGATCAAACGCATGAATCAATCAACAAAATCAAGAAAATAAGTCTAAGTCATAACCCTAGGCTCTCGATAGAGCCTAACAAAGAAATTTGCTACTCATTGTTATGCCAAAATCACAAGTATTCTCCATAGAATGATAAAGAGAGGGTAAGAGAAGAATCAAACGATGAAATCGCCAAAGCTTTGGCGAATCCGTGCAATCCCCAAGCTCCTATGTGCTCTCCAATGGCTCCCGTACGTGAATCTACTCCTATTAGGTCTTCCCTGCCCGTTTTTTACCAGCTGGGCACGCTTTTTAATGAAAATATGCCGAATTTGCACTTCAGCCCCTCTACTTAGTAATTCCCGGACAGAATTATTTGCTGATTTTGCGCGGGCTGTATCTCCCTCATACGGACTCGTCTTCGGGCCTACCATATACCGTTGAAAAGCTACGGATGTCTAATTTCCAATGCCGCAAGCCTTGCTCCAAAATTCTTTGTAGATTTTCCTGAGCATCGAAAAGAGTGCAGGCTGGTCCTGTGTGACTTTTCCAACTTTTCTTCGTTTGTGCGTTTTCTTTTCTCCTCTTCATCTAGCTCCATTCCAAGCATATCCAAGCATCTCATAAGCTCCATTGCACCTATTTACCTGAGATACACAACACTAAACAACCCGTGCAATTATCATTGCAAATATGAGAGAAAACATGCACAATAAGCTGGAAGCACAACTTTTCACTCTTAGGCTTAGAAATAGTCAAATTCACATATTTGTGCAAATATAACATATAAATCATGTGAAATACGACTAATACAAGTACTAAGAAAGTATAATAATAACTCCTAAAAGAGATTTATCAGCAATCTTATGTTTCCATGAATTTTGTGCCAAAGCTTTGAATCCTCCTCCAATGCCTTGAGACAATTCCGTTTTTCTCCTGCAACTTTGTTAGTATTCAAACAGTAAACAATGTTTGACCTTGAAACAGTGATGATGCAATTGCCAGACCTTTCATCTTGCACCACACATTTATCCTTGTCAAATACAACATGATTACCTTTGTCACACAGTTTTGATACACTAAGGAGATTGAACTTTAAACCAACTACAAGATAAACATCTGAGATAGAATCTGTAGAACCGTTACCAAATTCACCAATTACTATAATGTTGCATATGCCTTTGTCACCAAGTGTGATTGTCCCTCCTGATTGTTCTTTCAATTTAGTAAATAAAGAACTCTTGTCACTCATGTGTCTAGAGCAACCACTATCCTTAATCCACTTTTTTTTTGGTGACAACCTCAATGTTCATTTCTGAACCTTCATCATGCATGGCCATAAGACATAGGTTGGCTTGATCTTCTTCAGAATCTAAGTCAGTTGATGAATTAGAGTCACTCCATGAAGCTACCATAGCCTTCTTCCTTTAGGTTGTGGTCTTTATTTTGAAAGTGTTTTTTTTTTCTTATGAGGACTTTCTCTGATCAAGTGTCTTGCATCACCACACTCAAAGAAATTCATTACATTAGACTTATTACCATGAGAAGATGACTTACCTTTGTAGTCCTTGCTACTTGAAGATCTGAATTTGTTTCTGTTGAATTCCAAAGTACTTCTTCATCTTGAGAATCCTTGTAAAGGCTTTGGAAATGAGATTAAAATGATCTTCTTCATCATCTTCTTCTTCTTTTTCAGGGCTTTGAGTTTGTTCACTCTCTTTATCCTTGAGTTCCAGATTCTTGACACTCTCCGGTAATTCTCCATCATCTTTACTCATCGAGATCTCATGAGTGAGTAGCATTCCATCTAAATCATCTAGTTGAAGGGAGGATAGATCTTTAGCTTCTTTATTGGAAAATACTTTCCCCAAGGACTCCATATTGTTGAAAATATTTGTAAATCTTTTAAACATGTCTTTGATGGTTTCATCTACATTCATCTTGGAAAATTTATACTGTCTAAGGAAGATATTGATCTTGGTTTCCTTCACTTGGGCTGGTTCCTTCAAAGGTAACAACCAATTTATTCCATATCTCCTTAGAAATCTTACATGTTGATATCCTGTTAAACTCATCTGCATTTAAAGCGCAATATAAGAGATTCATAGCTCTGTAATTCTTAGGAAGTTGCTCTAATTCAGAAGTAGAGAGAGAGATTTTAGGTTTGGGAGTTTCATTCCCATCCTTTCTGTGTAGAATATGTGAGGTCCATTCTGGATGATAGACAAAAGTTCAATATCCTGATCAATGATGAACATTTTCATCAAGGGTAAAAGACACTGACCACCCCTAACTTTAGGGTTAAATCCTCACAGCTTCCCTGACTTTTTGAAAAAGACACTTTGCCCCCAGTTAACGGAATATTCCGTGGAAACTTAGCATCCGTTCAAAAAGTGGGTGATTGAATTTTTTCGGACTGTATAGCCCCAGTGTACTTTTTTGACCTATTTTTTTGTGTGCCTCTCTATCAACAAGAACACCAAGAACATCCACCAAAGATATAAACAACACAAGAACATCTCACACTTTGAATCCAAAACATCAACAACACCTATAGACCAACTGATTTTATCCACTTAAGGACGAAAATCTGCAAATCTAACTATGCTACAAGATTCTTTAAACTGCCAATAATTTCCGAAATACAACTACACTGAGTTGATAATTACTAGTACTATAAGTTACATAAAAAATTTATTTTGATCTAAAAATGAAAAAGGTAGTGAGATTGGTGATATACTAATAGGCTGAGATAGTTTTAACACTGCATATATATATATCAGAATTACAAGATCAACCATGTTTTTTACACATTGAACGTGGAATATTCAATCAAACTTATTCCAAAATGTTTCTACAACATGGAATACCGAGATGTAGGTTTCCTGCAATTTTAATATGAGTGTAATAAAGGAGATCAAAATGCATGTTCTTTTGTCTCCAATGGAATTAAACTAATAGATAAAAAAGCTATCCATTTTCGGCAAATTGATTATAGCCTTTTACCGACAGGCAAAGAGTTGATTTTTAACGAATGAAAACCCTTGATTTATTCATAAGATTGAGATTTCAGAATTCAATTAGTTGTAGTTCACATAAACCATAATAATTACATAATCGACCCAAACAACTGAGAAGCTAGATTCATGTGAACGAACCAGACAAGGAATAGACGCCCAAAAAGAACAAAGAAAAAAAAAAACAGATCAGAAACAGACGAAGAGATTCCAATCAAAGCATAAACGTTTAGATCTGGAAAGAGGAAGAAGAAGGAAGAAGAAGAAGAAGAAGAGGAGGAAGACGAAGAATCAGTCGCCGAAGCGGCGCCAGCGACGCCGTCCTTCCCTGCCCCCTCCTCCTCGTCATTCCTCCGCTGGTGAATAGGGCAGCTGCGGTGGCGACGACGCAATCGAGGCCACACGAGAGATCCACCAGAGTAGCCATTGAAGTCGGCGACTTGATTAGCTCTGACGAACCTCAATTAGATCTACCAGAGTTGTCGGACGAAGCCAAGGCCGCCCAGAATTCAGCCGGAGACTTGTTTGTGTCTGCTCGAGCAAGAGGAGAATAGGAGGGAAGGGGGAGACAAAGATGTCGTCAGATCGGAGGTTAGCTTCGTTGGAGGTTGGGTGGATGGAGATGTGTTTCACATTAAGAGGGAGGCGGCTATGAGAGCTATGTTTCACAGTAAGGGGGAGAGAGAAAGAGGGGGAAGAGAGAGAAGTATTAGGGTTAGAAATGAAGGGAAATAGGGGTTAGGGTAATATATAGGGGGTAAGTTTAGAATATTTTAGGGGTAAAATCGTCTTTTTTTTCCCGTGCAGTTAGTCAACCGGTAGCCTCCATCCAAAAAAGGTGCAAACTGTCTTTTTCCAAAAGTCAGGGTAGGTGTGAGGATTTAACCCTAAATTCAGGTGTGGTCAGTGTCTTTTACCCTTTCATCAAGGCTTTCCAGTTTACACTGTTTTATCCACGGAATAAAGGTGGCCTGTTAGCAAATCCTCCTTGTGAGAAACCACCATCACCTACAATACTCATGATCACAATATTGTTGGATATGTACAGTGATTCAAGCTCTTATACAAATTTGAAGTTGTATGTAGGTATTCAAATATATGATTAAATACTAGAGGGGGGGTTGAATAGAGTATGTCAACTTCTTCCAAATGAGTGGTTTTAAAACAAAGTGTGAAGAGCTGGAAGTTTTTCAAGCCCTTGAGCTGAAATTCAAGCACTTGAAATCAAAACAGTCTGAGAAAAAGTAACTAATAGTTTTCAAGGCCTTGAAACGCCTTTCAAAGCTTTGAACATATATCGATTTTGAAGCAGTTAAGAAGACAAGTAAAGAAATTAAATGTAAAGGAAAGGAAAACAACGATTTTACAAATTTCAGTCCTCAATGACCTACTTCTCCACCTGAGGGATCTAATCTCTTAAGGATTTCAACATACTTCGTATTTATCAAAAGCTAAGCCCTAGATTTCAGAACCAAAAATGTCCCTTACCGTGTGCAGTCTGCGGTGTTTCCTAAACTATCTGGTACCTTATCTAGCTAACTGAAAAAATAAGAATCTCTTGATGTTCCTCTTGAACAACACCACGAGATCAAGTAATAAAGAAATTTAACAAGACGCTATACAAATAATGCTTAGGTGAAGAACACTGTAACACAGTGAAGCAGTTAAGCTTCAAGTGTTCTTCTAGAAGTTTGATTGGTTGATTTAATCTTCCTCAGTAATGCTTGACAATCCTTGATTTTTTTGAATATCTATAACACTTTGTCATTCGCAATCTTTCTCAAAAGTTCTCTTTTTCTGCTAGTTTGAACTGTAGAATATATAGCAATCTTCAAACAGAAATCCATAAAAATATGCAGTATATCTTTGACTCTCAGCTGCTTGATTCAACCGGCTAGTTGATTGCTTTTTGACTTGAATTTGATCTTATCTTTCACCTGCAAGCTTAAGGAATGCCCTTCAAATCTTCCGTAATATTAGCACTGAATTTTCAGACATTACTTGCCACTTTTTGATCTCTGCAAATAAGGAAACTTACTAAATCTGCTTAGGCTGAATTGGTTAACAGTTCCTACAAAATAACTTAAGAAAATAATGAGATCAAGACATGTTCAATCACATAATTAATTTTTCTTTCATCATCTAATACAATATGATCAAGTGAAGGAGTTAAGAGAAGCATAAGAGTGATAACTCCCCCTCAGTTTATGCTCTTCAGTTTCAAGGCATTGAAATCTGTTTCAAGGTTTAGAAATAAAATGTGACCTTCCAATTGAAAATCACTTTCAGTAACAGGATGCAATTGCATAGAAACAACAAAACCAATCATCATATGTGATTCTATTTAATATGTGATGTGGATATATGATCAGAGTAATTAAAAACCATAAGAATAAACTGAACTAAACTTGAGAATTTAACAGGTTCAAAAAAAATTCCAACACGAACCTATATACCTGAGTATCCTCTGTGATGCGTTGGTAAATATTGAACTATTGGTATGGTAGGGTGAATCGTGTAGTTGGTACACTGGGACAGAGGAGCATGTCTAATACCTTTAGGACATGAAAATGACTACTCGGTTATGCAATTTCATAACTCCATCTCTCTTCCCAGGTTCAAGTGCAACATTTAGGACAGACTCATTTGTAGCACTTGTACCCACAACCTGGGGAATAATTAGCAATATCGGAATAGCATGGCCAATTAATTGGTAACCGAAACAATAAAATCTACATTCAAAATATGTTACTACTGTTAGGACCTTGTATAGACAGCATCAGAAGTATACGGATAATAAAGCTAAGCAGCAGACCCCATCTGTACACATTAATGGTATTTTACGACAACCATTTCCAAAGAAATGAAAGAAACCAAGTTTATTTCGAAGACGAAAAACACAATAAACTATCACAACAATAAGATTGATTATCAGACATTGGTTACGTTGCTAATATGAGGGAAAACTAACCTGAAATTCAATGTGCAGGGTTCGTAAAATAGTGACTAGAACAACAAACCAAATACTTGATAATTACTTGTCCAACCCCCTTGAAGTCGCGTTTCAACGAGAGAACATGGAATTGGATACAACATCATAGAGCATGGGAAAATGCAGCACTGCATGGTTTGACATCAGTATCCGAAGTATCCTAAAGTTTAGTGAAGTGTCTCATCTAGGTGGCGACCGATGCGCGTAACAAACATGTGCAACTACAAACCAACACCATAGAATTAACAATTCCATGGGTATTGTTTTGTGGTTTCACCGATTTGTCGGTCAACCACCCAGATGGGACATTTCATGCAATTTGAGTATCGGTGGGAGACATCGCCCAGACATATATGGTGGTTGGGGAACATAGCAGTAACATCAGCCGCAGCCGTACTGGAACCGCAGTTTCCCAAGCTCAGCCATGCTAATTATGCAGTGCCATATTCTCTCCGTTCAAATGAGACTTAGTGGGTGTTTGAATCGTATTTATTCAACTATTGCATTGAAAAATCTAGCCACTTAACTGGAGCCCTGGAAAAATAAGTACGAAGAAGAAATAACAAATAGATAGTAATTTTTCAAATGGAGGGTTTTAATTCAATTTACGCAGCGGAATAACAAAATGTTCTGCTCAAACCATCCATGAATGGTATGTGAATCATCATAACATGTTGAAGGAGAAAGGTTACCTTAAATATACTGACTGGTGACGATCACATATTTAGAAAGGATGTCCATATCTTTGCAAGTATCCACACGAATAGAATTCAACTGGACTTCTTTTTCAATGGTGCTAGTAATAGTGAGAAGAAGGAGGTCATACAAGAAGACGAATATGGACGTGCACGGTGGGTGAATCACATTCAAGCATCGGAAAGGAGATGATCACTACATAACCATGCCGTGGGCAGCAAGAGGAGGCCGGCCATGGGCAGTAAAGGGTCGGCCACCATGGCCATGAGCACCAAGGAGGGGCGGCACCTCTTTGGCCGAACCCTAGGTAGAGGAATACTCTTTTCCTTTTATCTCTCTAGCTCTCTAGTGTACTGTGTAGTGTAGAAATGAATCTAGAATTTAATTTTCATAGCCTATAAATCCCATTTATAGCTAGATAAATTCATCTTTTGCCCTTAAATCCAACAATTTGGATTAGTTTGCATTCTAGTTCATAATTTCTCTTTAGTCCAACGAATGAGCACATTTTACATTTTAGTCCAATCAATTCCTTATTGCTACTTATTCCAACTAATGAGAAAATAATTCCAGTTTGATTTATTCTTTTGTGTGACCCTGTAGGTTCCTAATTACGTTTGCAGTAGTAAAATTATTACAAACAATGAGCGATCTCTTGTAATACATCAATGCTACCCAAGTAATATGAATGTTAGTGATCTGAATAACCTTTGTGACCAATGTTACCGTGTTGTATAATCCCTTTGTCTCATCTATCCAGATTGGACACAAGACATGGAGTGTCACACTTATATATCTTATCAATATTTTCTCGATCTGTTAGTAGACTTAGACAAACAAATAACATCAATATCTCATATTGATTTATTTGAGCATGGCCGTGCATTTCCCTAAGTCTCACTCATCAAGTGGCCGTGGATATTTTCTCCTGTTATGTGAGAGGGACAAATTCTATCTACATCACTACCATCTCTCAACTTGCTTCATATCATGTCCGATTATCACCTTTATAATTACGCAGTTATGGCGTAATGTTTTCCGATATCAAAACATGATAATTCACAACTAGAGTATTTTGTGAATTATTGTCGAAGCATCACAACACCATTATCACTATGAGAAGCTCTTGTGACATTCACATATATCCAATGTAGCCTTTTCATGGGGTTTCATCCAGTACGACATTACTCCTAATGCATACCCATGTGTCATACTTGATATCCCTATATCAATCTACCAAAATACTAGTCTCGATGCAATACATTCCTATGTAAATGTAGTATTTGACCAGGGATATTTAAGAACATAACATTTATATTCTAAGGACTCCATTCATGTTAACATATCTCCATATCGATAACATAATTAATAGCAAGTCCATATAAATGTCACGACAAATAGATTGCCTCTAGGGAATACTCCAACAGTCTCCCTTTTGCACTAGCGTCAATCTTGTGCATCTCGTATGCCTATTGATCTAGTGCGCCTCTTATGCTTTCGCTGCGCAAGAAGTTTGGTAAGAGAGTCTTCTGCTGGTACTTTTCATATATTCACATCTCCTATATCGACAATCGAATGAGATTGAACACTCTGAGTATGTGCATCTCATGCAGCATTACACTCGGTCCTCTGTCTTAGAATCGGCAACTAAATCTCGCCTAGAACCTTTCCAGCTCACAGTGCCTCCACTACGACAAAACACAAAACTTGACTATACTCTGAAATCATATTTTTCGGATTTGAATTTTGCATCAATGTAACCCTTTACAGTGAAACCTTCATATCCTCCATAAATAATGAATTCATCCTTAGTTCTTATCACGTACTTAAGGATATTCTTGACAGTTATCCAATGGATCTCACCTAGTTATAACTAGTGTCTCCATGTCATGCTCAAAAGCATATGACATGTCTGGCCTAGTACATATCATGGTTTATCTTGTGAATATTATTCATAAGATCCTTCTCAATCTTATTGGACGTAACAATAGACTTCTAATGACTAATTGCATGTGACATAGGTAAGAATCCATGTTATTTCATGTTGAACCTTTTCAACATCTTTATAAATATATGCACTGTGAATTAAGTCAAACAACTTTCTTGATCTATCTCCATAGATCTTTATATGTTTATTTTCCTAAATCCTTCATTGAAAATCGATTACATAGATAATCTTTCACACATTTCAAAGTAGGGACATCATTCCCAATGAATAGTATGTCGTCCACATACAAGACCTGAAATATATCGTGCTCCCACTAACCTTCTTGTAAACAGAAGCTTCATCTTCATTCTTTTTGAAACCTAAATCTTTGAATGCATCATTGAATCAAAGATTCCAAATCCAAAATCTTGCTTCAATCTTTAAATAAATTGCTGCAACAGACACATGTTTCACCATACTCTTGATCGAAATAACCATCTGGGCGTGTCATACACATCCTCAAGGAGGTTTATATAAATAAAACAATATTTTGACATCCATCTGCCAAATTGTGTAAGCTAGAATTGCAAGTAAGATGATAATGGATTTAAGCATCACAACTTGGGGAAAGTTTCGTCATAGTCTATACTATGAACTCGCATGGAAACCTTTAACCACCATTCATCCCTTAAAAGTAATCATATTACCATCCATGTTAGTTTTCTCAAAACCCACTTGCACCAATGGGTCTTACCATTTTAGGTGGTTCCACGAAAGTCTATACCTTGTTGGTATACATAGATTTCATTTCGGACCTCATGACTCCAAACCATTTATGAGAGTCTTGCCCACTTGTGGCCACCTCATAGGTTGTAGGCTCATCTCCACAAGCAACACATCACCAGGATGTTATGAGGAATCCATATTTATCTAGCCCTTGATGTATCTTACCTGATTTACGCAGCTCTTGTGTTACCTAGGCAGGTTGCTCCACAACATCTTATGTTCCTGCTCATGTTTCATCAACGGATGAATGTTGGGTTGTGGTTCTTAAACTCCCTCGAGTTCTACTGCCCTCCCACTAATTCTTTCAGAGATATTCTCTTTCTAGAAACACAGTGCTTCGAGCAACAAACACTTTATTCTCAATGGGATTGTAGAAATAATATCCTTTCGTTTCCTAAGGGTATCCCACAAAACACATTTATCCGACTTGGATAAAATTTTATTTGATTGTAAATAATTTACATAAACTTCACAATCTCGAATCTTCATGAATGACATACTAGGACACCTCCTAGTCCATATCTCAAGTGTTTTTCATAATCGATTTTGATGGAACACGGCTAAGGGCGAATTTTGTTGTAAATAGAGCATGGCCCCAAAAGTAAACTGGAAGTTCCGCTTGATGCATCATGGACCAAATCGTGTTCAACAAGTTTCGATCTCTCCTCTCACACACGCCATTCTATATTTGTGTTCTAGGTGGAGTGAGTTTGAATCATATCCAATACTCATTTAAATGCATGTCAAATTGTTTTCTTAAGCACTCTCGCTTCCACGATCATATCTTAGAACTTTGATACTTTTGCCAAGCTGTTCGTCTACTTCATTCATGAATTCTTTGAACTTTTCAAAGGATTCTGATTTCTTCTTCATTTGACCCAAATCGATATCTATTGTATTAGTAAATGTGATGAAGTACAAATAACCATCTCTAGCACTCTCTCTTAGTGGTCCACACACGTCCGTATGTGTGAGTCCTATAAGATCTCATATTTCCCAATAAAGAAGCCTCACATGTCTCATATGATTAATAATCAAATGATGCCAGAAATCCATCACCATGGAGTGTGGAAATGTGTTCTTATTTATGTGGCCTAAACCACAATGTCGAAGATATGTTCGGTTCTTATCATTTTATTTAACCCTGTTGGTATTTATGTTATAGATGAAATTATTATGAGCATGGATATACAATCCATTAGACAAAAGTGCATGACAATAATGCATATCACCAAAATAAGAAGGAACAACATTTGTCCATTATTTTGAGATAAAAATTTTTCTTCACCATACAAGAAACTGAGATTAAGTTCCTACTCATAGCAGGGACATAAAATCGCATTGTTTAATTCATAGATAATTGCAGAAGGTAAAAATAAGTTCCTACGGCTAATTCAGCAACTCTTGCTTCATTTCCCCACGTGTAGGTGTTCTCTTCCTTATCCAATTGTTTACATCTCTGAAGATCCTGCACACTTGTACAAATGTGGGATCCTCATTCAGTATCTAATACACATGAGATACACACATTGACTTCTTGAACAATATATACCTTAAGTGGAATTCACAATTCATTTCTTACTCCTTCAATGTAATTTGGGCAGTCTCTCTTCCACTATACGACCTATTGGACTTTAAGGCAACTTCCTTGGCTGTACCAACAAACTTACTCATACCCTTGGGGTTCTTCACAAACCATTTGCCTCTTCCCGTTTAACCATCAATATGATTTTGTCTTTTCCCTTATTAATGTTTTGTTGTGCGGTTCTCAATCATATAGAGTGAATCAAGCATATGCCTTTACAAGCCTCTCATGTCTAGCATGCTCTTGATAGAGCGTCTTTAAATGTATAGTCACATCATACGCCTCCATGTTCTCTTCTTTCTTCCAAAGCTCAGAGTTCATGGAAGCTAACATGAGGCAAGTCACATCCAAGGAATCATTCTTCGATGTCTCCTTCCATTAGGATTTAGTGTATTCTCGTAGTTGGTGGAAGGAAACTTTATTCACTAGGATAAACATCATTTTTCTTTTGTTTGAGAACAATTCTTGATTTTATACCAGTTTAGAAAATTGATTCTAGACAACTTGTCATTCTCAAGGACATATCGTAGTGATAAAGTCGAGTTTGTTTGTTTAATGCAATATGTATTGATCACAAAAAGGATTATGCAAATATTGTGACGTTGTAATATATTTGACAAGGACTTAAATTATTAAACAAATCTCCCACTATTTTTCTCGAATTAATAACCCTCACTATCAACTCGTAGAATAAAATATATTATCTTGTGGGCAAAGATCCATATTTCACCTCCTCTTGAGCCTGCTTTGGCACTTCATCCAAGAATTGATTATTTAGGTAGGAACTCCTTCCAATTGGATCCTATGCAACTCTTGGTTCAATTGGGAAAATAACTCTTATTCTTTATCTATCTCAAAGATAATACCAATTGATTATGCTATCGCGCCACATCATGTTGAATCAAGTCGCCTTGCTTTGGCAAAACTCGAGCTCAATACATCAGATCATGTCGAGTGCCAATCAAGAGATGGCAAAAGAGCAATATTTTCTTTGTGGGATTTTGTTGTCGTTTTATTTGTTGATCATGTAAACTGTTGATCATATAAACTGATATACTTATTTGGATCGGGCAATCCCAAATAAAAGATCCAATTTTTTTTCTAATTATCTTGTTATCGTTTTGCATGCATCAACCATACATCAAATAAAATACAAGATAGTAAATAAAAAAAATAAACATGGTATGGATGTGGCCCCTAAGATTAAGATATTGAAAAGCCAATGAGAATATCTATAAGCCCTAAAATAGTAAGCTCATCTCCATGTGCTTCCGTCTTTAGTCCATGCGTCCTAGCTTGTGGGTCTACATTGTCTTGTGGTCTTTTGTTATTTGATCTTCTTCTCCACGCCTTGACTATATTCTATTGATGTAATTCTAGCTAGCATCTACAATTTAAATAGAAGAATCTCACAGGCGAGGGAGAAGATGGTGCACACGCCGTAAAATTAATTACATTAATTACTTGAAAAAAAACAACCCACAAAAATAAAAAAACCACACAACTAGGGCCACATCCAGCCACCATGCGATAAATCACATAATGCAGCTAAAATACAAATTTAACGAGCTGGGTCATTTTTAGCTTAATTGGGACACTAGTGTCAAAACTGTCGCGTCAGTCTTACTGGCCGAACCAATTTGGACCGGCCGAGTCGGGCCAACCTGGTCGGACCAGCCAAACCGGCCACACTAATAAGCTGGCCGAACCAGTCAGACCCGGTCAATCAGTTCTTGCGCGCAAGAGAGGGGCGGACGGGACTGGCCGAAACCCTAAGGGTTGTTCGGCTACCTTTGGCAGAACCCCTTGGGGTAGATTATAAAATTTTCTTCCCTTCCTTGTGGATGAACCCCAATGTGCGATGAATACACCTTTTTTCTTCCAACATTGTGCATAAACCCTAGCTTTATGCCTCCAGTTAATTCTTACATCATCTGTACATGAAATTCACTATTTTTCACATCATATATAAAATTAGCTTATTTCCCATTGAATCACATTCAAATCATATCGTAATACGAATATCAGTTTTACGCAAAAATTGACAGTACGACATAAATAGATAAAACAGATAACAACATCAATCACGTTACGCGCTATCAAACTGTGGCTCTGATACCACTGTAGGGTTTTGATGCAGGTTACACAGCGGAAATACAAAATTTTTTGCTCAAAACCCTTCATGAATCGCAGGTGAAGCATCATAACATGGTGATGGAGTAAGTTACCTCATTCATACTAACTAGTGACGATCACATACTTATAAAGGATATCCAGGTCTCTACAAGTATCCACATGTATAGACTTCAACTGGATTTCTTCTCCAATGGTTCTAGCAATCGTGAGAAGAAGGAGGTTCTTGTCAGATCAAAAGATAAATCTTCACGTGCACGTTGGGTGAATCACATTCAAACAGCGGCAAGGAGAATAGCACGGAATCACCATGCCGTGGGCAGCAAGAGGAGGCCGACCATCATATGGTCGTGAGCTATAGAGGGTCGGCCACCATGGCAATGAGCACCAAGGACGGGTGACACCTATTTGGCCGAACCATAGGTAAAGGAAAACTCTTTTCTATCTAGCTCTCTAGACTTTTATTTTCATAGCGTATAAATCCCATTTATAGCTAGAGAAATTCTTCTTCATCCCATAAATCCAACAGTTTGAATTTTGGCATTCTAGTCCATATCTGCTCTGTAGTCCAGCTAATTAGCACAGTTTACACTTTAGTCCAATCAATTCACTATTGCTCTTTAGTCCAACTAATGAGCAACTTATTCCAGTTTGATCTATTCTTGTGTGTGACCCTACAGGTTCCTAATTACGTTGGTAGTAATAACAATCATTACAAACACTGAGCGGTATCTAGCAATACATCAATGCTACCCAAGTAATAGGAATGTCAGTGATCTTACTAACCTCTGTGACCAATTTGACCGTGTTGAATAATCGCTTTGTCTCATCTATCCAGAGTAGACACAAGAAATAGAGTGTCACACTAGTATAAATAATCTATAGTTTCTCGATATGTGAGTAGACTTAGAAAAACAAATAACATCAATATCTCATATTGATTTATTGAGCATGGCCATGCATTTTCATAAGTCTCACTCATCGAGTAGCCGTGGATTTTTACTCCCGTTACGTGGGAGGGACAAGTTCTATGTACATCACTACCATCTCTCACCTTTCTTAATATCATGCCTGATTATCGCCTTTATAGTTACCTAGTTACAGCGTAATGTTGACGATATCAAAACATGACAATTCAAAACTAGAGTAACTAGTGACTTCAAGTCGAAGGATGAAAACACCATTTCCACTATGAGAAGCGCTTGTGACATTCACAAAACTCCACTGTGGTCTTCTCATGGTGGGTCATCCAGTACGCCATTACTCCAAAAACGTACCATGTGTCAGACTTGATATCTGCATATCAATCTACCCACATGCTAGTCTCGATGCAATACAGTCGTCCAAATTAACTGTAGTACTCGAACAGAAATATTTAAGAATTAAAAATTTAATCCCTCTGCCCCATTTTAATAGTCCTATTTGACTTTTCACGCCATTTTGAGTAGGTAAATTGAGTATGAAAATGATACAAGAACTTCTTAGCTTTTTTACAATATTGTAGAGTTGTCTTAAATCTACAAGAATGTGAAGATTCTGACAAATTTTTATATCGTTTTACTACTCGATTTTACTAGTCAAAGTAGTCTTGAAAGTCAAAACAGACTATTAAAATGGGACGGAGGGTGTATATTATATGGACTTCAGTCATGTTAACATATCTCCATATTGATAAGATAATTAATAGCAAGTTCATATAAATGTCATGATAAATAGGTTGCCTCTAGGGCATACTCCAACATCAAAAGCCTAAACCATCCACTTCAACATTGAATGTTCACGGTTCAGTTCAGTGTCCTGAATGGTTGGATGCATATTTAACTGCTTCCTTGATGCCTCTTGATGCATCTATAAGTGTAGTCTCTTTGGCTTCGCATATGTATGCGCCGTCTTCTCAGGTCCTCATGCATTCTGGTCCTTTCACCTTGTTGACTCAAGACTTCTAAGTGTGTTTTGAGAAGTAACTATTTAGAGTGATGAAAGACAAAGTGTTTATAAGGCTCCAAGGCCTTGAGATACTAATCTGAGCTTCAAAGGTTTGACAGTTGTTTTCTTATATAATGTGATCTGATAATCTTGTGATGCAAGTGTTCTATCTGATGTTTAAGAAAAGAGATTTGTTGAAAATATCCTTGTTATATACTAAGAGCTGTTTTGATATTGAGTTAGAAACAATGAGGATTTTCAGGAACAGAGATCCTAAAATCTCTCATTCAGTTGCAGGGAGTGGATAAAAGACTGGTTTGAATTTTGAAAGACAAGAGAAGCTTACAGAGAACTGAGAAAGAGGATTGATACATTCATGGAAGATCAGACAATCAATCCCTCACAACTTCAGGCTTCAATCACTGCTTTCTGAAGATCAATCATTCAAGTTTTCCTAAAGAACACATCCAGGCTTTCACAGCATATTCCTTTACTGTGTTCTTCTATTGTACTTTAATCTGCTTATCTTATATAGATCTTAAACCTCAAAAAACCTAGTGGTTGGTTGTTCAATTGAACAACAAGAGGTTCTTGTTAGCTCAACAGTTAGTAGCTGATACTAGATAGGTTTGGAACCACACGATGTATAGGTGTAAGGGAGTTCACTTTAGGCTTGAAGATCTAGGGCCGTTTCTGTGTGAGTAATAAGAAGTGTTTGCCCAATGCTGGTGGGATTAGATCCCTCAGGAAGAGATTAGGTCCATTGGGACTGAACTCTGTAAATTGCCTTGTGTTCTTTACTTTATAGTTTTTCTATTTACTTCTGCAAGCAACTCAAATCAAACTAAGGTTCATAAACTGTTTAGAACTTGTGATAGTTCAAGGCCTTGAAGCTTTCTATCTTTCTTAGAAAGTTTCTAACTAGTCTTGCAAAATGTCAAGACCTTGATATTTGAGTCTTTTACTTGTTCACTTAGTTAAATCTTGTGTTTTAGCAAAAAAGTTTCCATACTCTATTCAAACCCCCCCCCCCCCCATTCTAGAGTATTTTGGTCCTGTATTTTGTCTACATTACAAACTTTCAATTGGTATCAGAGCTTGGGTCACTACTATAGATTTAACAATCTTGTGACTATGAGTAATGTAGGAGATGGTGTCTTCTCACAAGGAAAGGCAGCAAACCGACCTCCATTGTTTTGTGGTGACAAGTTCATGCATTGGAAGACAATGATGAAGATGTTCATCATAGATCAAGACATGGAATTGTGGTCAATAGTTCAAAATGATCCTCATGAGTATTTCACTACCATAGATGGAGTTAGATGCATCAAGTCTGAGGAAAATCTCTCAGTTACTGAACTGGAAAAGGTAACAAAAAATTACAAGGCTATGAATCTGTTATATTGTGCTCTTAATGAAGATGAGTTCAACAGAGTGTCAAATTGAAAAAATGCAAAAGAAGTATGGGACAAACTTGTTATGACATATGAAGGAACAAGTCAAGTCAAACATACCAGGAATAACATACTTCTGAGGCAATATGAGTTGTTCAAGATGAACTCAGATGAGACTATCAAGGAGATGTTCAAAAGATTCACTGATGTGGTAAACAATCTGGAGTCATTGGGAAAAAGTTTCTCAAATGAGGAAAAGTTAAGGAAAATTCTGAGGAGTTTGCCAAAAGCCAAGTGGGAGCCAAAGACAACAACTATTGAGGAAGCTCAGGATTTAAGTCTTCTTCAGCTAGATGATCTACAGGGAAAGCTACTCACTCATGAAATGTCTATGAAAGATGTAGAAATTGATCTGAGTGAAAACATCAAGAATTTAGCACTCAAGGCTCAAGAAAATGAAAAATCTCAAAGCCTTGAGAGTGAAGATGAGCATGATGAGGAAGAGGCTTTAGCATTGATCTCCAAGGCCTTGGCCAGGATTCTCAAGAAGAAGAGAAACTTTGGAAAAAAAGACTACAACAGAGAGAGATCAAGACCTTCAAGCAGCAAGGACAAAAAAGGTAAGTCTTCATCACAGTCCCATAAAACTAAAGTAATGAATTGTTTGAATGTGGTTATGTAGATCATTTAGTAAGGGATTGTGCACAAAAGAAGAAGAACGGGAACTTTCAAAAGAAAGACAGTGACAACAGAAGGAAGAAAGCAATGATGGCCTCTTGGAGTGATTCTGATTCATTAAGTGAATCACACACAGAAGAAGATCACGAAAATTTATGCTTCATGTCTAAACATGATGAAGAAAAATCTTCAGACAGACACATTGAGTAAATGGTAAAAAATCTTCTTGCTAGTCCTTCTCATGTACTTCCTGAAATTCTCAAGAGCATGTTTTTAAATGAGGAAAGTTATAGAAATGAGATTTCTTATTTAAAGATTAAGTTTCATGAGCAGGTAAATTAAAACTTGGACCTAGTTTTTACCAACAAAACTGTTGAAGTTTCTAAAAAAAATTGAAAAGGACTTCAAGGCCTTAGACTCATAACATAATCTGAATCTCATTCTTGGAGGAAGTCTGAAATCAACGCATAAAAGTGGAATTGGCTACATTCCAAATTTTCCAAAGAAAAGCCAAACTACTTTTGTCAAATCTGGTAGCAGACATTCTCCAAATTGTCATTACTGTTGAAAAATTGGTCATATTAGATTAACTTGTCCCTTCAGAAGATCGGAACCTCATATTATGAGGAACACTTATCCTTATCAGCTTGAGGGACATGACAGGCAGATTTGGGTCCCAAAACGAATTAGACAACTAAACATGGCTGATTATGAGTATGACTCAAAGTTCTGCACTTGGTCTAACAACCTTTTGAGGCAATGATGTATTTTTTCAGGATGTCACCAAGGCCTTGAAAGATCAGAAATGGATATTAGAGTGTGGTTGCTCCAGACATATGAGTGGAAAGAAGTCTCTTTTGACTGAGCTCACAGAGAAATCTGGAGGAACAATTACATTTGGTGACAAAGCAAAATGCAATATTATTGGTTTAGGTAGTATTGGTAATGGTCTACAAACTCTATCTCTCATGTTTATCTTGTGGGTGGACTTAAATATAATCTGCTTAGTATTTCTCAGTTATGTGATAAAGGTTATAAAGCTATATTTGACAAGGAGAAATGTGTGGTGCAAGATGAGAAATCTAGAGATTGCATACTCACTGCTCCTAGATCATATAATTTATATGCCACGAGTACTAACAGTATTGCAGGTGACAAGTTAAAATGCCTCAAGGCCTTGAAGGAAGATTCAAAGGTTTGGCATAGAAATCTTGGGCATATTAGCATACACACCTTGAATAAACTCATTTCAAAGGATTTGGTAAGAGGATTACAATCACAAAAAAAATCAGATGACGAGATCTGCAAGGCATGTGTACAAGGTAAACAAAAAATAAGCTCATTCAAGCCAAAGAACTTTGTAAGTACTTCTAGACCTTTAGAACTGTTGCATATGGACTTGTGTGGTCCTATGAGAGTTTAGACTCCAAAAGGTAAGAGGTATATGCTTGTGATAGTAGATGATTATTCAAGGTTTAAATGGGTTATGTTTATTAGAGACAAAACTGAAGCCTTATGTGAATTTTCTAGACTGTGCAGAGAGATTCAAACTATGAAAAGCTTGCCCGTTGCATCTATTAGAAGTGATCATGGTAGGGAATTTGATCAGCTTGACTTTGATATATTTTGTTCAAAGCATGGCATATCACACATTTTTCTCACCTAGAACTCCTCAGCAAAATGGAGTAGTTGAGAGGAAAAATAGGACACTTGAGGATATGTCTTGAACCATTCTACTTGAAAGTAATTTGCCAAAGTTCTTGTGGGCAGAAGCTTTTAATACTGCCAATTATGTGCTGAGTAGATTCTTGATCAGGCCTATTTTGAAAAAGAAGGAAGCCTAGTGTTTCTTATTTCTAACCTTTTGGTTGTATTTGTTTTGTGCATAATAATTGTAGAGACAATCTTGGTAAATTTGATGCTAGAAGTGATGAAGGTTTATTTCTTGGATATTCTCAAACTAGCAAAGATCATAGAATTTAAAATAGAAAAACAAGATTGTGCAAGAGAGTATTCATGTGATTTTTGATGAAAGTACTAAGGATTTTCTGAGTGAAAGGTTTGCAGATCTCAATTTGAACAAGCATGAGTCTGATGATGATGTTGTGAAAGAGGACAAAGGCAAAACTAATGTGCAGAATCAATCAGCAGAATCTAAAGGCGTTGAACCTCCTGCAGAGCCAAAATCTCAAAGCCTTGAGACTGACACTGAAACTTCCTATGATACTCCCTCTACTGTTTCAAGAACTCAAATCCTTGAAGGAACATATTCTTGGAAACCAAGGAAGAAGTTTAAGTATCTTGCAGACCATCGAGCTGGCAATATCATATCTGATCCAACAACTGGAACTCAGATAAGAGGACAGTTGAAGAGCTTGTGTGCTTTTAGTGCTTTATATCATTAATTTAGCCTAAGAATACAAAAGAAGCACTGGAAGATGCAGACTGCATCATGGCAATGCAAAGTGAGCTGAATGAATTTGAAAGAAACAAGGTATGGAATCCGGTTCCCAGACCAAAAGGGAAATCAGTTATAGGAAACAGATGGGTGTTCAGAAATAAGCTTGATAAGAATGGCAAAGTGGTAAGGAACAAAGCCAGACTTGTGGCACAGGGATACAATCAAGAAGAAGGTATAGACTAAGAGGAGACATTTGCTCCTGTTGCCAGGTTAGAAGCTATTAGAATACTTCTTGCATTTGCATCTCACAATCACATAAAGATTTATCAAATGGATGTCAAATGTGCTTTTCTGAATGGTTATTTAAAAGAAGATGTTTTTGTAGCTCAACCTCCTAGTTTTGAAGATGAAAACTTCTCTGATCATGTTTAAAAATTAGACAAAGCTCTTTATGGTTTAAAACAAGCTCTAAGGGCTTGGTATGGTAGAATCTCAATGGTTTTTACTTGACAATAATTTCAAGAGAGGTCTAGTAGATAAAAATCTTTTTATTAAACATCATGAAACTAACTTGTTAGTAGTTCAGATCTATGTGGATGATATTCTTTTTGGTGCTACTAATGGTGCTCTTTCAAAAGAGTTCTCTAGTCTAATGTGCAGGGAGTTTGAGATGAGCTTAATGGGAGAACTGAATTTCTTTCTTGGACTTCATATTTTAAAAATGAAGAAAGGAATATTTTTACATCAAGGAAATTATACCAAGGAATTGTTGAACAAGTACAATATGACACAGTCCAAGGCACTCAAAACTCCTATGAATTCATCACTATCATTAGACAAGGATTCAAATGGTAAGAGTGTAATTCAAAAGGAGTATAGAGATTTTGAAGGATATAAAGTGGATAGAAAGAGTACTTCTGGATGTTGTCAGTTTCTTTGTTCTTCACTAATTAGTTGGAATTGCAAGAAGCAGAACTCTGTAGCATTATCAACTGCAGAAGCTGAGTATATTGCAGCTGGAGCTTGTTGTTCTCAAGTGTTGTGGATTGCTCAACAGCTTAGAGATCTTGGCTATAACTTCAGAAATGTGCCTATTAATTGTGACAACACAAGTGCAATTTCAATCTCTAAGAATCAAGTACAGCACTCAAGAACCAAGCATATGGATGTAAGGCATCATTTTCTTAGAGATCATGCAGAAAAAGGTGATGTTATTGGATGTTTTATTTCTACTTCTATGCAGATTGCTGATATTTTCACTAAACCTCTGCCAGATGATAGGTTTGCATCCCTAAGGCTTGAACTGGGTATGCTGAACAAGGATGTACTGGTTTAGGGGGAGTATTAGTACTTACTTGTGTTTATGTATTGAAATCTCAAAGCCTTGGGATTATACTTTCCAAAGCCTTGAAAGTATAGTTCAAAGCTTTGAAATTCCTAAAACTGCAGAAAATCTCAAGGCCTTGAGATTGTTCTCCAAGGTCTTGAAACATCTGTGCACTTTTTTTAAATAAATGGATCACCAAATATTATATGTTATATTTTTAGATAACTGTATGATGTTTGAATGACTCAGAGGATTTTCTAAAATATCCTAAAATATCTTCTAGATACGTTTTGCATGTTGATTTCAGTAGAGTCCTTTTTAAACTCATTCTCTCAACCTACTTAAGCTGAAAGTCAGGGCTTTTCAATCATTTCTCTTCATTCTCTCCCAATTCTCTACGTCTCTCTCAATCTCATTCTTCGCTCAAAAACCCTAATCCCACAATGGAGCGTAAATCAGCCAGGATTCAACAACAGGGTAAGCCTTCTCCTAGATCTAATAAGAGGGCAAACAAGAAGGAGAAGATTGTAATTTCTGATTCGGATTCAGAAAATACAAAGAGTTTGCATGAAGACTCTCCTCCTGCAAAGAAGATCAGAACAGAGAAAGGGGATGAAGTTTCAAGTGTTGATCCTTAGAAAGAGACAGAGGTACAGGGTGATGATCAACCTATGTCAGACAAGAAGAAAGGGGGAGACAAGAAAAAGCCTGTTGAAGAAGAAAAATGGAAGTCTGCTAAGGAAGGCACGAAGAAGTCTACTGATGCTGAGGAGAAGAAGTCTGCTGAAGAAGAACCAGAGAAGGAGAAGTCTGCTGAGAAGACATCAAGGGTTAAGCATGTTGCTGCTATAACCAAAAAGGGTTATCAAGGTAAAAATGTACTTCCTTTTTATTGGATTGTTATTTCAGAAGTTAGGTCAGTTTGGATGCAAGGGTATGCATCATCTAAGGTTCCTTTCTGTAGTCAGGAAGTTTCATTTTTTTCGAGATATTATCGAGAGAGGAGACGTTCAGATATGCAAGATTCCTACAGATAAGAATCTGTCAGATCCACTTACAAAGCCGCTTGTTCAGCGCAATCATGAAGCGCACACTAGGAGCATTGGCATACAAGATGCACCGCATTGGCTCTAGTGCAAGTGAGAGACTGTTGGAATAGGAACCCTAGACGAAATCTAGTTTAGTATGAACAATAAAGTGGCTAGAACATTCATTGTCTTATTTATTGGATATTTAATATAATGAAGTCCTTAGATTTACAATGTTGTTGATTATCTTAAATATCCCTAGTCTATTATAATCATTAATATGACAATCATCTAGACTAGTATGGGGTTTGATTGATATAAGCGCGTATTCACACAATAGGAAGCAAGCTTAGATATCGTAGTGATGTAGATAGAATTTGTCCCTCCCTAATAACGGGAGCAAATATCCTAGGCCACTCGAGGGATAGTGCTTATAGAATGTATGGCCATACTCAAATAAATAAATATAGGATATTGATTTTATTTACACGATTAAGGCTATTCCCAGGATCGAGGAACAATGGATTGGATATACGAGTATGAATTGTATGTCTCGTGTCCAATCCGGATATTGAGACAAAGGGTTGAGACAATACTTGCACAAGGTTTGTCATGATGACTATTTCTATTTGTTGGCTAGAATGGATGTCTTGCTAGAGGCCGCTCCATATTAATAAATAGTTACTACCAACTAAATAGAACCTATGGGGTCACACGCCATATAGAGGTGAACTAGACTTGGGAATTAATTAATTAATATGAGTGATTAATTAATTAGAATGATCAAATTGCAACAACTTTCTAACTTAGTAAGACTAATATTCAAGTTGGACTAATCTTAACTTGAGTAGGATTAGGATAGGGCTTTTATGTAATAACAAGGAGTTGTTAGAATACATAAAGGATGCTCCTAGCTTCCTTCCCTTAAACTTATGCTCATATCATACTTTTAGTAGGAGAGAAGGAAGGAGAGAGTA
This sequence comes from Linanthus parryae, assembly GCA_023055425.1. Lineage (NCBI taxonomy): Eukaryota > Viridiplantae > Streptophyta > Magnoliopsida > Ericales > Polemoniaceae > Linanthus > Linanthus parryae. The sequence goes on along the minus strand of JALGPY010000061.1, from coordinate 792,380 downwards.
TGAAAAAACAAGGAGGCCGAACCCCCTCGTCTGTCTGCCCTACCTGCCGGCCATAATAGAGGCCCACCCCCTCTCTTTGGTGCCCCGTTGCGTGATTTCTTCGTCCTCTTGTTGTGTAAAATCCACTTAAAACAAACAATTTCAGAAATATGTTAGTACAAAAGATGAATCGGAAAAACTCAAAAACAAAATAGAGAAGAAAGGTAAAAGAGATAGAGAAACTTATCTAATTGTAGAAGATGAGAAGATTTTTATTTTAGGCTAAGGCGGTCCAGGACCTATCTTTAGGATAGTAATTTCCCCCACTATTCGGTGCAAAATGGGATACAAGGAACTGCTACCCACCGATACAATGCCTACCGCGGTGGAGAAGAAGCAAGATTGCACTTCTTGTCTTCTCCTAAATTAGAACCCAACCCGGACAAGAAATAAGTGAATTGAGAAGAGAGACATAAACTGAAAACATCTTTGACCCAAAATACACACTTGTATTTATAGGCAACAAATGGTGCTTGAAGCACCTTTTAGGAAAAGACACTAGTAAGAGACACAATTATTGTAAAAGTTACAACTATTTAAAACAAGATATCTTTTCATAAAAAGTCACAAATTTAAATTTAAACATAAAAATAATATTTTGAACTTTCATAAAACAATCCCCTATTAAAAGTTCTCAAAATATCATACGCGAAAATAAATCGACACGAAAGTAAATAAGGTTGGGTATAGAACCACGTATCGCCAACGGGGGACTGGGCCTTGAACCGTGGTTTGAATAGAGACTTATACCTGTGAGGATAGTAAGAAACTATTCACGTAGGTACTGGGTTCTAATTCTTCAAGAGGCCGCGCTTTATTAATGGGCCTTGCGCTGTATCTGTCTCAGGGTCTTACCGAGTAACCCCTAGAAAGCGGCCCTCACTTTCTTACATGCAAAGCCAGACTCATTGAGAGCGTCCACAACTGCTTAACCGCTCCACCATAAAGGCTATGAGTTCTGTTAAGGACATTATATCCAGCCTACAAATATTGTTGTGGATAATCAGTGCATTATTCAGATACGGGACTTTGAAGGAATAGCATTAATTTCTTAGTAAGAAGATTTTTACCCCCACTATTCCTTAAATAATGCAATGCACTGGGAATGTAGTCTCACACTAGCATTCCTCGGGTAGTATTTTAATTGAATTGCCCTTGAACCTCGATGCATGTGATTTTCGGTAATGACCGACATCATCATAATGAGGTAGTTTCAATTTAGACACCTTTATTAGTAGGTAATAATCCCATACCTCCCGTGACTTTAATATCGTCAACTTAATATTATTACGTTGGTAGTCACTCATTATCTCAATTGTCATGACAGTTTGTCGCAAACGACATATACCATTTCTGGGAATTTCTCACGCAGTCGCAAAATTAATTGCGCCAAACATTACCTTTTATTGTGACAGTAATTTTCTCAAAATGACTTTTAAACTCAACACTTACCATCATGTAACAGAAACTCATGTCATTTTTTTCTTAAGCGTATAACATTACTCATTCCCGCGCACTACTGGACTTTCATCAACCCTTTCTTTTAATTATCGGGCAACTCCAAACCCAAACTAGTTATTTGCAACAACCATCTCCAAAGTACCAAAGAGAAACATCCATAACTGCAAGCACACAAGCCTACGGTCTGACAGGTTTGCACATACACTTTCTCAAACATCTCTTCTCATTTTCTCTCCTTGAATTTTCCTGGTATATGAAAAATTTGTAACCGCTGCTCATCCATGGTAGAACACGTATTTGCTATCTCCATGAAAACTTTAATAAATTTGCTGAAAAAATACTGGTTTTTGCAGAAGATATCAGAATTGTTCCCTCCTTCTTTTGTTCAATTCTTCGGAAAAAGTGATAATTATTCCAAGGAGTAATCTTGCGGACATGGTGTAAGAAACTAAGAATACTCCCCCTTTCTGATCATGTGGTCACGGTACATCCTTGAACTTGTTTGCCTAATGAACAGCCTCCGCATTCCTCAACGGATGAGAAAGTTAGTTTCCATGGCTACTCCAAATTATGCTCGAAGAAACAATCTCTTGTCTTCATTAAAAACTTCACATTCTAAAATTGAGCGGAAACTCGAATTTCGTCTAAAGAGATAAAATTACTATCCTAAAATTGTTGTGGAAAATCCACTAAGAACAAACAATTGCAGAATAGTGTTAGTATAAATGATTAATCGAAATACTCAGAAAAAATATTAGATAAGAATGATAAACAAGATATAAGAACATATCGATTTGTAGGAGATGTCGAGATTAATGGTGTAGGCTAAGGCGGTCCAGGACCTATCTTTAGGATAGTAATTTCCCCCACTATACCGTGCAAAATGGAATATACGGAAATGCTACCCACCGATACAATGCCTACCGCGGTAAAGAAGAAGCAAGATTGCACTTCTTGTCTTCTCCTAGATTAGAACCCAACCCGGACAAGAAATAAGATACTTGAGAAGAACGACACGAAACTGAAAACTTCTTTGACCCAAAATACACACTTGTATTTATAGGAACAAAATGGCGCTTGAAGCACCTTTTATAAAAAGACACTAGCAAGAGACACAATTATTGTAAAAGTTACAAGTATTTAAAACAAGATATCTTTTCATAAAAAGTCACAAATTTAAATTTAAACATAAAAATAATATTTTGAACTTTTATATAACACCTCTTCCATTCCTCCTAGCTAGCACAAGGTATTTGGATGATCTAGATCTCACCTCTTGGCGTGGATCAACCGTAGAGACGTGATAATTTTCTCGTTATAAGTCATCACGGAGACCTCAAAGGTACATAACATTATTCTCTTACCATCGTCATGATTTCTCTTCCTCTGATCCTTGGAGAGTCTTTATTTGATGAATTTATTTTTTTTTCCGCTGCGCATCCATGATCAAAACCCTACAGTGGTATCAGATCCACATGTCGTAGAGCACAACGTGGTTTATGTGTTACGTTTTTGTTGTTTATCACCTTTAATTGTTGATTATTGCGTTAAATCGACAAATTATGAATATTAGATGCATGTTGAATGTGATTCAACCAAACAAGATCTAATTCTTTCATTGGATGTATGTATTAGTGAGTTTGAGAAATTTTAGGATCATAGATCTAGGGTTCTTGGGCATCCTATTAGAAAAGGAGCTTTTTTAAATAAGGAAACAACCAAACTTGGGCAACAAGGCAAGGATTTGTTTTGAAAACAATTCCCAAGGAGATTCCCCCCCCCCTAGGGTACCGCCCCTCTTTCTTTGCCGCCCAAGCAAGGCTCAGCCAAGGGGTCAGGGCAGCCCTACCGCACGGCCTAGCCGTATGGGCTAGGGGCCGGCCGGCCCAGGCCTTGGGCGGTCCTTTAGGGGTTCAGCCAAGTGTTTGGTTGGGCCTCTTGGTCCGTTTTGACCCTAGTTTATCCTAAAATCAACTAAAATTGACCCAAGCGAGTTAAAATTGGTTTTCACAGTTTATGTGCAATTTGCATGGTGATTGGATATGGCCTTAGATGTGTTTTGTTGTGAATGTTTAATTTTTGTGGTTTGTTTACGGCCTGCGAGCTGATCAATTTGATGTAAAAATTAATTAAGGTTTACAGCCTGCGAGCTGGTTTTTCTTTCTCAAATTGTGAGATTTATTTTATTTAGTATAGATGTTAGCTAGAACTAGATAAAATAGTTGATAAACAAGAATGAAGAAAAAGAATCCCAAAGAATTAAAGAGCCACAGCTTGGAGCATGGAGCATTCCACAAGGCTATGAAGGATTGACCAAGTGATGGAGGCACATGGAGATGAGTTTTTCACTCTAAAGTTCATAGATATTCTCATTGGCTTGAGAATGTCTTAGTCTAGGAGGCCATATCCATATCACGTTATTTTCTTTTTTGTGGATGTTTACTATATTGTCTTATTATTGTTGTTGGTGTATGGTTGATGCATGCAATTAAACAACACGGATCTTTTAATTGGAGTTATGTCCAAACTCAATAAGTAGATCCGCTGATATGGATCAACAAAAATAATTTAAATTAAAAATAAAATCCCTCAATTTAAATATTGCGCTTTTGTCTTCTCGTTATCTAGGCACTCTTCATGATCATGATTATCAGGCTCGTGCGTGCCATAGCAGGGCGACTTTATTTGTCATGATTGTGTTGCGATGGCAAAAGCAAGTAATGTGCAAATGTCTAGGTAAGAGGTTGGACGCAACTAGGTAATTTTAATAAGATTAAAAGCCTAGAGGTAGACAATTAGGATTATCCATAGGATGGATAAATAATGAGTTATTTGCCCAATTGAACCAAGAGTTGCATAAGGATTTAATTGGAATTATTCCTACCTAAATAGCTAATTTTGGGTAACTTGCCAAAGAAAGCTCAAAAGAAGTAAAATAGGGATCTTGCATCCACTAGAAAATATAATGATATTTTCCGCATTAATATTTGAGGGTTATTAATCCGTAGAAAAATAGTGGGAGCTGTATTTAATGATCTAGCCAGTATTAAATATAGTTAATTGTTCACGAAGTACAAAAACTTTCGTATTTTCCTTTTCGTAGAACTCCAATTGCAAACAACTCATCGAACTCATCTCACTCCCTACGCTATGTCCTTGAATAGGACAAGCTCTCCGGGACAAATTTTCTAGACTGGTACGGAAACTTGAGAATCGTTTTCAAGCAAGAAAAGAAATTGTACACTCTAGAGGAGCAAGTTTCCGATGGTCTGGAAAACAACACTCATGCAGCCCTTAGGTGTATCAGAAGCGTGTTCATGACGCTAATGGTGAGGCCTGTCTAATGCTTTGCACCATGTCCTCTTATCTTCAGAACCAATATGAGAACATGAATACAGTCAATATGATCGCACACTTGAAGCAGCTCTCCCAAGAGCAGGCTAGGGTTGAGAGGTATGAAGTTTCCAAGGCATTGTACAAATGTCATTTGTCAGAGGGAAACCCCATGGGGCCGCACGTGTTGCGCATGATAGGCTATCTTGAGAGCCTAGGCCGCCTAGGGTTTCCTGTGGGCCAAGATTTGGCCACCGATCTCATCTTGCACTCATTTTCTGAAAGTTATGGATAGTTCATCATGAACTATAACATGAATGAGATCGTGAAACCACTGCCAGATTTACTCAACATGTTGAGGACAGCTGAACAAATTATCAACAAGGGTAAGGGAAAACCCATAATGATGGTGCAGAGGGGAAAGAACAAAAAGGTTTGCCTCTTCCTCCAAGGGTAAAGACAAAGCAGTTGACAAACCCAAGGACAATGCCCTTAAGCCTGTTGGTGGCATAGCCGAAGGTGTGGCTAAATGTGAATGTCACTACTGCAGTCAGCCTGGACATGGGAGGAGGAACTGCTCAAAATATCTGGAGGATAAAGGGCTTGGAATAGTGCTTCCACCACCACGAGGTATTTTTGTTATAGATGTCAATATTACTTGCTCTTCATCTAGGGTATTGGATACTGGATGTGGATCTCACATTTGTCGAAATGTGCAGGATCTAAATAGAATTAGAAGATTGGCTAAAGGAGAGATAGATCGGCGCGTTTGGAATGGAGCAAAGGTTGCTGCATTGGCTGTAGGCGTGTACGAGCTGTCTCTGCCTTAGGATTAGTTTTAGAGTTAAATAATTGCTGTTTTGTACCTTCTATGAGAAGAAACATTATATCTATTTCTTGTTTGGACAAGGAAGGTTTTACTATTTCGATAAAGAACAATTGTTGTCCAATTTATTTTGATAGTATTCACTATTGTACTGCGCAATTATTTAATTGAATATTTATCCTTGATCTAAACAATGCTTTCTATAACATTAATACCAAAAGGATAAAAATAAATGATTTAAATCCTGCTTATTTATGGGACTGTCGTTTAGGCCATATAATCGAGAAACTTGTATCTAGACTCCATAAGAATGGATTTCTACACTCATTTGATTTTGAATCATATGAGACATGTGAGGCTTGTTTATTGAGAAAAATGACGAAGTCTCCTTTCAATAAGAAAGTGATAACACGAGTGAGCAATAGGCGCTAGTACATAATCATGTTTGTGGGCCATTTGCCACGCCTTCCAGGGGTGGTTACGTCTACTTCATCACATTTACTAATGATTTTATTAGATATGGATTTTTATACCTTATGAAGGCCAAATCCGAGTCCTTTGAATGGTTCAAAGAATTCAAGAATGAAGTAGTGAAGCAGCTTGGCAAAAGTATTAAGGCTCTTTGATCAGATCGTGGAGGAGAATACTTGAGTCAAGAGTTTGATGACTATCGTAGAGAGTGTGGGATAATATCCCAACTCACTCAACCCGGAATGCCACAATGGAATGGCGTGTCCGAGAGGAGGAATCGAACTCTATTAGATATGGTTCGATCTATGATGTGTCAAACTGCTTCCATTATCATTTTGGGGATATGCTCTATCGAGTGCAGCTTTCACCATTAACCGTGTTCCATCTAAGTCAGTCATGAAGACACCAGATGTGGAGTGGGAGGCGTCCCACAATGTTGTTCATGAAGATTTGGGGCTGCGATGTCTATGTAAACCGTTTACAATCAGACAAGCTAGGGCCTAAGTAAAAAAATGCATATTTTTGGGATACCCTAAGGGAACTAATAGATATTATGTCTACAATCCAACTGAGAAAAAGTGTTTGTTGCTCGGTCCGGAGTGTTTCTAAAAGAGAATTTGTCTCTAAAGAACAAGTGGGAGGACTGTGGAACTTGAAGAAGTTCAAGAACCACAAAGGCATTGATCCTACTGTGGAACATGAAGAGGAACCAAAAGAGATTGTGGAGCAGCCTGTTCCAGTAACACAAGAGCTTCGTAGATCTAGTAGAGTGCGCCAGGAGCCCGAGATGTATGGACTTCTCGTGACGGAAGGTGGTGACACGGTGCTCATAGATGACGAGCCTACTACCTATGAAGAGGCCATTAAAGGGTCGGACTCTCAGAAGTGGCTTGATTTCATGAGATCCGAGATGGAATCCATGTATACCAACAAAGTATGGAATTTGGTGGAACCACCCGAAGGGGCACACCCCATAGGGTGCAAGTGGGTCTTCAAGAAGAAGATCGACATGGATGGTAATGTGATTACCAATTAGGGCCGATTGGTGGCTAAAGGATTCAGACAGACTCATGATATTGACTATGATGAAACCTTTTCACCAGTAGCAATGACCAAATCCATCCGAATCTTACTTGCAATTGCAAAATACTACGAATATGAGATTTGGCAGATGGATGTCAAAATAGCATTCCTATATGGGAATATCCTCGAGGATGTGTACATGAATCAACCTGAGGGTTTTGAAGATTTAAATAAAGTCAACATAGTCCGTAAGCTGCAACGATCCATTTATGGATTAAAGCAAGCTTTTAGGAGTTGGAATCGACATTTTGATGAAGTAGTCAAAGAGGTTGGCTTCATAAGAAACGGAGATGAGCCTTGTTTGCACAAGAAGGTTAGTGGGAGCTCTGTTGCTTTTTTGTTCTTGTATGTGGTTGACATACTACTCATTAGAAACGACATTCCCATGCTGCAATTATTTAAAGATTGGCTAGGAAAGTGTTTCTCAAAGAAAGACTTAGGTGAAGCAGCCTATATACTCGGTGTAAAGATCTATAGAGATAGATCTAAAAGGTTGCTAGGCCTGAGTCAGAGTACATATATAGACAAGGTGCTGAAACGGTTCAGCATGCAAGATTCCAAGAAGGTATTCTTGCCCATGTTGCATGGAATTACTCTTTCGAAGAGTGTTTGTCCTTCCAATAAGATTGAGAAGGAACGCATGAGAAGGGTTCCATATACCTCGCCCATAGGATCTATCATGTAAGCCATGTTATGTACTAGACCAGATGTGTCATATGCATTGAGTATGACAAGCAGATATCAGTCCAATCCAGGTGAGAATCACTGGATTGCGGTCAAGAACATCCTAAAGTACTTCAGAAGAACTAAGGACGCGTTCTTGATATTTGGAGGTGAAGAAAAGTTGCATGTGAGGGGTTACACGGATGCAAGCTTCCAGACCGACATAGATGATTTCAGATCACGGTCGAGGTTTGTATTTTGTCTGAATGTAACAGCGGTGAGCTATATGTAGGGTTTTGATCATGGATACGCAGCGGCAAAAAGATAAAGTATCCATTCTGAAAGTGTGAGTATGCAGTTGTATAAGCAGATAAAATACTCTAGAAGGGGGGATGTTGAATAGAGTATGCCAACTTTTTGCAAAACTTGCTAGGAAGATGAAAAACTTATACAAACAATGAGTTTCAAGGCCTTGAACACAAGTCCAAGCCTTTTAAGTAGATGCAGAGAATGTATAGCAAGTATGACTTTTCAAGGCCTTGAAAACAAGTTCAAACTGTTGAAAAATAAACAGTTTTTGTATGCTGCAAAATCTCTGAATTTAAATGAACTAGAAATGCACAAGACAAGTGATTTATAGAGTTCAGTCCACTTGGAACTATGTCTCTACCTCAGGGATTAGATCCCTGAAGGATTTTCAACTCAATTCTTATTAATGCAAAAAAATGCCCTATTACTCAAACAGAGAGTTCCCTTGCTCTGTTACAGCTTGTGGTTTTCCCTAACATGTCTAGTACCTTCTCTAGCTAACTAATTAACTAAGAATTCTCTATTGTTCACTTTGAACAATCCTTGATAATGGATGTAGAAATAATACATAAATGATCTACCAATATAGCTCTATACAGAAGAACTCTTAAGAGTAGAAAACTGCAGCGAAATGCAGTGAAATTCTGTGAATGGATTGGAAGAGATGAAGAACTTCTTTGATGCTTTTCAATCTAGAATACTTTCTCTGTATATGCCCGTTGAGTGTTATGTATGTTACTTCCTATTTGAGCTCTATAAATACTTCAAACAACTCTGCAAATCTCCCCAGATTTTCAGCAACAACCTTCCTATTTTGTAGGCAACAGAGTTTGACTACTTTGAAATCTTCTCCAACGGTTGAATGATCACAATCTTCAGAGATATTTTTGTAATATTTCATTTAACCACCATGAGAATCTGTGACACATGTCTGATTTATCAAAGGATCAAAGTGTTCAAGTGTTTCCAAATCTGCAGCAATCCAGTTTTGGAAACAATCCTGCAAAACTTAGAAACAAAATTTCCTGCATTATCATGGTAAAGCTGATGATATATTGCGATTCAAATCATGTTCAAAAATTTTTCTTTCATCATCCAATAACATAGAATCAAACATATGCAAGAGAGAGAGTAAATCAAATCAAAGAGTTAGCAGAAAACTCCCCCGAAGAATATGCATTCAGGATAAGCAGTTTCAAGGCTTTGAATCTAGTTTCAATGTCTTGAAAATAGCAAAACTATTTTCAAGCCTCTGAAGCTGATTCAAGGCTTTGAAATCTGTTTCAAGGCCTTGAAATAGATAAAGTCTTGAACAACCTGAGCTTTCAATCTCCCCCTTGATGAAAGAAAAAACCAAATTCTGTTTGATCCTTAGTCTCTGCAAAATAAACTGATTAGTCCACAATTTAAAAACACGGTATTTCCAAAAAGATCCAACTTATTGAAATACCAACAAAAAACACATAAATAGTTTAACAGATAAAACCAAATAATCCTATGACTAGAAACTAAAACCTAAAATTTTCTCCCCCTTTTTTACTTTCATCAAAAAGATAGAATATGTTGGATCAAGTGTCTTGAAATTTTTAAAACATAAAGAAATACTTAAAGCAGAGAGAATATGGAATAAAGAATAGGTAAGATTAAGGAGTTTGATCTTCATCTTCATCCTGATCTTCTTCCTCTTTCTCATTGTCTTCTTCATCAGTCTTGTCCTGCTCTTCCTGTTCCTGTGCAATCCCTCCTGCAACAGTTGCTTCTTCAGTCTTGTCCTTTTCAGCAGCCTTTGGAGATTTCTTCTTCTTCTTCAAAGTGATCAGCAGCTCACATGAATCAGGGCTATTGGCGGCTTCATCTTCTGCCTATTCTGCTGCCTGCTTTCCCTTCTCTGAAACTAGAGTAGCTTCTTCCTGGTCTGAATGCTCACTAGGCAAGTCCTTGCCTGAATCTCCTTTCTTTTTTCCTTCAGGATCCTCAGGAACATAAGGCAAGGTCATGCTTCTGAAGATACTTTCCACCATGTACTTGACATGCCCCATATCACTTTCCAATCCAAAAACAGTAGCTTTGACATCCTCCATGTCAAGTTCCAAGCCATCAAGTCTCTGATTGTCTGTATGCTGAGAAGTTTGACCTGAAGTGGGGGTCAAGGTCTTGGGCTTAGAAACCTTCTTTGCACCTAGTTCTGCTTCAGTCAAGTGTGAGTAAAGTTTCAAAACTATCTCTTTTGTTTTCACAACTCCAATATTATTTCTCATAGAGTTCCCCAAAACTAGATGTGACTGATTCCTCTCCAGTAAAAGGGACCTCAAAGTTCTCAAAGAACATAGTGAAGAGGTTTGCGTATGGTAGAGGGTGAATCCTCTTACTCGTTAAGCTAAAGAGCATATGTTCAATTACTAGTTTTGGCAGATCAATCTCATAGCCATGCATAACCAGATACATTATGTGCAGCATTCTCTCAGTCACCAAATCTCTGGAGTGCTCTCTAGGAAAGACACATCCCACAAGTATAGTGTGAAGGAATTTGGCCAACATTCAACACAGAATGTGTTAACTGTTTGGCTGAGGTTGAGATGTTTGGAAGAAATAATTCTTCTTTGGCTAGCTTCAAAGTTTCTGACTTTGGTGGATGGTTGTTAGTGTCATACCACTTTGGACAACCTATCACATTGGAAAACTCTGAGTGATCTAGCTCAATTACTATCCCACCAACTTTGGATTTGATCACCAAGTGTGCAGTTCTCTTAACTTGGGTTAGGTTCAGGTAGAAAAGTCTGGTGAGTCTGGGGTAGGCTATTTCTCTAGGATTCAGCATACACCACAAAGAACTCTTCTTTAACATAGAGATGCAATTGAGTTTCATGTGTTCCAACACATACTTATTAACCAAACTGCAGAAACCACTAGATCTTGAAGCACAACCATCTAACCACTGATCGATAGTGATGTTTGAGACAAACCATGTCTCATCTGGTGCTATGTTCTTTGTTGAGACTTGAGAATAGATCTGCAATGCCTTCTCCAATTGTCCTTCTAGTTGTGCTTCTGTCACCTTCCCTTTCCCTTTTTGTGCCTGAGTTGCTTTCTTCTTCACCTTCTTTGAACATGTAGGCTCTGTTTCTGGTTGCTTCTCTGTAATAGCCTTCTGCTTCTTCTGCTTTTTTGAAGATGAGGTTGTAGCCTTCTTGATCTTCTTCTTTGGTGGAGGAGGATCTTGGAAAGCTTATGCACTAGGATTTCTAGAACTAGAACCTCCACTGACTTCTTGAACCTCTTCCACTGCTGCTTTTCTCTTCTTTTTGAAACAGGTTTCGATCCTCCAGCCATCTTGATTATGTCTGAGGCCCTTCTTGTGCTCATTAGGGTTAGGGAGAAGAGAAGAGAGAGATGGAATGATACGGAATGAAGGAGAAGAGAAGAGGATAAATACTAAAAGAGTTTGAGTTTCAAAAGGAAACTAGTATCTCTTCTGATTTTCAAAAATATTTGCACAGAAGAGAGATATTTAAAAACTATTATGTCGTTGGAATATAATATACTAATACTATTTTTTGGCTAAATCAAATTTTTGAAAAGGGTAGGGGCTATATTAGGCAAATATCTACGGAGATATCACCCAGTACAGAGTGATCCAATTTTATTGACAATTACTGTAACATATTCATTTTCAAGGCTTTGAAAAGGTTTTAAAGGTCTTGAAATACTGTAACACTGCAACAAGTAAAAATCAAGGCTTTGAACTGATTTTCAAGGCTTTGAAACTCAGTTCAAACCTTTGTAAACACATACAACTTACCTTTCTTACCTTATGCTCCCCTTAAACCGTTGCAGTCTTATTTAGCATTCTGAATTCCAATCTTGGAGCTGAGAATCTTTCATCTGCTAATGGTTTGGTGAAGATATAATCAACTTGCATGTTAGTAGCAAAAAATTAAAGAACAATATCACCTTTCTCAGCATGATCTCTGATGAAGTGGTGTCTGACATCAATGTGTTTGGTTCTTGAGTGTTGCACTGGATTCTTTGTAATTGAAATTGCACTAGTGTTGTCACACTTAATAGGTATGCCTCTGAAGACAAATCCAAGGTCTCTTAGTTGTTGAGCAATCCATAGCACTTTTGAGCAACATGCTCCTGCACCTATATATTCAGCTTTAGCTGTTGATAGAGCAACTGAATTCTGTTTCTTGGAATGCCAACTAATCAAGGATGATCCAATGAATTGATAGGTTCCAGAGGTGCTTTTTCTATCAACATTGTAACCTGCAAAGTCAGCATCTGAAAAACCACTCAAAGAGAAGTTAGAATGTCTTGGATACCAAAGCCCTAAGTCTTTGGTACCATTGAGATATCTGAATATTCTATTCACAGCAGTTAAGTGTGATTGTTTTGGATCAACTTGAAATCTAGCACACATACACACACTAAACATAATCTCTGGTATGCTTACTATCAGACAGAGTAATGCTCCAATCATACCTTTATACTCTTTTACATTGACACTCTTACCAGATTCATCCTTGTCTAAGGATAGTGTAGAGCTCATTGGAGTCTTGGATTCCTTACATTGAGCCATGATATACTAATTTAGTAAGTCTCTTGTGTACTTGCTTTGATTTAGAAAGATTCCCTTCTTCAATTAATGTATTTGAAGTCCTAGGAAGAATTTCAATTCTCCCATCATGCTCATCTCAGATTTCCTGCTCATAATACTTGAGAATTCTCTGCATAATTGATCATTAGTAGCTCCAAACAGTATATCATCAACATATATCTGAACTACAAGTAAAACTTTCTCATAAGTCTTAATGAAAAGAGTCTTGTCTACTAAACCTCTTTTGAAATCATTTTCAAGTAAAACATTTGACATTCTTTCATACCAAGCCCTTGGAGCTTGTTTCAAACCATAAAGAGCTTTGATAAGTTTGTAAATAGGATCTGGAAATTTGTCATTTTCAAAACCTGGTGGTTGTGCAACATAAAATTCTTCTTGTAAGTAGCCATTCAAGAAAGCACACTTCACATCCATTTGAAATAGTTTCATGTTCTTGTAGGATGCAAATGCAAGCAAAATTCTAATTGCTTATAAACTGGACACTGGAGCAAAAGTTTCCTCATAATCAATACCTTCTTCTTGATTGTAACCTAGAGAAACTAACCTTGCTTTGTTTCTGATTACATTGCCACTTTCATCCAACTTGTGTCTGAATACCCATCTGGTACCAATGACAGACTGGTTTGTTGGTGCAGGAACCAGGTTCCAAACGTTATTCCTCTCAAACTCATTGAGTTCACTTTGCATAGCAATGATCCAGTCTGCTTCTTGTAAAGCTTCCTTCACAGTTTTTGGTTCTACAAGAGAAATAAAATCATTTAAAGCACATAAGTTATTCAACTGTGATCTGGTTTGTGTACCAGTGGTTGGATCTGATATGATATGATCAGCTAGATGGGATGAGAGATATTTGAATCTCTTTCTTGGAGACCATGGTTCAGGTTCTGCATAGATCTTTTCTGGTCTTGAAGTAGTGGCTTTGTCACTTGAATCCTTATGATCATCTTTTTCAAGGCTTTGAGCTGTATTTTCAAGGCTTTGAGAACTATTTTCAAGGTCTTGAAAATGTCTTCTATTTTCCTCTGAGCCTTTCTTGAATCCAAGTGGATTCTTAGTCTCTTCCTCTGATTCATGCTTGTTTAAATTCAAATCTGCAAAACTTTCACTCAAAGAACCATCATAGCTTTCATAAAAAATAACATGAATGCTATCTTCAACCAGTTTGGTTCTTTTATTGTAAACTCCATAAGATTTGCTATTCAGAGAGTAACCAAGAAATATACCTTCATCACTTCTTGCATCAAACTTATCAAGATTGTCTTTTCCACTGTGATGGATAAAACAAGTACATCCAAAGGGTCTGAAGTAAGAAATATTTGGCTTCCTCCCTTTGAATAGTTCATAGGGGGTCTTCTTTAGAATAGGTCTGATCAAGCACCTTTTCAAAATATAATTTTTGTATTCACAGCTTCTTCCCAGTAATGTTTTGGCAACTTGTTCTCAAGAACCATTGTCCTTGACATATCTTCAAGAGTCCTGTTCTTTCTTTCAACAACACCATTCTGTTGAGGATTTCTTTTACCTTTTGTAGTAGGAGTCCTCATAGGTCCACATATATCCATATGAAGTAATTCAATAGGTCTAGTTGTACTTACAAACTTCTTTGGCTTGAAGGAGCTTCTGGTCTGCTTTCCTTGTGCACAGGCTTTGCACAACTCATCGTCTTTAAACTTTTTGGATGGCAATCCTCTTACCAAGTCTTTGAAAATCAAATTTTTCAAAGTATGCAAACTGATATGACCAATTTTCCTATACCAAATCTTTGAATCCTCTTTCAAGGCCTTGAGACACTTCAAACTTTCACCTGCAACTTTATTAGTCTGAAAAGTATAAACATTGTTTGATCTAGAGGCTGTGAGAATGCAATCTCCTGATTTCTCATTTTGAACCACACACTTCTCTTTATCAAAGATAACTTTGTTGCCATTATCACAAAGCTGAGATAAACTAAGTAAATTAAACTTCAAACCTTCAACTAGATAAACATCAGAAATAGAGTTTCAGAATTTGTACCAACTTTTTCAATACCAAGAATATTGAATCTTCCTTTGTCACCAAGTGTTATTGAACCTTCTGATTGCTCCTTTAATTCTGAGAAAGAGATCTCTTTCCACTCATGTGTCTTGAGCAACCAGTGTCCATGAACCACTTTTGTTCTTTGGTGACAACTTGCAAGCACCAATCACAGCCTTACCTAGCTGTTAGACCAAGAGTGGAATTTAGATTCATATTCACGATCAACCATGTTAGGTGGTCTAACCGCTTTAGGAACCCAAATCTGCTTAACTTGTCCTTTGAGTTGAAAAGGAAAAGTGTTCCTCATTATGTGAGGGTCTCTTCTTCGAAAAGGACAAGTCATTTTAACATGACCAGTTTTACAGCAGTAATGACAAGTAGGAGAAGTTTTGTTTCCAGCTTTCACAAATATGGTATAATTTCTTCTTGGAAAGTTTGGATTGAATCCAATACCAGCTTTGTGAACAGACTTTGAACTTCCTCCAAGAATCGAGTTCAACTTGTGTTCTGATCTAGCAAGCTTGATTTTGAACAATTCAGATTCTTGAAGTTTCTGAGTAAGTGTGATCTGTTGTTTCTCTAAATCATCAACTTGATGTCTTAGATTAACAAGGCTGTAACTCACTAAGGAGTTTTCAGTGACTACTTCCTTGACTTGTGTTTTCAAGGCTTTGAAACTTGTTTTCAAGGCCTTGAAATCACTGTCAGTTTTCTTCTGAGAGATTTCAAGATTCTGATTTAGGAAAACAAGTTGTAAGTTTTCTTTTGCTTGCTCGTGAACTTTTTCTTACAAGAGCCTGGTCTCTTTCTGATAATCTTCCTCATTTAAGAGCATTGTTCAGAGATATTCTGAAATAGCTTCTTTTTGTTTCGAAATTAAGCATTTTACCATTACCTCAGTGTTCTTTTCAGAACTTTCATCATGCTTGGCCATGAAGCAAAGATTGGCTTTTTCTTCTTCAGATTCAGATTCACTAGAGCTATCTGAATCACTCCATGAAGCTTTCATGGCTTTCATTCTTCTGTCATGATCTTTCTTCTGAAAGTTCTTGCTCTTTTTGTGTGGACAGACTCTTATCAAGTGTCCTTCATCACCACACTCAAAGCAGTTCATAACTTTTGATTTGCTCTGTGAAGAGGACTTACCTTTGTAATCCTTGCTACTGGATGGTCTATGCTTTTCTCTGTTGAAATATTTGTTTCAAAAGTTTCTCTTCATTATGAGAATTCTTGTCAAGGTGACACGATTTCTTACGTGTATACGCAAGTGCACGGTCGAAGTAATAAAGATGAGTATTAAGATCAAGTTGTCGAACCCACAGGGACAGTCTTGAGATTATTTAGCTAGACGATTAATTTAAAGTTAAAGTAACCGGAGAAAAAAATTGTGATTTAAGAAGTCGTCACCCTCAAACAAGTGACTGAAATTAAATAAACGAACTAAACTAATATTTTTGTATTTTCTGATTAATACGAATATGGAGAACACTAG
Source organism: Linanthus parryae (assembly GCA_023055425.1). NCBI lineage: Eukaryota > Viridiplantae > Streptophyta > Magnoliopsida > Ericales > Polemoniaceae > Linanthus > Linanthus parryae. The sequence continues at coordinate 776,069 of JALGPY010000061.1, read as the reverse complement.
ATAGTTTTAGGGTCCCTAGGGCATTTAGATATTTCCGGACTATGATTTAAAACACTCTACCTATGTCTAGTTATAACGGGTCACACTCATTACGATCTTCTGTCGATCTCACGCAAATCTACGTTTCAGTCTACTTCGGGTCCTGTCGGTCCACCTCTGTCTACTGTTACGTTCTAGCCAGCTAGCCAGGTTCGCTCACCGGGTCCTGTCGGTCCACCGATTTCACTAAAACCTAACTACGACAAACCGAAACAACCCACACACGGTCATTCAAGTCTCTATCTCCTGTCGGTCTCAAGAAACTACATGAATGTCAACAACGTTCTTCACGAATCCGGGTTATGTTCACTGTCGTGCAACAAACCTAGATAACTAGCATGTATTGGGTGATCAAACCAAACAAACTAAGAGTTAAGAACAAAAACTTGTCGAATAACTAGAACAATACGTAGAATTTAAGTTCAAGACATGAATCAATTCACAATTCCGGAAAATCTAAACAAGCTAGAGAGGTTTAGCTACTCATAGAGTAGGCAAACAATACAAGTTCTTCCATAAACATGATAGAAAGAGAGGAGAAAAAGAACAAACTAGGAATCCGAGGCTATGCCTCTGTCTTCTTCGTACTTCGTCTCCTCTTCTGTAGAATGGCGTTTTCCAGTGTGTAGAACCATAGATGAATCAGCCCCTCTTTTCCTCTAAATCATACCCGTACATAACTTGATGTCAATTTCCTCTTTTTGCATTTTGACCCCCCAAGCTTTGCTTTCACTTAAAGAACCCTAGGGCTGTTAGAAAAGACCCGTGGCTTTTTTTTGGTGTGTTTCTCGTTTGTCCTTCAGTTGATCGCGCGAGCAGGAGATGTGATCGTATAAAACAGTGAGTTTAGCCTCTTGTCTTTCTTTCTCTGATCGCACGACCTGAGGGATGGTCTTGCGATCTGAACCTTCTCTTCTTCTTCTTGATTTATGTTCTGTTCAGGGTTTTCTTCCAGTCGTGATTCAGCCTCTGGTCTGCTATTATTGGGTTGATTTGCGGCCTTGATTTGGGTCTGCAATCCCCTTCTTCTCTGCTGGGTTTTGGTTATCTCGCAATTTCTTCACCCTCTTCTTCTTTTCCTTCCTCGCTGCTATGTTGCTTCTCTTCTTCTCTGATCCTTCTTCTTCCTTCTGCACTTTCTTGCGGCCATGGCTGTGGAGTTAAGAGGCAGGTCGGGTTCAGGTTGGTGTTTAATTTGGGGAAGTTTCAGGTTGTATTGCGGTGGCTATGGAGGCTCTATTGGTGGCTGTGGTGTTTGTTAATGGAGTTCAGGTGGTCATGGTGGATTGAGGACGGTTATGTGGGTTTGTAGGTTGAAGGCAGAGTGTTGGCTAGGTGGGTTTAGGTTGCATTGCTAACAGGTTGTAGGTTCAGTACTGGGTGGAATTGGGTCTTTTCTGGGTTTAGGATTAGAGAAGAATGGTGTAGGCAGAGTGTTGGCTAGGTGGGTTTAGGTTGCATTGTTACTGGATTTGTTCTCAGTTTGTTATGGAGGCTATGTATGTTGTTTGCTCTAGGGTGAAGTCAAGTGTTTAACTGTGTTGTGATGGTAAATTTGTTGCTGAGATTAGGTAGTTACCCTGCTGCTATGGTGATGGCAGGGAGTTGAGGAGTTTGTTGAGTTAATTGCAGTTGGCAAGGGGTTTGTTTACAGTGGTAGTCCAGGTGGTGTGTGCGGTGATTGAGGGAGAAGTTTGGTGGTGTATTAATGATTTGCAGGTCATGGTTTTGGTGCTGATTGTTTACTGGTAGTTAATTGGGTAGATTTGTTGTGATGGTGTAAATGGTTGTGGCAGGTTTGGGTTTAGGTAAATATACAGTCAGGGATTGTTCATGTAGGTTAGGGAGTAGGAGGGTTATGTGGCAGTGAGGTGGTCTTAGGTTGTGAAGGAGGTAGTTTAGGTAATGGTGTTTTTGATTTCTGGGTTAGTAACAGTTAGGTGAATGAAGGTATTGTAGGTGATTGGTGCATAATTGATAGATGTTAATTCTGTTAATTAGCTACTGGAGGTTATAGGTATCAGGTTATGTTGTTATGTGTTGGTGAGACATAAGAGGTGGCAATGGTTATGGAGTATGGTGATGAAAATGGTATTTGGTTTATGGTTGATTGGGAGTTGGTTATGGAAAAGTTTGGTGATTGATGAAGGGTTAGGCAGTGGCATAGGTGATGGTGAGGTGTTGTTTTGTATGTTCTGAAACTACCACAAATGCATCTATTTCCCCCTTGTCCTTTTCTCGACTCATTCCAAGCTTCGCATCAATTTCCGAAGTTCGTTTTCATTCCCGTTCCACGCTCCTGAGCCTCCGGTACCTATGAATCACAACACTAACACACCGGGTGTAAAATGTGACATAAATAGCTCAAATACACTAGAAAACGCCCGGACTAATCAAATAAGCACAATAAGCTTTAACTCACAAATAACTCAAGATCATAACGTATTTCTAATGTATTCTACCCGGAATCACGCAAAACAGTAAGATTTCAAGTATAAATATAACACCGTAGACGGGGTTATCACAAGGCTTTGGAAATTAATGCAATTGTATCTTCATCATCACCATCCTCAGTTTCAAGGCTTTGAATTTTCTCATTCTCTTTGTCTCTGAGGTCTAAATTTTTGACACCTTCTGGGAGTTCTCCATCAACTTCATTCATAGATATCTCATGTGTCAGGAGCTTCCCTTATAGGTCATCAAGTTTTAAAGTTGAGAGATTCTGAGCTTCCTCAATAGCTGTGGTTTTTGGTTCCCATTTTTCCTTTGGAGGACTTTTGAGAATCTTCCTCACCTTTTCTTCATTGGAAAAGTGTTTTACAAGTGAGTCAAGGTTGTTAACAATATCAGTGAATCTCTTGAACTTATATCTAATGGAATAATATGCATTCATCTTGAACAGATCATATTGTTTGAGATAAATGTTGATCTTGGTCTGTTTGACTTGGCTGGTTCCTTCAAAGGTAACCACAAGTTTATCCCATATTTCTTTAGCAGTTGTGCATCCAGAGATCCTGTTGAATTCATCTGTACTCAAAGCACAGTACAAAATGTTGATAGCCTTGTAGTTCTTAGAAAATTGCTCTAATTCATAAGAGGAGAGTGAGTCTTCTGTTTTGGGAGTTCTGATCCCATCTTTCTCTGTGTAGAAAGTATGAGGTCCATTTTGGATAATGGTCCAAAGCTCTAGATCTTGATCAATGATAAACATTTTCATGAGAACTTTCCAGTGAGCAAAATTTTCTCCACAGAATAGAGGAGGTCTGTTAGCAGCTCTTCCTTGTGAGAAACCACCATCACCTGCAGTACTCATCATCACCAGAGGGTTAAATCTTATACAGTGATACAAGCTCTGATACCAATTCAAATTTTGAGTATGTAGTTGTATAAGCAGCTAAAATACTCTAGAAGGGGGGGGTTGAATAGAGTATGCCAACTTTTTTCAAAACTTGCTAGGAAGATGAAAAACTTATGCAAACAATGAATTTGAAGGCCTTGAACACAAGTCCAAGCGTTTGAAGTAGATGCAGAGAATGTATAGCAAGTATGCCATTTCAAGGCCTTGAAAACAAGTTCAAACCCTTGAAAAATAAACAGTTTTTGTATCCTGCAAAAGCTCTGAAAGTAAATGAACTATAAATGCACAAGAAAAGTGATTTATAGAGTTCAATCCACTTGGACCTACGTCTCTACCTCAGGGATTAGATCCCTGCAGGATTTTCAACTCAATTCTTATTAATGAAAAAAAAGGCCCTATTACTCAAACAGAGAGTTCCCTTACTCTGTTATAGCTTGTGGTTTTCCCTAACATGTCTAGTACCTGCTCTATCTAACTGATTAACTAAGAATTCTCTATTGTTCACTTTGAAAAATCCTTTAGAATGGATGTAGAAATAATACAGAAATGATCTCCCAATATAGCAACATACAGAAGAACACTTATGAGTAGAAAACTGCAGTGAAATGCAATGAACTTCTGTCAATGGATTGGAAGAGATGAAGAACTTCTTTGATGCTTGTCAATCCAGAATAATTTCTCTGTATTTTCCCGTTGAGTGTTATGTATGATGCTTCGAATTTGAGCTCTATAAATACTTCAAACAGCTCTGCAGATCTCCCCAGATTTTCAGGAACAACTGTCCTATTTTGTAGGCATCAGAGTTTGACTACTTTGAAATCTTCTCCAACGGTTGAATGATCACAATCTTAAGAGATATTGTTGTAATCTTTCATTTAACCACCATGAGAAGGTTTCATACATGTCTGATTGATACCAGGATCAAAGTGTTCAAGTGTTTCCAAATCTGCAGCAATCCAGTTTAGGGAACAATCCTGCAAAACTTAGAAACAAAATTTCCTGCATTATCATGGTCAAACAGATGATATATTGCGATTCAAAACATGTTCAACAATTTGTCTTTCATCATCCAAAAACAGAGAATCAAACATATGCAAGAGAGAGAGTAAATCAAATCAGAGAAATAGTAGAAAACTCCCCCTGAGAATATGCATTCAGGTTAAGCAGTTTCAAGGCTTTGAATCCACTTTCAAGGACTCGAAAATAGCCAAAATATTTTCAAGCCTCTAAAGCTGATTCAAGGCTTTGAAAGCTGTTGAAGGCCTTGAAATAGCCAAGCTATTTCAAGTCTTGAACAACCTAATCTTTCACATTCAATACCCTCTAAGGATCGCAGGAAGAGAATCATAACAATGGTACCAGAAGAATCATGTTACACACCTTAGGGTTCTCCTGTGATGACTTTTAACGTGAATTGTGTCACGTCTCTACGGTTGATCCACGCCTAGAGTTGATATCTAGATCTTCCTACTCCTTTGTGCTAGCTTGGACTCGAGGAAGAGGAAGAAAAAACCATGCAACGAGATAAGAAAGGAAGCTTTCGGCTTCCTCTTGTGGCCGACGGGTAGGGAGCAGACCAAGGGGGTCGGGTTCGGCCTCCTTGTGTCTTGCTCTCTCTCCCCGGTTCTCTCCCACTGAACTTCTGTTATGAGCATTAGTTTGGGAAGTAAGCAAGGAGCATCCTTTATATATTCCAACAACCCCTTGTCAACTACCTAAAAGGCCTTCCTAATCAATATGAATTCGGATTAGTCCCTTCCTTGCATATTAGTCTTAATAAGTTTGCAAGGTGTTGCAAAATGATCCTTCCAATTAATTAATCATATTAATTAATTCCCAAATCTAGTTCAACTCCATCTAGCGTGTGACCCCATAGGTTCCATCTAGTTGGTAGCAACAATTTGCTAATACGGATCTGTCTATAGCAAGACATCCATTCTGGCCAATTAATTGAATAGTCATCCGACAAACCTTGTGCAAGTAACATCACATCCCTTTCTCTCTATATCCTGATTGGAAACGAGGCACAAAAGTCACACTCGTATATCCAATCCATATTTTCTCGATCCTTGGAATAGACTTATTCTATATTGATTTATTTGAGTCTAACCAGACATTCCATATGCACTATCCTTCGAGTTGCCTTGGATATTTGCTCCCGTTATGTGGGAGAGACAAATTATATCTACGTCTACTATGATTCCTAATATTGCTTCTTATTGTATCTGGTACACGCCTTTATAGCTACCCAGTTGCGGTGTAGCGTTTGATGCTACCAAAATCACAATAATCCACAACTACACAATCTAATGACTTCAAGTCTAAGGATGACAATACCGTTGTCACCACGAGAAGCGCTTGTGACTTTACATAACATGTATGTAGCCTTCTTGGAGATGGGTCAATCCAGTGCGCCATTACCCTTAATGCATACCCATGTGTTGGATCATGATATCTCCATATCAATCCAACCCCATACTAGTCTATTGATGATTTTCCTATTAATCATTATAATGGACAAGGGATATTTAAGAGAAACAACGCAATTTTAAATCCAAGGACTTCATGATATTAAATATCCAATAAATAATACAATGAATGTTCTAGCCAAAACAAGTTCATACTAAACTAGATTGCCTCTAGGGCATCTATTCCAACACTGGAAGAGTTCCAAGCAAGAGATGATGGCTGATTCTACAACAGAGGCTGAGTACATTGCTGCAAATGGCGTAGCAAAGGAGGCTATTTCGATTGGGAAGTTCGTTACTGAGCTTGGTGTGGTTCCTAGCATTTCGGATCCAATAAAGTTGTATTATGACAACACTGGGGCGATCGCGCAATCAAAGGAACCCAGGTCGCACCATAAATCTAGGCACGTACTGACGAAGTATCATCTTACTCGAGATATTATCGAAAGAGGAGACGTTCGGCTATGAAAGATTCCTACAGATGATAATCTGTCAGATCCACTTACAAAGCCGCTTGTTAGCGCAAGCATGAAGGGCACACTAGGAGCATTGGCATACGATATGCACCGGATTGGCTCTACTGCAAGTGAGATACTGTTGGAATAGCTGCCCAAGAGATACTGTTGGCTAGAACATTCATTGTATTATTTATTGGATAGTTAATATAATGAATTCCTTAGATTTACAATGTTGTTGGTTATCTTAAATATCCCTAGTCCATTATAATGATTAATAGGACAATCATCTACAGACTAGTGTGGGGTAGGATTGATACGGAGATATCATGATCCAACACATGGGTATGCATTAGGAGTAATGGCATACTGGATTTACCCATATCCGAGAAGGCTACATACATGTTATGTGACGTCACAAGTGCTATTCGCGGTGACAACGGTTTTTTCATCCTTGGACTTGAAGTCACTAGTTGTTCTAGTGGTGGAATATTGTGTTTTGGTAGCGTCAAACGCTACACCGTGATTGGGTAGCCATAAAAGCGCGTATTGGAAACAATAGGAAGCAAGCTTAAATACCGTAGAGATGTAGATTGAATTTTTCCCTCCCACATAACGGGAGAAAATATCCTAGGACACTCGAGGTATAGTGCTTATAGAACGTCTGGCCAGACTCAAATAAATCAATACAGGATATTGATGTTATTTGCATGAATAAGTCTATTCCCAGGATCGAGAAACTATGGATTAGATATACGTATGTGACTTGTATGTCTCGTGTCCAATCTGGATATTGAGACAAGGGATGAGACAATACTTGCACAAGGTTTGTCACGATGACTATTTCTATTTATTTTCTAGAATGAATGTATTTCTAGAGGCCGCTCCATATTAGTAAATAGTTACTACCAACTAAATATAGCCTATGGGGTCACACGCCATATAGAGGTGAACTAGACTTCGGATTTAATTAATTTATATGATTAATTAATTAGAAGGATCAAATCGCAACAACTTACTAACTGAGTAGGACTAATATGCAAGATGAACTAATCTGAACTTGAGTAGGATTAGGATAGTGCATTTATGTAGTAAGAAGGAGTTGTTGGACTATATAAAGGATTCTCCTAGCTTCCTTCCCTACAACTTATGCTCATAACATACTTTGAATAGGAGAGAAGGAAGGAGAGAGCAAGACAAAACAAGGAGGATGAACCCCCTTGTCCGTCCACCCTACCTGTCGGCCACAAGAGAGGGCCGCCCCCTCTCTTTGGTGCTCTGTTTCGTGATTTCTTCGTCTTCTTTCATTCCTCCTATCTAGCACAAGGCGTTTGGAAGATCTAGATCTCACCTCTAGGCGTGGATCAACCGTAGAGACATGATAATTTTCTCGTTAGAATTCATCAAGGAGACCTCAAAGGTACATAACACTATTCTCTTACCATCGTCATGATTTCTCTTCCTCTAATCCTTGGAGGGTCTTGATTGGATGAATTTAATGTTTTTCCGCTTCGAATCCATGATCAAAACCCTACATCTTCTTCTCTTCATATCTTTGTTGTTCTTCTCTAGGGTTATTAGGCCTGTATGAGACCTTTAATTCGCGTATGCTATCTTGTATTTCTTCTTTTTGAATGTTTATTGAGTGTCGTATGAAACCTTCTGGTTGCATTTTGTCTTTTCCAATTTGTTGAACTATTTGATTTGATTGTACACTGAAACTGATTAATAAGTAGAAAATATATTAACTGGGTTGTATGATTTCATATTGTTGTCTCGTAATCCCATGGTTTGGTGTGTTTGGATGATACTAGATTATATGCTAATATTTTTACAATGTTTGATTTGTTTGTTAAAGGGTATCATATATACACAGTTACGCTAGTTTGGTGTGTTTGGATGATGCGTTAGTGGGCTTATTCAGTTCATTTTCAAGTTTTCAACACTAATATGTGCTGAATTTCATTTTACTAATTCTTAACATATGTGCTTAAGTTCATTTTAGTAATGCTTCTAATATGTGCATGTAGAACTGATGTATGAATTTGTCTTCACATTTTTTTTAGTTGAATTCTTGATGGATAAGAGTTGGATGCATATTACCCAAAGGAGTAAATTGGCTTTTGTTGATGGTGTTGGCAAGTTCTTAGAATTTTCATAAATGGGCATGGATGATGGGTCAAAAATATGTTTCTCTTGTAAAAAATGTCTTAACCGGTTTGACGAGACCAGAAGTGTAGTTAGAGGTCATAAGATGTAATGGACTCCAGCCTAATTATTTGCAATGAGTTTAGCATTGAGAACCATCTGAACTAGTTAAAACTGAGTTGGGTACTGAAGAAACAGTTGGGGTAGATGACATGATTGGTATGGTACGTGAAACATTAGAGCTCATAGAACTGCCACAAATGCTAAGTATGTATCAACCATTGTTGATGGTTAGCCCGATGATAGTTTGTGCTATTTAATTTGGACTCTTTGTACTTTATACCCTTTGTTCTTCTTCATGTTTTATGTCATGACCATTTAAAAAAATAGTTAGCATTTAGACTAAATAAATTAATAGTTGAACAAGTCCACTAAATAGCCAGCCCAATCTAACATCATACCACGTACAGCCCGTGTGAGTTCACATCTTTGTATGGCCCTTGCGGGTTAAGGTATTCATTCATTCAATCTGCTAGCCTTTTCTGTAGGTTTAATGGAAAATAGTTCGAGCACGCGTATCATTGAAATTAACTAACATCACTATATCTTTGATATTGATTGTTACTCACTGACAATCAAAGAATATTTTCTTAAGAAAAGGACACTAGTTAGAATTTGAATACGTGAACATGATTATAACTGAGGGATTTTTATATTACTATTTTTTTTTTGAAAAATTTAGATTGCTGTAAATTTGTAAAGCGCATTTCGTTAAGTTTCTGGTTCAACATTTATATAGAAGAAATAGAGTTTACCTAGTTCCGATAAAATCGGAGGCAAAGAAGTGCAACGAAAAAGTGCGGCGGAAGCTCAACCACGTCGAAAGGAGGAGAAGCCTCGACGGAGGCCAGTGCACCGAACGAGAACAACGAAACGGATGAGGTCGAAAGGAATTTTTGCCGAATGACCACTTGAGAGGAAGAAGATATACTACAGTATGATCGAGAAAGGTGTGTCGAAGCCCTAAAAACATGCAACTATTGCCAGATAGGATCCTTCCTGATCCCGATTTAATGAATGTTTAGGCGATGACTATGATGTAACAGAAAATATGGTTGAAGGTAAGGATGTCTCCATCAATTAATTTCAGTCGAACCTCTTTATCTTTAAGTTTCCATGAAAGACCTCCATGGATCGGGTGCTCGTCGGAGGTCCTCGGATCTTCGATGACAACCTACTCCAACTAAAACCTTGGATTTATTAAGCCAAGATAGAGAAGGTGGTTTTCGATACAATCGATGTTTGGGTTCAGATTCATAATATCTCGGTTTTCCTTCTAACCGGAGGAAGACGCCAAGAATTTAGTGAGATCATGGGGTGACACTATTGACTCGAACCGCAGGGTTATGAAAGGAGACGGTGGTGCTTACATGAGGGTTAGGGCTCGTATCATGGCCAAACGCCCCACTGCGCAAAGGCTGATTCATCAAGGTGTTGGATGAAAAAATCTGGATAGATTTCAAATATGAATGTATCCCTCGGGTATGTTCATAGTGTGGTCGCATTGAATACTTCAGTGATAATTGCATCCATGTTAAGGAGGAAGCTAGATTGAACACGCTGCCCCGCTAAGGACCATGGCTTTCGTTCAGGCCACCACCCCGGAAGAAAACGCTACCGAAAGACTCAGAGGAGGTGAAGGACACGAAGGAGGCAAGGGTTGATGATGGATCAGTGGGTGCTTCAGGGTTGTCGGATGAGGGTGAGTATTCCCTATCACCTTCTGAAAAAAACATGCCCGTGAAGAAGATGGATATGGATTCAAATGGTGAGAAATAGGCCAACCCCCCATAACACAGGAATACACATCAAGGATAACCCCCTGGCCGACCCGACAGCTTGCATAGACCTCCCTCTGCTCCCAGAGACAAGGGAAAGGAGCCAATGGTCTCAAGCCATATGAGAAGCCCAAAAGAGGCTCAGTCAATAGGTACGGCAGTAAGTACCCCTAGGAAGCCAAAAATTCAAGAGGAAGGATAGGCATAATCTTATAAGCCCGCAGAGTAGGAAGAAAGCGGCAAATAATGAGTCTCGTCGAAAAAGCAACAAGATTGATCAAGACCGTCCAGGCAATCCCTAGGTTTCAAGTTCCAAGATTACGCAACCGGAGAAGGGCGTCGTGGTAGACCCTAACGCAAAATTGGCGGTGGCTACTGAGCAGCGCCAGCAGGCACAATAAAAATTCTAAGACGGAACGTACGGGGGCTAGGGAACCCCCGTAATATTACCTCTCTACACGATCTTGTGAGGAGGCAGAAGCCCTATCAAGTCTTTTTAATGGAGATCAGATTATTTAAAAGAGAGATGGAAGGAATCAAACTCTGGTGTGGGTATGCAAACGGTGTTTTCGTCGATTGTGATGATCGTTGCGGAGGCTTGGCGCTCTTGTGGACGGGGACGTATGTTTCTCTATCATTCAAAAGACTCGTAACTTCATAAAAGTTTCAGTTTGCTTTCAAGAATCATAAACCCCATGGATTTTGTCCTCGTTTTATGGGGACCTGGTTAGGAGTGAGCGTCAGCATTCTAGGAAGTTTCTCTCCCGTCTAAAGCCATATTCCCAACCGTGTCTAGTGATAGGATATTTTAATGCAACATCCTCTAACGATGAAAGAGAAGGCGGGAGAGAAGTCACTTTTCCCCAAATAAAGGACCTTTGCAATGTTGTTCAAAATTTGGAGTTGAGGGATTTGGGCTTCACGGGTAATCAATTCACGTGGATAAACAATCAACCGGATGAAGGAGCTATGAACGAATCAACCGTTGTATGGTTACCGAAAATTGGATTGACTTGTTCCAGAGAGCGAGGATAAACCACTTAGTGTTTGATACCTCGGATCATGCTCCAATCGAGGTATTGATGACGCTGATAGGGTCAAACAGTGGCTTGGCTCACAAACGTTTCCAAATGGAATCCATGTGGTTCCAACACGAATCATGCCAACAGGAAGTTTCCTCTAGTTGGAGCAGTGAGAGGTGGTCAGTCTTGGCTAAAATCAAAGCAATATCGCACAAGTTACAACAGTGGGATAAGGATGTGCTTGGGAACGTTCGAAACCAACTCAAGACATTTCGCCAACGTCTGTAGGAACTCGACTCTCATCCACATTCAACTTACTGTAGGGTTTCGATCATGGATACGCAGAGGAAAAAGAAATAATCCATTCAAGACCCTCCAAGGATCACAGGAAGAGATACATAAAGATGGTAAAGGAAGGAACAAGTAACACACCTTAGAGATCTCCTGTGATGACTTGTAACGTGAATTGTTTCACGTCTCTACGGTTGATCCATGCCTAGAGATGATGTCTAGATCTTCCTTATCCTTTGTGCTAGTTTGGACCGGGGGAAGAGGAATAAGAAATCACGCAACGAGGATGGCCTATCTTGTGGTCGACCGGTAGGGGCGGTCGGCCTCTAGCTTGTCTTGCTTTCTCTCCTTTGTTTCTCTCCCACTCAACTAATCCTACATGAGTCCGGATTAGTCCCTCCCTTGAATATTAGTCCTACTAAGTTTGCAAGGTGTTGAAAAGTGATCCTTCTAATTAATTAATCACATTAACTAATTCCCAAATCTAGTTCAACCCTATGTAGCGTGTGACCCCATAGGTTCTATATAGTTGGTAGCAACAATTTCCTAATATGGAGCGGTATCTAGCACGACATCCATTCTAGCCAACTAATAGAATAGTCATCCGATAAACCTTGTGACAGTAATTTTCTCCTCCCTTTTTCTCCATATCCGGATGGGAAACGAGACATACAAGTCACACTCGTATATCTAATCCATAGTTTCTCGATCCTGGGAATAGCCTTATTCGTGCAAATAACATCAATATCCTATATTGATTTATTTTAGTCTGGCCAGACATTCCATAAGCACTATCCCTCTAGTGGCCTCGGATATTTTCTCCCATTATGTGGGCGGGAAAAATTCTATCTACGTCTACTACGATCACTAAGCTTGCTTCTTATTGTATCCGGTACGCACCTTTATAGCTACCTAGTCACGGTGTAGCGTTTGACGCTACCAAAATCACAATAATCCACATCTATAACATCTAATGACTTCAAGTCTAAGGATGACAATACCGTTTTCACCACGAGAAGCGCTTGTGACCCAACATAACATGTATGTAGCCTTCTCGGAGATGGGTCAATCCTGTATGCCATTACCCCTAATGCATACTCATGTGTTGGATCGTGATATCTCCATATCAATCCAACGACATACTAGTATATAGATGATTGTCCCATTTCATCATTATAATGGACTAGGGATATATAATATGACAAACATAATTGAAAATATAAGGACTTTATTATATTAAATATTTAATAAATAATAATGCAATGAATTTTCTAGCCAAAATAAGTTCATGCTAAACCAGATTGCCTCTAGGGAATCTATTCCCACAGTTTCCAACTTGCAGTAGAGCCAATCTAATGTATCCCGTATTCCAATGCTCCTAGTGTACCCTTCATGCTTGCGCTGAACAAGCGGCTTTGTAAGTGGATATGACAGATTCTCATCTGTGGGAATCTTGCATATCTGAACGACTCCTCTATCGATAATATCTCGAATAAGATGGAACTTCCTGAGCACGTGTTTGGATTTCAGGTGTGACCGGGGCTCCTTTCATTGCGCGATCGCCCCAGTGTTGTCACAGTACAACTCTACTGGATCCGGAATGCTAGGAACCACACCAAGTTCAGAAGAAAAAAAATTCAAATCCAAATAGCTTCCTTTGCTGCGCCATTCGCAACAATGTATTCAGCCTCTGTTGTAGAGTCAGCCACCGTCTCTTGCTTGGAACTCTTCCAGCTCACCGCTGCTCCATTAAGGCAAAACACATATCCCGATTGTGATCTGAAATCATCTATGTCGGTTTGGAAGCTTGCATCCGTGTAACCCCTTACACTCACCTCTTCCTTACCACCAAATATCAAGAAGGCATCCGTAGTTCTTCTCAAGTACTTTAGAATGTTCTGGACTTCAATACTCAAGGCATATGACACATGTGGTCTAGTACGTGACATGGCATACATGATAGATCCTATGGCCGAGGCATAGGGAATCCTACTCAAGCGTTCCTTCTCAATCTCATTGGAAGGAGAATCACTCTTCGAAAGAGTTATTCTATGTGACATGGGCAAGAATCCCTTCTTGTAATCTTGCATGTTGAACCGTTTCAACACCTTGTCAATATATGTACTTTGACTTAGGCCTAGCTGCGACACCCCCTGATTCCGAGCCTTTCGTTCCGGACCGGAGAGCTCGGGAGGGGGCCGTTCAAATGAATGAATGGGCGGAAATCGTGAAACAAAACATCCATACTTAATATATTACATAAACGTGATTGTCTCAACATAAAACAGGACATACTATTAAACAAGATGAGCATCGTCTAGGCGAATTATTTATTTATTACTAACATAACTAGGTGAGTCCGCGTTTCCCTTAATCCGAGCTTCCTTCACCTAGACCTGCGGGGGAAAGAAACAAGACCGCAGTTTTTTTCCAAAGTCAGCACAAAATGCTGAGTAAGTAAACACCCAAACGTGTAACCAGGAAAGAGACACGTTTTCATTTTAAATAAAGAGGAATAAAATGGAAGTAAATCATCTTGTATTGCGAAAGCGTATATATGAATATTCCAACTCTTTACTTAGCATTCTCAAATCATTCAACCATTTCAAAGCAACAGTTGCTTTTATTTCTCATATGAAAATCCACATTTATTATTTTAGTTGTAGCGGGGAACGAACCAATCCAATAATATAGAACCAACCATCTCGCATGCATCCAAGACCTTAAGTCCCGGCACCCCTCTAAGACTCTAGCGGCCAGAGAGGTGAGTACAGGGAGCAGCCTGGGGCAAATCGCAACCGAGCAAAATATCATAATAAGCCGGGTGGCTGTGCCATCCCAATAATCATAACCAGAATGTATGTAAGGTTCCACCGCAACTGTTTCCACTTTACGTTATTACGTGTTATTAATCTCATGTGACAGTTTCCAAATAATCATTTCGACAAGTATTTGAAATCTCAAATCGAGCACATTTATCACAAATCACATTTTGAGACGTAAAATCATAAAAACATTTAGACACGAATGGAGGACGGGCACATTAGGTAAGACATATTTACTCACCTCGAGTAGCAAGACAATTAGCACAACAAAGCCTCTACGGATAAATGAAGCCCTCGTCTACGAACTCGTCACCTACAATTTATAATTTCCTAAATTAATTACAAATCCAAAGTGTGCAAGTATGCGATGCAAAATTTCTCTAAGTCTGATTTGAAATTACTCCCCATTATCCCCATTAATTATTAGAATATAATATTTATATAATAAACCGACGACGTAGACAATTGTATTTTTCTTATAAAAATCACTATTTATATAAATACTAACTCTTAAAACTATTAAGTAAGAAATCGTATATTAAATATACACACTCTACTATTTAGAAAATAAAATAATAATCTATTTTACAACACATTTATTTGTAAGTGAACACAAAATTTAATTCCAACTAATTCAACTATTGCTAATTATTTATTATAACATATATATACTATTAAATAATTAAATTCATAAATAAAACTCACAAAATGTTTATTCGAATAAAACAAGTGTTTAGTCTCACATAACTTATAACTTAATTTTGGAGAAAAAATTTGTAATATATACAAATAATAATCAAGTTTTATTTATTTATTAATAAAGGAGTTTACTATTACATATATTCTGAAATAGCTCCCTAACTTATTTTATTTTATCAATATTGAAAAAATAACATATTTACTCAAAACACTAATTCTTAAGTACTTTAAATATTTATTTAAACACACTAAATTATATGATCAAATCTACTATATATTTTATCTTGCTTTTTCAATAAAACAACAATATCCCATATTAAATAATACATATATATAAATTTAAATAGCAAAAACATCTTTTATATGATTAAAAAATAACTAGAAATATTATAAATTAATTATAATACAAAAATGCATTTTTAATTTTATATTATATTTGCAATTTATGTAAATACTAAATAGATCCCCCAAATTTTCATTAATGACATGAAATAACCTCTCAATAACCAAAAACAGTTTCAACATGTGACAGTTCATATCCTCAACTTTTCAGAAAGTACAAAACAACCCCTAAACATGAACAAGCTTAAATCCAACAACCCGATTCGATATAGAGCTACTAAAATCATGTTTCGATGATCACAAATGAATAAGAGGGCGATTTAGGGGTTACACAAGCGAAAAATTGCGAGAAACGGTCAAGATTTGGGTCCGATTGGGTTCGCCGTCGATGGTGGTCGGCGGTGATGGTTGAATCCGACGATTCTGCCGTCCTCTGCTTCGATTGGCGCCGTCTATAGCCTCCTCGGGACTCAGGGAGTCGTTTGGGATTGATTTGAAGGATTGGGTTGCGTCAAATAGCTCGGGCCGAGCTTTCGCCGGCGTTAATCGCGCCCGGCGGCCGCCGGCGGTCTCTGGGTCGTCTCTGCAGCGATTAGCCACTGCTGTTGCTTTGTCTCGGCTCGGAACAGGGAGGGGGATGAATACGGGGTGAAATCAGAGGGTTGGGGAGAGATGCAGGTGGTGGTGGCGACGGTTTTGCAGTCAGGGTCTTCTCCGGAGGCGGCAGCAGCTTGACCCGCTGCTCTGTTTCTGCTGGTTTTCGACGGGGAGAACAGAGAGGCAGAGAGAGAGTGTGACAGATGGTCGAATCTGAGGGAGAGAGGGAGCTTTGGTCGCGGTGGCGGCTTGGTTGCCGTCGGGGAAGGCAGCGGCTCCAAGCCGCTGCTCTGTTTCGTCGGGAGAAACAGAGGCAGAGAGAGTGAGTGAGACAGAGGGGGAGGTTGAGAGGTGGAGAGGAAGAGGGGGAGTGGTGGCTGTGGTGGTGTGGCTGCCGGTGATGGAGGTGGTGGTGGCGTATGGTGGTGGTGGTTGTGGTCTGTGAAGAAGAGATGAAGGAGAAGGTGTTGTATTTGGGGAGAGAAATCAACAGGAGAGAAAGAGAGAGAGAGGGACGTTGGGGAGTGGGAAGAATTTTCCAAAAAAAAAATGGGAATAAAAAATTATTTATTATTTCAGCCTTCTTCCCCCCTTTTTTTTGTATGTGTTAGTAATGTTAGGGTGTGTTGGGTGCACCAATTGGTAGACTAATCTAGCGGGTCGGGTACACACTAGGCTAGACAATTTATTACTTAATTGTTAAAAATAATTTCTCAATAACTGTATCGTTTTCTGGGAATATAAATTAACCGTCTCGACTATAATTTGAATCCAAAAATTATCCATTTGCGTAACTCGCAAATAAAATTAAATTCCTCGCACAAATTACCATTTTATCCTTGTATTTTAAACGGGGTATTACATTCTTCCACCCTTAAAGAGAGCTTCGTCCTCGAAGCTAAAGCTACTCAAAGATCAAATAGTTTCTATACGATGCAAGGGTATAACTATATGATGATGCATAAAATATATTATGAAACTAACCAGAGATAACAGGAAAAGTCAAGATTTATTTTAGGATCGTAAGGGTACTAAATACTACAGCGAAAGGTTACATCCTCTCCCTTAGGAGAGTTACGTCCCCGGAAATCAATTTACCTCATTAAACAGATGAGGGTACTTTTTTTCTCATGTCATCTTCTGCTTCGCAAGTAGCCTCTTCCGTATGGTTGTTCGTCCATAAAACTTTCACTAGCTTAACGCTCTTGGTACGCTTGTCTCTTGTCTTAGTATCTAGGATCTTGATAGGGTTCTCCTCGTATGTCAAATATGGGTCTAACTCAATTGGTTCCGGATCTAGCACATGAGATGGGTCTGGTACGTACTTCTTTAGCTGTGAAACGTGAAAGACGTTGTGTACTCGTCCCAAATTCGAAGGTAAGTCTAGTCGATAAGCAACTTCTCCAATTCTCTCCAGAATGTCATATGGGCCGATAAACTTTGGGCTCAGCTTCCCTTTCTGATTGAATCTTGTCACTCCCTCCGTAGGTGAAACTTTTAGAAACGCTTTTTCACCTACCTGGAATTCTAATGGTCTCCTTAACTTATCGGCATAGGAATTCTGTCTGTCTTGTGCTGCCCTCATTCTCTGCGGGATAAGTCTCACTTGGTCTGTCATTTCTTCGATCATTTGTGGGCCTATAACCACTGTCTCGCTGATGTCACTCTAACATAAAGGTGTTCGACACTTTCTCCCATACAAAGCCTCGTGTGGTGCCAATCCGATGTTGGCGTTGTAGCTGTTGTTGTATGAGAACTCTATCAGTGGTAGCTTGTCAACCCATGAACCTTGAAAGTCCATGATACAAGCCCTTAGCATGTCCTCCAATGTCTGAATTGTTCTTTCTGTTTGTCCATCCGTGGCTGGGTGGAATGCCGTACTGAATCGTAACTGGGTCCCCATTGCTTCCTGAAGCGCCTTCCAGAAATGAGAGAGAAAGTTAGGGTCTCTTTCAGAAATTATCGAGCTTGGAACTCCATGATATCTCACTATGTTTTTGACATACGCGTCTGCCCTCTGCTCCATGTTCCAGGTATCCTTCATCGGAATGAACCTTGCCGTCTTGGTCAATCGGTCTACTACTACCCAAATCTGATTAAGTCTGTTCTTTGACGTTGGCAGTGCCATCACAAAATCCATGGAAATGGATTCCCACTTCCAAACTGGTACGTCTAAAGGCTGAACTAGGCCTCCCATCCGCTTGTGTTCAAACTTCACTTTCTGGCACGTTAAACATCGAGCTACGAATTCTGTTACTTCTTTCTTCATGTTTGGCCACCAAAATGTCTTCTTTAAATCTTTGTAGAGTTTGTCGCCTCCAGGGTGTACTGAGTAAGGCGTGTTGTGCGCTTCACACATCAATTTCTCTTTGGTTTCTGCACACTTTTGTGGTACACACCACCTTCCTTTGTAGCGTATGCTCCCATCTTCGTGAATTCAAAAGTCTTTGGCTTGTACTGCTGCAATCTTCTTCTTGATTCTCTCCAGTTTGACATCTCCTGCTTGATTACTCCTTATTTCTTCAAAGAAATCTGGTACGGCTGTCAGACTGCCAAGTAAGTTCTGTACTCCGTACAGGTGATGTCTCCATATCTTCAGCGCGAAAACAATTGCTGCCAACTCCAAGTCGTGAGTAGCGTAGTTCTCCTCGTGGGGTTTTAGCTGTCTTGATGCATATGCAATCACCCTTCTGTCTTGCATGAGTACGCATCCCAGCCCCTTCTTCGATGCATCACTGTATATCTCGAACTCGCCTGAATCATTCGGTAGAGCCAAAACTGGTGAGGTAGTTAGCTTTTCCTTTAGTGTCTGAAACGCTTCTTCACAACTTTCGCTCCACTGTTATTTTACTGCCTTCTTTGTCAGTGCTGTCAGCGGCCTGGCAATCTTGGAAAAGTCCTTCACAAAACGCCTATAGTAACCTGCTAAGCCAAGGAAACTCCTTATCTCGGAAACATTCTTCGGTGTTGGCCAATCTTTGACTGCTGAAATCTTTCCTGGGTCCACTGATATTCCTTCCTTCGTGATGATGTGACCCAGAAATGGAACACGATCCAACCAAAACTCGCACTTTGACAGCTTGGCATACAGTCGTTCTTGTCTCAAAGTTTGCAACACTTGTCTGAGATGCTCCTCGTGATCTTCCTCGCCCTTCGAGTACACAAGGATGTCATCAATAAAGACGACGACAAATCGATCTAGAAATGGCCTCATTACTCGGTTCATCAAATCCATGAATACTGCAGGTGCATTGGTCAAACCAAAAGGCATCACAGTGAACTCATAGTGGCCATACCTTGTTCTAAAGGCTGTCTTCGGGATATCTTGCTCGGCTACCCGAAGCTGATGGTACCCTGATCTCAAATCAATCTTGGAGAAGACACTAGCCCCTTGTAATTGATCGAAAAGATCGTCAATCCGGGGTAGAGGGTACTTATTCTTGATGGTTGCACTGTTCAACTCGCGGTAGTCAATGCATAGCCTTAAGCTTCCATCTTTCTTCTTCACGAAAAGCACTGGTGCTCCCCAGGGTGGCACACTTGGTCGTATGTACCCCTTATCTAGGAGTTCTTGTAATTTCTCCTTTAGCTCCTTCAATTCTGCTGGTGCCATCCGGTACGGTGCTTTTGAGATTGGTGCGGTTCCAGGAACTAAGTCCAAAGTAAATTCCAACTCTCTTCTTGGTGGCATTCCTGGAATCTCGTCTGGGAATACGTCAGGAAACTCCTTTACAACTCGTATCTCTTCTAGCACATTCTCCTTCTTGGAAACTTCTTGGATATAGCATAAATAGGCCGAGTTCCCTTTCTTCACTTGGTTGACTACGGTCAGTGCTGAAATTAGTCTGATACAAGGCTCCTTCTTGATTCCACGGTAAGAGATTCTCTCACCGTTGGGACCTCTTAACCGAACCTTCTGATCATGACAATCAATGACGGCTCGATATTTACCAAGCCAATCCATCCCTAGGATGACGTCTATGCCTCGAAGATCAAACTTAATCAAGTATGCAGGAAAGGTGCATGCTAGGATTTTCACTCCTACTCCTTCGAATATGGTGTCGCATACTGTTATTTGGCCAGTGGGAGTTGCTACTGGGATAGATTTCTTAGAGCACTTATCCAAACCCAATTTCTCAGCAAATGTTGACGATATAAATGAGTACGATGCACCAGAATCAAATAATATAAAAGCTGGTTGCTCATGGATAAGGAATGTACCCGTGACAACTCCATAAGCAGCATAAGCCTCTGCCTTAGTCATGACAGCAATCCTTCCCACATTTGCATTCTTTGCTCCAGCTCCTCCGGCACCAGCTACATTATTGTTGTTGTTGCCTCCATGTCCAGCATTGTTGTTGCGGTTCTGGGCTCCATGCTGTCCTGCATTCCCCTGGTTGTAGTTCGGCTGTCTTCCATTGCCTCCTCCCTGGTTGTTGCGGTTTCCAGGGTTCCTGTTCCCATATTCGAGCTGCAGGAGCGCAGGTTGTTGGTTCACATATTGTGGGTGGTTCCCCAGATAGTGGTTCTGCGGTTGCCCCTGATAATTTCCTCCACGGTACACTTGCTGGTTCCCGGCTGGTCGAGCTCTACATTCATAAGCACGATGCCCCTTTCTACCACAGTTGTGGCACACAACTAGGTTTCCCATGCAGTCTTTTCCAGAGTGGTTCTGCTGACAACGGTTGCAGTTGTAGCGGCGAACTGGCTGCTCTACCTAATTCTGATGGTCCTGGTTGTTTCCTCCATTGTTTGGCTTCAATTTCTTGTTGCTGCTACTTCCTCCCGCCTCAAGTGCCTTGCGCTTCCCACGAAACTCGTCTTGTACCTCCTGAACTTGCCACATGTCAACTGCTCGATCATATGCCTCGTGTAGAGTGTCGTAAGTCCTACTACGCATGATCTTCTGCAGCTGGAAGTGTAGTCCCGAAATGAACTTGTTGATCTTGTCATCCTCGCCAGGTACCGTGTGGCCTGCAAACCTTAGTAGCTCCACGAATTTCTTGAAGTAGTTTGTCACTGAGCCGTTCCCTTGTGTCAAGTTGTTGAAATCATTGCACTTCCCTCTCTTAACATGAGCTGGATAGAACCGCGTCCTTAGAGCAGTCTTAAAGGCTTCCCAAGTGAAATTGGGTCGAGCTAGCAAGGCTTCTTGGCTGGTTGTCCACCAATCATCTGCGTCTTCTGCCAGATGGATGATGGCGCAGTTGATCTTCTCATCGTCAGGGCAATGCACAACCTTGAGTAGCTTCTCAAAATGCCTTATCCAGTTCTCTTGTTCGACGGGGTCCTCCTTGCCAGTGAATTGGCGAGGGTTCAAGTCAGCTATCTGCTTAGCATAGCTTTGTCTTCCACGCTCTTCATTGCCAACTACTCGATCCATGAGTTGGGTCATCTGGGCCATCTGGGCCACTAGCAGTTCCATTGGTGGTTGGTTGTTTCCTTCAGTTGCCATTTTCTCTCGGTTGACTCTCCTGGTGTAGTATCGTAGTGGTCTATCAGTCATATTCCTACACTATCACCTATTTTATTATTGTCTATTCTATCAGGAATAAATGATTAAGATGAATTATCTTAAGAAGCATAGATATATCCTATTCATGTAGGACATGTATCACACATAACAGCCAAAGCATATAACTCTTCTTCATACGATCATGTAAGCATGTATCAACACATATATCTCATATTCCAAATCAACCAATCAACTCATATATCATGAGGCTCAAAACGTCATTCCGAAGAGGAAAAGAACGTGGGTGGGTGGGACTTAGTAAAAATCATACTACCCTTAACCCCCAAGCGGCTTGTCAAATTTTAAATTTCTTACCCTAAATTCATTTTAAATTACCCTACAGGTTTTAATTCCTTTTTGGATTTCCTACTCTGATACCACCTGCGACACCCCCTGATTCCCAGCCTTCTGTTCCGAACCGGAGAGCTCGGGAGGGGGCCGTTCAAATGAATGAATGGGCGGAAATCGTGAAACAAAACATCCATACTTAATATATTACATAAACGTGATTGTCTCAACATAAAACAGGACATACTATTAAACAAGATGAGCATCGTCTAGGCGAATTATTTATTTATTACTAACATAACTAGGTGAGTCCGCGTTTCCCTTAATCCGAGCTTCCTTCACCTAGACCTGCGGGGGAAAGAAACAAGACCGCAGTTTTTTTCCAAAGTCAGCACAAAATGCTGAGTAAGTAAACACCCAAACGTGTAACCAGGAAAGAGACACGTTTTCACTTTAAATAAAGAGGAATAAAATGGAAGTAAATCATCTTGTATTGCGAAAGCGTATATATGAATATTCCAACTCTTTACTTAGCATTCTCAAATCATTCCACCATTTCAAAGCAACAGTTGCTTTTATTTCTCATATGAAAATCCACATTTATTATTTTAGTTGTAGCGGGGAACGAACCAATCCAATAATATAGAACCAACCATCTCGCATGCATCCAAGACCTTAAGTGTCGGCACCCCTCTAAGACTCTAGCGGCCAGAGAGGTGAGTACAGGGAGCAGCCCGGGGCAAATCGCAACCGAGCAAAATATCATAATAAGCCGGGTGGCTGTGCCATCCCAATAATCATAACCAGAATGTATGTAAGTTTCCACCGCACAACTGTTTCCACTTTACGTTATTACGTGTTATTAATCTCATGTGACAGTTTCCAAATAATCATTTCGACAAGTATTTGAAATCTCAAGTCGAGCACATTTATCACAAATCACATTTTGAGACGTAAAATCATAAAAATATTTAGACACGAATGGAGGACGGGCACATTAGGTAAGGCATATTTACTCACCTCGAGTAGCAAGACAATTAGCACAACAAAGCCTCTGCGGATAAACGAAGCCCTCTACGAACTCGTCACCTACAATTTATAATTTCCTAAATTAATTACAAATTCAAAGTGTGCAAGTATGCTATGCAAAATTTCTCTAAGTCTGATTTGAAATTACTCCCCATTATCCCCATTAATTATTAGAATATAATATTTGTATAATAAACCGACGACGTAGAAAATTGTATTTTTCTTATAAAAATCACTATTTATATAAATACTAACTCTTAAAACAATTAAGTAAGAAATCGTATATTAAATATATACACTCTACTATTTAGAAAATAAAATAATAATCTATTTTACAACACATTTATTTGTAAGTGAACACAAAATTTAATTCTAACTAATTCAACTATTGCTAATTATTTATTATAACATATATATACTATTAAAGAATTAAATTCAAAAATAAAACTCACAAAATGTTTATTCAAATAAAACAAGTGTTTAGTCTCACATAATTTATAACTTAATTTTGGAGAAATATTTCTAATATCTACAATAATAATCAAGTTTTATTTATTTATTAATAAAGGAGTTTACTTTTACATATTTTCTAAAATAGCTCCCTAACTTATTTTATTTTATCAATATTGAACAAATAACATATTTACTCAAAACACTAATTTTTAAGTACTTTAAATATTTCTTTAAACACACTAAATTATATGATCAAATCTACTATATATTTTATCTTGCTTTTTCAATAAAACAACAATATCCCATTAAATAATACATATATATAACTTTCAATAGCAAAAACATCTTTTATATGATTAAAACAATAACTGGAAATATTATAAATTAATTATAATACAAAAATGCATTTTTAATTTTATATTATATTTGCAGTTTATGTAAATACTAAATAGATCCCAAAACTTTTCATTAATGACATGAAATAACCTCCCAATAACCAAAAACAGTTTCAACATGTGACAGTTCATACCCTCAACTTTTCAAAAAGTACAAAACAACCCCAAAACATGAACAAGCTTAAATCCAACAACCCGATTCGATATAGAGCTATTAAAATCATGTTTCTATGATCACAAATGAATAAGAGGGCGATTTATGGGTTACCCAAGCGAAAAATCGCGAGAAACGGTCAAGATTTGGGTCCGATTGGGTTCGCCGTCGATGGTGGCCGGCGGTGATGGTTGAATCCGACGATTCTGCCGTCCTCTGCTTCGATTGGCGCCGTCTATAGCCTCCTCGGGACTCAGGGAGTCGTTTGGGATTGATTTGAAGGATTGGGTTGCGTCAAATAGCTCGGGCCGAGCTTTCGCCGGCGTTAATGGCGCCCGGCGGTCTCTGGGTCGTCTGTGCAGCGATTAGCCGCTGCTGTTGCTTTGTCTCGGCTCGGAAAAGGGAGGGGATGAATACGGGGTGAAATCAAAGGGTTGGGGAGAGATGCAGGTTGTGGTGGCGACGGTTTTGCCGTCGGGGTCTTCGCCGGAGGCGGCAGCAGCTTGAGCCGCTGCTCTGTTTCTGAAGGTTTTCGACGGGGAGAACAGAGAGGCAGAGAGAGAGTGGGACAGATGGTCGAATCTGAGGGAGAGAGGGAGCTATGGTCGCGGTGGCGGCTTGGTTGCCGTCGGGGAAGGCAGCGGCTCCAAGCCGCTGCTCTGTTTAGTCGGGAGAAACAGAGGCAGAGAGAGTGTTTGAGACAGAGGGGGAGGTTGAGAGGTGGAGAGGAAGAGGGGGAGTGGTGGCTCTGGTGGTGTGGCTGCCGGTGATGGAGGTGGTTGTGGCGTATGGTGGTGGTGGTTGTGGTCTGTGAAGAAGAGAAGAAGGAGAGGGTGTTGTATTTGAGGAGAGAAATCAACAAGAGAGAAAGAGAGAGAGAGAGAGAGAGAGAGAGGGACGTTGGGGAGTGGGAAGAATTTACCAAAAAAAATGGGAATAAAAAATTATTTATTATTTCAGCCTTCTTCCCCTTTTTTTTGTATGTGTTAGTAATGTTAGGGTGTTTTGGGTGCACCAATTGGTAGACTAATCTAGCTGGTCGGGTACACACTAGGCTCGACAATTTATTACTTAATATAAAATAATAAATTGTTAAAAATAATTTCTCAATAACTGTATCGTTTTCTAGGAATATAAATTAACTTTCTCGACTATAATTTGAATCCAAAAATTACCCAATTGCGTAACTCGCAAATAAAATTAAATTCCTCGCACAAATTACCATTTTACCCTTGTATTTTAAACGGGGTATTACACTAGCAATCCTCTAGATCTATCTCTATAGATCTTTATACCAAGTATATTGGCTTCTTCCCCTAAGTCTTTCATTGAGAAACACGTTCCTAGCCAATCTTTAACAGACTGCAGTATAGGAACGTCGTTTCCAATGAGCATTATGTCATCCTCATACAAGACCAGAAAAGCTACATAGCTCCCACTAACCTTCTTGTAGACAGAAGAATCATCTTCGTTTCTGATGAAGCTAAACTCTTTGACTACTTCATCAAAATGTCGATTCCAACTCCTAGAAGCTTGCTTCAATCCATAAATGGATCGTTGCAGCTTACAGACTCTGTTGGCTTGCTTTGGTTCTTAAAAACTCTCAGGCTGTATCATATACACTTCCTCGAGAAGGTTCCCATAGAAGAATGCTTTTTTGACATCCATCTGCCAAATCTCATAGTCGTAGTATACTGCAATGGCAAGTAGGATTCAGATGGATTTGGACATAGCGACTGGTGAAATGGTTTCATCATAGTCAATACTATGAATCTGTCTGAACCTTTAGCCACCAATCGGCCCTTATAGGTAATCACATTACCATCCATGTCGATCTTCTTCTTGAAGACCCACTTGCAACCCTATGGACCGCGCCCCTATGGGTGGTTCCACCAAAGTCCATACTTTGTTGGCATACATGGATTCCATCTCATATCTCATGGCTTCAAGCCACTTCTGAGAGTCCGGCCCTTTCAGGGCCTCATCATAACTAGTAGGCTCACTATGTATGAGCATCATCAGACTCAGTCACGAAGCTATTGTATTACTTGAACAGGCTGCTCCACAACTTCTTTTGGTTCCTGTTCATGTTCCATTGTAGGATCATTTAGTTGTGGTTCTTGAACTTCTTCAAGTTCTACAGTCCTCCCACTTGCTTTTTTAGAGACAAAATCTCTTTCCAGAAACACACCGGACCGAGCAACAAACACTCTGTTCTCAGTAGGATTGTAGAAGTAGTAACCCTTAGTTTCCTTAGGGTACCCCATAAATTTACATATATACGACTTTGGCCCCAACTTGTCTAATTGTAAACGCTTTACATAAACATTGAAGACCCAAATCTTCATGAACGACAGTGTAGGACGCCTCCCACTCCAAATCTCGTGTGTTGTCTTCATTACTGATTTAGATGGAGCACGGTTAATGGTGAAAGCTGCACGTGATAGAGCATAGCACCAAACTGATAATGGAATATCGATTTGACACATCATAGATCAAACCATATCCAATAGTGTTCGATTCCTCCTCTCGGACACGCCATTCCATTTCCGGGTGGAGTGAGTTGGGACATGATCCCAAACTCTCTAAGATAGTCATCAAACTCTTGGCTCAAGTACTCTCCTCCACGATCCGATCGTAGAGACTTGATACTTTTTCCAAGTTGCTTCTCTACTTCACTCTTGATTTATTTGAACCTTTCAAAGGATTCGGATTTGGCCTTCATAAGGTATAAAACTCCACATCTACTGACATCATTAGTAAATGTAATGAAGCAAACGTAACCGCCTCTGGCAGGTGTGGCAAATGGCCCACATACATCAGTATGCACGAGCGCCAATCCTCACTAGTTCTGTCACCTTTCTTATTGAAAGGGGAATTTGTCATTTTTCCCAATAAACAAGCCTCACATATCTCATATGATTCAAAATCAAATGAGTCTAGAAATCCATCCTTACGGAGTCTAGATACACGCTTCTCGTTTATGTGGCCGAAACTACAATGCCGTAAGTAAGCAGGATTTAAATCATTATTTTAATCGTCTTAGTATTAATGTTCTAGACATGATTGCTTAGATCAAGGACATACAGTCTATTAAGTAATTGCACACTACAATAGTGAATATTATTAAAATAAATAGCACAACAATTTTCTTTATTGAAATAATAAAACCTTCCTTGTCCAAAAAAGAAATATAAATAATTTTTATGCTCATAGCATGCACAATATAGCAATTATTTAACTCTAAAACTAATCCTGAAGGCAGAGATAGCGCGTACACGCCTACGGTTAATGCAGCAACATTTGCCCCATTTTCAACGCGCAGTGTATCTCCCCTTTAGCCAATCTTCTACTTCTCTTTAGATCCAGCACATTTCGAAAAATGTGAGATCCACATCCAGTATCCAATACCCATGATGTACAGATAGTTAAACTGACATCTACAAAAAAAATACCTGGTGTTGGTGGAATCACTAATCAAGCCTGTGTCCACCAGATATTTTGGTAAGTTCCTCCTCCAGTGTCCAGGCTGACTGCAATAGTGACACTCACCTTTAGTCACACCTTTGGCAATGCCACCAACAATCTTAAGGGAAGGTTCCTTGGACTTGGTACCTGCCTTGCCTTTGCCCTTGGAGGATGAGGCAAATATTTTGCCCTTTCCTTTCTTCACCATCATAATGGCCTTGCCTTTTCCCTTGTTGATACTTTGTTCAGCTTTCCTCAACATATTGAGTAAATATTACAGTGGTTTCATGATCTCGTTCATGTTATAGTTCATGATGAACTGTCCATAACTCTCAGGCAATGATTGCAACACGAGATCGGTGGCAAAATCTTGGCTGACCGAGAACCCTAGTCGCGCGTGATTCTCCAAGTACCCGATCATACGGAGTAGATGTGGTCCCACAGGATTTCCTTCAGCCATATGACATTTGAACAATGCCTTGGAAACTTCATACCTCTCAACCTTTGCCTGCTCTTGGAAGAGATGCTTCAAGTGTTCTATCATATCAACTGCATTCATGTTCTCATGTTGCTTCTGAAGCTCAGAGGTCATAGTGCATAGCATGCCGCATCATTAGCGTCATCAACACGCTTCTGATACGCCTTTAGGGCTGCAGGAGTATTGTTCTCTGGACCTTCCGGAACTTGCTCCTCTATTGCGTACAGTTTCGTCTCTTTCTTGGGAACGATTTTCAAGTTTCTGTACCAATCAAGGAAATTGGTTCCAAAGAGCTTGTCCTTCTCAAGGACAGAGCATAGGAATGTTGTGAAATCGATGAGTTGTTTGCCATTTGGAATTCTACAAAAGGAAAATACGCAAGTTTTAGTATTTGTGAACTTTGGACTATATTTAATAATGGCTAGGTTAATAAACATAGCTCCCACTCTTTTTCTACGGATTAATAACCCTTAATATATTAATGCGGAAAATATCATTATATTTTCTAGTGGGCCAAGATCCAATTTTTCATCTCCTCTTGAGCTTGCTTTGGCAAGTCGCCCAAAATTTGACTATTTTAGGTAGGAACAATTTCAATTGCATCCCATTAAACTCTTGGTTCAATAGGGCAAATAACTCCTTATTTATCCATCCGTATGGAGAATTCGAATTGATTGCCTCTAGGTTTTAATCTTATTAATAACCTAGTTGTGTCAAACCTCTTATTTAAACAATTGCACATAACTTGCTTGTGCCATCTCATTACATCATTATGAACCAATTCGCCTTGCTTTGGCATGCACGAACTCGAAATATCATGATGACAATTAGCGTTTAAATAACGAGAAGGAAAAACACAATATTTGAATTTTGAGGGATTGTAAAATTCAATTTTAATTGTTTTGTTGATCCATATCAGCTTATCTATCTTTTTTGAGTTTGGCACAACTCAAATAAAAGATCCGGGTTGTTAATTATCTTATTATCCTAATTGCATGCATCATCTATACACCAATCACAAAATAATAAGACAGAAAAATAAACAACCACAAAATTAAATAAAACGTGATATGTATATGGCCTTTTCTAGACTAATATAATCCAAAGCCAATGGGAATATATTTGAACCCTAAATAGCAAACACATCTCCATGCGCCTCCATCTTTTGGTCCATCCTTCATAGTCATGTGGAATGCTCCATGCTCCATCTTTTGTGGCTTCTTTTTGCTTCGGGCTCCTTTTCTCCAATCTTGGCTAACAATCTATTCTATCTGGCACTAGATAAAAACTATAATAAATAATATAAATCTCCCAAGTTGAGAAAAAAATGGCTCGCATGCCTTAAACCCTAATTAATTATTACACCAAATTGTTCGGATCGCAGGCCGTAAACCAAACCACAAGATTAAACAATCACTCCAAACCACATCCTAAGGCCATATCCAACCACCATACGATTTGCACATAAAGAGTTAAAATCCAATTTTAATGCGCTTGTTCAATTTTAATTTATTTTAGGATTACTAGGGTCAAAACGGTCCAAGGGGCCCACCAATACATGGTCGAACCACCTTGGAGCCGCCAACCCATGGGGTTGGCCGACCGCCTAGGCCTTTGACCTAGGTATCTTGGGCGGCAAGGAAGGAGAGGGGTGGTCCCTAGGATCGAACCTCTTGAGTTGTTTCCAAAACAACACTTTCCTTGTTGCCTAAGGCCAAAACGTTTCCAAATTTGAAACTAGATTCCAAATTTGTGCCCAAACCCTAGATCTATGATCCTACAATTTCTCAAACTCACTAATTCATGCATCTAATGCAAAAACTAGGTCTTTTTTTATTGAATTATTGGCAAATTCCATCATATGCTTGATTTTTCCGTTTTACGCGATAAACAACAATTTCAAAGTGTAATACTATCAAAACGTAACACATAAACCACGTCTATGTTCTACGACCTGTGGCTCTGATACCAGTGTAGGGTTTTGATCATGGATACCCAGCGGAAAAAAATAATCCATTCAAGACCCTCCAAGCACACGAAGAGAATCGTAACGACGGTAAAGGAAGAAACAAGTAACACATCTTAGAGATCTCCTGTGATGACTTGTAACGTGAATTGTGTCATGTCTCTAAGGTTGATCCACGCCTAGGGTTGATTTCTAGATCTTCCTTCTCCTTTTTTCTAGTTTGGACTGGAGGAAAAGGAATAAAAAATCACGCAACGAGGATCAAAGAGAGGGCTCGGCCTCTCTTTGTGGCCGACGGGTAGGGCGGACGGCTAGGGGCGGTCGGCCTCTAGCTTTTCTTGCTCTCTCTCCTTTGTTTCTCTCCTACTCAAATTATGATATGAGCATTAGTGTGGGAAGGAAGCTGGGAGTATCATTTATATACTCTAACAACTCCTTGTCAACTACCTAAACGCCCTTCCTAATCCTACGTGAGTTCGGATTAGTCCCTCCATTGCATAGTAGTCCTACTAAGTTTGCAAGGTGTTGAAAGTTATCCTTCTAATTAATTAATCAAATTAATTAGTTCCCCAATCTAGTTCAAACCTAGGTAGCGTGTGACCCCATAGGTTCTATCTAGTTGGTAGCAACAACTAATATGAAGCGGTCTCTAGCAAGACATCCATTCTAGCCAACTAATAGAATAGTCACACGACAAACCTTGTGCAAATAATTGTCTCATCGCTTTGTCTCCATATTCGGATTGGACACGAGACATATAAGTCACACTCGTATATCCAATACAAAGTTTCTCGATCCCGGGAATAGCCTTATTCGTGCAAATAACATCAATATCCTATATTGATTTAGTTGAGTCTGGCCAGACATACCATAATCACTATCCCTCGAGTGGCCTCGAATATTTTCTCCCGTTGTGTGGGAAGTACAAATTCTATCTACTTCTACTACGATCACTACGCTTGCTTCTTATTGTATCCAGTACGCGCCTTTATAGCTACCCAGTCAAGGTGTAGCGTTTGACGCTACCAAAATCACTATAATCCACAACTAGACAATCTATTGACATCAAGTCTAAGGATGACAATACCGTTGTCACCCAGAGAAGCGCTTTTGACTCAACATAACATATATGTAGCCTTCTCGAATATGGGTCAATCCTGTATGCCTTTACCCCTAATTCATACCCATGTGTTGGATCGTGATATCTCTATATCAATCCAACTCCATACTAGTCTATAGATGATTGTCCCATTTAATCATTATAATGGGCTAACGTTATTTAAGATAAACAACACAATTGTTAATTTAAGGACTTCATTATATTAAATAGGGTAATTTACACTTTGCACCCTTGTAAGATTGTAATTAGGCAGAGCGTACCCCTACTGTTCATTGATTGACATGCACTACCCCTATTTTTGGCCAACATAATTACAATATGCACCCCTCCCTCAATGGGCGTTAAGATTCTGTTAGGTGGCAGTGGGGCTCACTGTTTGGAGGCTATTCCTTCCCATTTTACCCTCATTACCTATGTACTGCTCTACTGCTTATATTCTACGTTTATTGCCACTCTCCCTAGAGATTATACTACCCCTTGCATTTGTAACATGTTTTCCCTCAAATACACATCATCATAAAAAACACCACAACCAGTACCACCAACAACACTACCAGACTATTATCCTTCACTGTTACCTTGTCTGAATTACGCAAAATTTGTGATTGGACCTACTGGTAAAGTAGATATGTGCAATATGTTTTAGTGTAAATCACACATGATGATTATCACATTGATCATTAGTTGCTAAGAAAAATTAATAACAACAAAAAGAAAGCTAAGAAAAATCTAGACCAAAGAAAGCTAATTCATTGTGCACGAACACAATCAGAACAAATTACCAGTTATAAATCTGACCAACTGAAATGAAAAATGGTGGATAAATCTATGTCAACCATTAATCTTCTTAGCCAAAGAGCTAACAAGATTATAAAAAAAAAAAAAAAAAAAAAAAAAAAAAAAAAAAAAAAAAAATTGGTTGTCACACAATTTAGCACAAGCATTGAGCTCATATATGTACAATTGCTTATTTGATATATTTATTTTCTTGCTCTTTTTAAAATGTTTAATATTTGGATAGCAATATGATACATTTTTTTATAATATTTTCATGTTGTTGCAAAGTAAATGTTGCTTTATAATACAGTGAAAAGTATATCGAAAAATTACTTCGTTTTACAATTCAAATCACCTAGTCAAAATTATTCAGATACGAGGCAAAAAGTCATAATGGAAAGAAAAAGAGTGAACAAAAGAGGTAGAAACTGAAAATCGAAATAACCACATGAAAAAAAATTGAGAAATTAAGTTAGCTAAAAATTTAAAGTAGATAAAAATTCTAAATATGTTTGGTATGAGATTAAAATATGCACAATGTGAGAGAATCTGCAAAATTAGAGAATGAATAAACTGCAGATTATTGACCAAAAACATGTTTTGATCGATATTGCGAAACAGTAAAACAGACGGATTTAAATTAAAATTATGGATTTTAATCAAAACTGGTTGAAATCCAGATCCCAGACATGCACTAATGGTCTAACAATTGCACAATTGTAGTTTGGAGTTGTAAGTAACATCAAGTGATCCTCCAAAATATACTATGGTTCATATCGAGAGGCATCTCTCTCTCTCTGAAATTGAAAACTCCCAATGCACAATTGTAGTCCTCAAATCTGTCCCTCTCTCGGTTTCCAATCCATCAATGGCGAATTTGAGACCTAATTTGAAATCTTGTAAATTATCACTTTGAAATCTGCCAATTGCTCAATTTCACCCAGAGCGACGTCGTCAATGTCGGCGCCACATCCAAAGCTAAGGGGCATCGGCATGAGGAAACCGCTGTGGGTTGGCTGCAGCGGGGAATCGAAGTGGTGGTGAATCTGACCCACTCAGGTTGCGTTTTATGTGGTGGTGGTGATATGGGGCATAAGTTCAAAGAGGTGTGGAGAGAGTGTAACACCCCCAAAACGACCACGCCGGAAGCCCGGGGATGTCACTCCGTACCCGAGATTAAACCCGGATACAAGGAGATTTTATAACAGAAAATCCAACCCAAATCTTTAAAATGAATAATTAAAACATTGAAACTTGTCTCGCCACAAGCATGGGAATTATTCCAATCTAGAGATTCTCTAAGTCCACCTGAAGTGCTGAAGTAAATAAATGTGATATACTAAACTTTTCCTATGTATGTCGAGTCGCGCTCCCGTTAGTTGAAGCTTCCACCTAAACCTGTGGTGCAGAAATAAAAAGAAACACCACAGTTTCCAAAGTCAGCGGAAAATACTGAGTAAGTAACACGCAGACATGTAAACAGATTATGAAGCAGTTCATAAAAACGACACATAAGTTTGAAGAGTAAATAATTTGAGTAAGAGTATAAGTCTGAAATAAGAATTCACAAATCGTTTCCTTTTATCACTTCACTTGTAGGGAAACATTCCCAAACTCTTTTCATTTTAGTTTCTCAATTAGGAAAACATTCCCAAACTTCCTTCCTTGTCCAATCGGGACTCTAAAATTTAAACAGTAAAGGTTCAATCTTGGGAATTTGTCTTTTATCATGTTGACACGGGAAAGATCTACTAATAACTGGCTACTAGACCATAAGTGTCGACACCCCCTAAGACTTCTCTGTGGCCAGAGAGATAAGTACTGGAGCGAACTCGGGCGGTTGCGGCCAAGCATAAATAATATAAAGAGGTCGAGATACGTAGTCCTCATCAACCAAAGCTCAAAATATTGATCCCCGGTACAACTGTTCCACTTTATGTCTTTACGTCCTATTATCATTTCATGCCATAGTTCTGATAGAATCACCTTTATAAAAGATGCTCAAATAAACATTTAAAGCAGATATTTCATTTTGTGACAATAAATCCCGAAAGCAGTTTAGACACGAAAGAAGATATGGGCGCTAGGCCTTCCATGTTTACTTACCTTGAGTATCAAGAAAAAGCAAATCACTTCCTAGTAACACTCACGTATCCTTCGTCAATTAAATTGTCGCCTACAAATTTAATAATATCCTAATCAACACTTTGCACACAAAGTCCTATAGGTAAAATAAATAAATTCCTTACTAACTCTCCCCAACCTTTGCTAAGGTGAACAACCCCTTTTATAATACAATACTCTTTATAAAGCTAACATTTATTATTTGTAAAAACATACTAGGTTTTAATTATATAAATATAACTTATAAGATTAGATAGACTATTGTTTTTATTATTTAGGGTAGAGAAGCATATTATTTTATCCCAAAAACAATTTTGATTCTAATAGTAGTTTGTCCCAACCAAACAAGGCTTAGTAGAGAATATAGGTTATAAAATAACTAACTTTTATTTAAAAGAAATAACAAATTCATTTGAGAAAAAATAACTTATTTTAACTTGATACAAACTTATAAAAATAAATAGGAAGAATGTACTTTTATTTTTGGGTGAAGAAGAGTAAAAAAAAATAAATGTCTCTTTTGAGACTTGAACCTAAGACCTAGTTCACATGCCCACTAAGCTTTAAGTGTTATTTTATAACCACTGGGCAAGGTCCCCAATTGATCTCTCCTTTATCACATTTATTAGTATTAACTAAATAGCTAAATTAAATAACGAGAAAACAATAATCAAAACAAAACAAAATAACAGAGAGAAAGTGACGGGTTCATACCCGAACAGAGAAAGGGAGACGACGGGATGGAGGGGAGGCCAACGGTGGCGTCGGAGGGAGGGCGGACGATGCCGGCGAGAGGCCGACGGCGACGTGACGGCGCCGTCGAGCGCGGTCGGAGCTCCAGCTTGGCTCTTCTCGGTCGGACCCGGTCAAAATCCGTTGACCCGAACGGAAACGAGAGAGAGAGAGAGAACGAGAGGGTTAGGGAGATTGAGAGAGCTGATGTTGGTGTGAGAAATCTCTGAGATTGAGAGGGTTTTTATAGGCGGAGAGGTGAGAAATCCGGCGAAGGAAGTAGACCCACTTCGATGTTTCCGATTCCGAATTCGGACCAAAAATTGGCGAAATTGGATTGCTTGAAGCTAAATTATCGAGCTTTGTTGAGTTTAAGTCGAATTGGGATTGAATTTGGACAAAAATCAGGAGTTTTGGTGGAGATTTGGGCGGTGGTGGTGTTGGATTCGGACATGGAGAGGGAGAGAAAAACTTCCCGCTCGTCCATGGAGGAAGATGGCATCATTTTACGATATAGACACTTTCACCCCCATAGGTTTAAGTCAAACTTAAGTGCTAAAGTAAATAAATGTGATCTACTAAACTTTTCCTATGTATGTCGAGTCGCGCTCCTGTTACTCCAAGCTTCCACCTAAACCTGTGGTGCAGAAATAAATATAAACACCACAGTTTCCAAAGTCAGCGGAAAATACTGAGTAAGCAACACCCAGACATGCAAACAGATTATGAAGCAGTTTATAAAAACGACACATAAGTTTGAAGAGTAAAGAATTTGAGTAAGAGTATAAGTCTAAAATAAGAATTCACAAATCTTTTCCTTTTATCACTTCACTTGTGGGGAAACATTCCCAAACTCTTTTCACTTTAGTATCTCAATAAGGAAAACATTCCCAAACTTCCATCCTTGTCCAATCGGGACTTTCAAATTTAAACGATGAAGGTCCAATCTTGGGAATTCGTCTTTTATCATGTTGACACGGGAAAGATCTACTAATAACTGGCTACTAGACCATATGTGTCGACACCCCCTAAGACTTCTTGCGGCCAGAGAGGTAAGTACTGGAGCGAACTCGGGCGGTTGCGGCCGCGCAAAAATAATATAAAGGGGTCGAGAGACTACTACGTCGACATCGACCAAAGCTCAAAATATTGATCCCCGGTACAACTGTTCCACTTTACCTCTTTACGTCTTATTATCATTTCATGCGATAGTTCTGATAGAATCACCTTTATAAAAGATGCTCAAATAAACATTTAAAGCAGATATTTCATTTTGAGACAATAAATCACGAAAACAGTTTAGACACGAAAGAAGATATGGGCGCTAGGCCTAGCATGTTTACTTACCTTGAGTCTCAAGCAAAACCAAATCACTTCCTAGTAACACTCACGTATCCTTCGTCAATGAAATTGTTACCTAAAAATTTAATAATATCCTAATCAATACTTTGTACACAAAGTCCTATAGGTAAAAGAAATAAATTCATTACTAACTCTCCTCAACCTTTGCTAAGGTGAACAACCCCTTTTATAATAAGATAATCTTTATAAAGCTAACGTTAATTATTTGTAAAAACATACTAGGTTATAATTATATAAATATAACTTATAAGATTAGATAGACTATTGTTTTTATTATTTAGGGTAGAGAAGCATATTATTTTACCCCAAAAACAATTTTGATTCTAATACTAGTTTGTCCCAACCAAACAAGGCTTAGTAGAGAATATAGGTTATAAACTAACTAAGTTTTATTTAAAAGTTTATTTAAAAGAAATAACAAATTTATTTAAGAAAAAATAACTTATTCTAACTTGTTACAAACTTATAAAAATAAATAGGAAGAATATAATTTTATTTTTGGGTAAAGATGAGTAAAAAAAAAATGTTTCTTGTGAGACTTAAACCTAAGACCTAGTTCTCATGCCCACCAAGCTTTAAGTGTTCCTTTATAACCACTGGGCTAGGCCCCCACTTGTTCTCTATTTCATCACATTTATTATTATTAACTAACTACCTAAATTAAATATTGAGAAAACAAAAATCAAAACAAAACAAAATAACAGAGAAAGTGACGGGTTCATACCCGAACAGAGAAAGAGAGACGACGGGATGGAGGGGAGGCCGACGGTGGCGTTGGAGGGAGGGCGGACGACGGCGGCGAGAGGCCGACGGAAACGGATGACGACGTGACGGCGGCGTCGGGCGCATTCAGAGCTCCGGCTGGGCTCTTCTCGGTCGGACCCGGTCAAAATCCGGTGACCCGAACGGAAACGAGAGAGAGTGAGAGAGAGAGAGGAGAGCGAGAGGGTGAGGGAGATTGAGAGAGCTGATGTTGGTGTAAGAATTTCTGAGATTGAGAGGGTTTTTATTGGCGGAGAGGTGAGAAATCCGGCGAAGGAAGGAGACCCACTTCGATTTTCCCGATTCCGAATCGGGACAAAAAATTGGCGAAATTGGATTGGTTGAAGCTAAATTATCGAGCTTTGTTGAGTTTAAGTCGAATTGGGATTGAATTATGACAAAAATGGGGAGTTTTGGTGGAGATTTGGGCGGTGGTGGTGTTGGATTCGGACATGGAGAGACAGAGAAAAACTTCATGCTCGTCCATGGAGGAAGATGGCACCATTTTTTGGTATGGACACTTTCACCCCAATAGGTTTAGGTTAGAACAACTACCACCCCCTTAGTTTAAATAAAAGACATTATATAAGTTATAAGAAAATACATAAAAGCACATAATTGTTTATAACATTAAAATTGACTTTCTAAATAATAACAACTAATACCCAAACTTATCCCAATGTCAAAATAACACCCAATATTATTATAAAATACCCGTTTAACATTTTAACACTTAATATTATCTAAAAATATCCGTTTTTAAATAACGGGGTATTTCAGAGAGAGAGAGAGTCTAGATCTTATGGCGTGACTGGCGGTGATGGTAGCTGAGGGGTGGGGTGGTTGGAGGCGGTTCAGAAGGAGAAGAGAGGGAGGAGATGAAGATACATAAAAGAAAAAGAAAATGGGAGAGGATATAGGATGATACAATGAAAGCGATGAAAGCGATGTTTTTTTTTTCTCATGAAACAATTTGACCAAAATATCTGCCTATAATGTTGATGGAAGTACGGAGGGTAAAATTGTACTTCTCATTTTTCAGTCCGTGTCCGTCTGTTTCCGTCCAAAATAGGGGTACATTTTGTCAATCGATGAACATTAAGGGTACAGAGTGCCTAATTACCATCTTCCGAGGGTGTAAAGTTTAAATTACCCTATTAAATATCCAATAAATAATACAATGAATTTTCTAGCCAAAATAAATTCATACTAAGCTAGATTGCCTCTAGGGCATCTATTCCAACCCTTAAAACCTTCACGATACTAAGGAAGTTAAAGAAAAAAATCTCTCTTTTTCTTAGGAAAGAGGAGATCATGTGGCGAAAACGGTCTCGTGAGTTGTGGCTCAAACATGGTGACCGTAACCCTAATTTTTCCACCGAAAATCTTCAATTAGAAGAGCTCGAAATCTAGTTAGTGGCATTGAAACTCCTCTGACCAATGGATGGAGGATCCGGACCAGGTGGTGAAAACTATTGAAGACTATTTTGAAAACATTTTTACCTCATGAGAACCAACTAGGGAGACAATGGCCCCCCTGTTGGAATCTTTCCAGGAGATCATGACTTTGGACAGCAAAGCTCAATTGGATCAACCTTTCACATCCAGTGAAGTATATGAAGCACTCAAACCAATTCAAAGTCAAAAGGTGTGTGGCCTGAAGGCTTCCCTGCCATGTTTTATACGAAGATATGGCCGCTAGTGGGCAATGAGGTAAAAAAAAAGTTTGCTTACATGTTCTTAATGAGGGTGGAGAAGTTAGTGATTATTGCAATCACACGTTAATAGATTTGATCCCAAAAGTTTAGAAAGTTCGTAAATTTTCAAAGTTTCGTCAAATCACTTTATGCACTACAGTCTATAATATCATTACGAAATGCTTAGCTAATTTATTGAAGATTTTTCTTGATGAACAAATATTTGAAAATCAAAGCGCCTTTGTACCGGGAAGGTTAATTTCTGATAACATCCTTACTTCTTTTTGAGCTGCTTCATTCGATGAAAATGAAGAAAGGGAAAAAATGTTTTGTAGCAATCAAACTTGATATGAGTAAAAGCCTATGATCGTGCGGAGTGGGATTTCTTACGAGAAGTTATGGAATGGATGGGCTTCGATGACAAATGTATTTATATTGGTTATGCACTATATTACTTATGCAATGTTTAGTATTCTTTTAAATGGAAGTGTCAAAGGAAAAATCACACCTAGAAGGGGACTGAGACAGTGATGCCCCCTGTCCCCATACTTGTTCCTTTTGGTGAGCAAAACGGTATCACGGAGTCTTTAGAGGGCAGTGTTTGATAACCGGATCTCGGGTGCGACGGAATCAAGAGGAGGACCTGTGGCCGCACAGCTCTTCTTTGCCGATGATAGTTTAGTTTTTACAAGAACTACAGATGGTGAATTTACAAATTTTCTTAATTTGTTACATGCATATGAAGCTGCTTCGGGACAAGCTATCAATATTCATAAATCCTTTATAGTCTTCTCGGAGAATGACAACATTGATGCTACAAATAACTTGAGCTCTCTTATTGGAATCCCAACAACAGCCAGCCACAACAATTATCTGGGTCTCCCTACAACATTTGTAATAAATAAGAAGATTAATTTTCAGAAAATCATTGAAAGTATCATCTCAAAGTTAAAGGTTTGGAAGGAGAATACTCTCTCGCCTGCAGGTAAAGAAATTTTGATTAAAGCAGTGGACCAATCTCTACCAAATTATGCTATGAGTTATTCTTTGTTACCGACCAGAATATACCACGACATAGAAAATATGATTCGCCAGTTTTGGTGGGCGGGTAGAGGAGGAAAGCTTACTCTTCACTGGCTTAGTTGGAATTGTTTAAAATTAGATAAAGAATTTGGGGGACTCGTTTAAGAACTTCCAAAGTTTTAGTATCTCTCTTCTCGCTAAACAGGCTTGGAGAGTTGTTAAACACGCTAATAGTTTACTAAGTAGGGTACTTCGACACAAATATTTAAGGAATGGAGATTTCTTGCATCACCAACCGAAAAACGAAATCTCTTTCGCATTCCGGAGACTTTAAGCAGGGAGAAATCTCCTTCGTAAAGGATTGGAGTGGATGATAGGGACCGGAAAGACAATAAATTTGTATAAGGACATATGGGTTCAAGGAGAGCACACTTCTTCATTGATTACTCCCAGCCTAGACTGTGCAAATTTGAAGCTTGCACATTGTATTAACAGCAGAAGTTGGTGTAAAAATAGACTGAGAACATACTGGGGGAGACTGATGTCAGAGACATACTTGCTATTCCTCTTCCGCAGACCCAAGGAGGACACTGTCAAATGGGGGTTTACTCAGAATGGGTTGTTTACCACTGCTTTGGCCTACAAACTGCAGTTGAGCAATCAAGGTGATGGTCAAGAATCTTCCTAAGGTACTCACAAACCATGGTTTAAAAAAAATGTGGAAGATGAAAATTCCAAAGAAGGTGATTTACCCGGTCTGGAAGCTTTGGCACGATGCATTTCCATTAGCCACTAAACTTAGAAAAAGGGGGGTTTCTGTTCCGTTATTATGCTCTAGTTGAAACAAAGCCTATGAGATGGACTATCACTTATTTTGTCGATGCGAAGTGGTAAGGAAAATTTGGCGAGAGGTATTGGGCTTCACGAATCAGCAGCTTCAGGTCCCAAACCTTAAAAGTTGGATCTAAAACATTTTCACAAACTCTCCAGAGGAAATCAGAAAAAAAAGGGCTGGAGTGATTTGGTGTATGTGGTGGAAGAGGAACGATTGTCGATTCAGCAATGCACAATTTTCAATTGAAGGTGATGTCATGAAAATTCGTTTCTACTTATCTGAGTTTGGTCTACTCCAGAGGCTACATAATGTGTCGGTGAGGCAAAATTATGCAGTATGGGAGGCACTGCCAGATGGATTGGTCAAAATCAACACGCACATAGCTTACTCTTCGGCTCAGAACTTAGTAGGAGCAGGGATTATTCTTAGAGATTCTACGAGCCAGTTTGTCGCCGGTCGATTTCAAAGAGTCGCTACGAATACCTCGGTTCTTCTTCTAGAACTAAGGGGAACTGAAAAAGGATTAGAGATGGCATCGGACGCAAGATGCTGAAAGGTCGTATGGGAATCTGATTCGAGCATGGCTGTTAACCAGATTGATAAAAAAAGAAATAGCTGCAACTACCGAGAGATGCATCGAGAAGGGGAAGGACTTCGACAGACTTCTTATCCGACACGTGCCATGGACAGCAAACACGGCTGCAGACTTATTTGCAAAAATATCCTTGTTATTCTCTCAATTTAAATTGTATACCCACCTCCCCCCCGCCCCCCCGGGTGGGCAAATGATGTACTACCGAACGATAGGAGTGGTCTCTTTTTACCTTTAAATCGAAATATTCTATTCAAGAAAAAACTTCAACATTGATATGGAAATATCTTTTTCGGTGGACTTATGTGTTTTTAAAATGTTATCATCCCAAACTATAAAGTTCTCCTAAAGGCCTTGTTAGGGTAATGGGATATGAGGGTGAATTCCGTTTGTCCTCCGAAGTTAGCATCTCCACTAGATTATTTCAGTCAATTTTGTTAAGCAAATTTTAAAGAAGTTGACAAATGTTGGACTCTAGCAGGACGTGCATCTTGTTAGGCGAACTTAAAATACGTATTCACTTCCCTAAAGTCGGCGATTATTGTTGGTTAGGCAAAATTATTTCCCACTCCTACTTAATTGGGTAGTAATATGTTCCCTAAATTTTCTCCATGATTTTTACCATTTTCTTTCAAGATGTACTATTCTAATATAAAATATATAATTAATACAAGCATACCTTAGTTTTTCCTAATCACTGTTGGAGAATACCCAAAACAATTGATATCTATCATACAAAAGAACTATTTTATCAATATATTGCCTCATTATCACTAAGGTGAGATATGGTTTGGATGGCTCTAAGTAAAAGAGGCCACAAGAAAACTATAAATTACAATCTAGCCAACATTTCTTCTTCCTCACCCTTTTTGGGTCTTGGCCACCAAGACAAAAATCGATTAGAAGCTACGTGCTTCAATCCACTGGTGTTAATGGTGTATAAGAAGTCGCCGACGAAGGGACCAACCACATCTTCAATTTTGCCTAATCTGTGTTCACTACAACAATTACGACATGTGCCGACCATTTTCTCATCGGCAAGCAATTCTGTGTCGGCAGTTATATGATTTATCTACTAAATTTTTGTTTATCGATATATCTTGTCAATAATGCTAATTTTTGTAAATTTTAAGCAAAAAAATTGTCATCAATTATATGCGCTCTATTTTCCCGCTCCGCATAATAAAATAGACGACAAACATTATATCTAGTGACTCACAATTGTCAAAAAATTAAAACACATTATTTTTTAGGGTAATGATAAATTATTCCCGCACTTATAAAATGTCGGAGGGAATCACAATAAAAAATTAAACCAAATAAATTAACCTCACACATTACGAGAAACCCTATAACTCATCACACGTGACTCTCCATCACCCTCCCGTCTCTCAAACTCCCTCTGCAGACTTCTCTCTCCCACTCTCAATCTCAGTCCCAATCAGGCGTTCTCTCAATCGCGCGATTCTCTCTCAAAATCTTCGATTAATCCTTTCATCACTCTAAATCGCGTTATCTTCTCCATCGGGCAATCCTTCAGTTTGTGAATGTGGCTACGCGACGGTCTCTGGACGGGTTTCTAGTGGCTCGAACCCCTTCATCAGGTATGATGGTCTCTCACTCTTTTCTCATCGTTTTCCTTTCCATGGGCATTCTACTGGGTGAATAATCTTTACCCATATGAGATTGATTTGAGTCTACATCAAAGTGATCGACCCAGAAGTGTGAATGGGGGAAATCGGGGGCTTTGTCGTTTATGTTTTAGGATTTAGGTTAATTTTTAAGTGACTGCTCTCATATTGACCCAATTTCAGATTGCATGTTTGGTTTACTTTGGTTAATGAACTAGGGTTTTCTCCTATTTATTAAAAAAATGGGGGCTTTTATGTTTTTCTTCGAGATTTGACTGATCATTTTGGTTTGTGAATAATTTGGTTTCTGTCTGTTCAGGTGGCTGTGGTTTTTTGAGGAGAAGTTGATTGCCCTGGTCTCACAAAAGGTTGGTAGTAAGACTTTAACTGCTTTTGATATATGTTTCCTGCGAAAAAACTGGTGGTTTTGTTGTTTTCTTCCTTTGGGACTGGTTATTTTGATTTGTGATTATTGGAAAAGTAAACAAAGTAACTTAATTCCTATCTCTTCTATTTGTCATATACTCGGTGGTATTGTTGTTTAATTTTTGTTTACGGTTGATTTCATTGTTTGCACATGGTGGAAGACTGCAATTCACTGCGATACTCACTACGCATCTTCCATAGTAATGTGTTATAGTTGTAGTCGTTTTTTGTGTCTTTGTTAGACATTGAGGAAATGAT
This sequence comes from Linanthus parryae, assembly GCA_023055425.1. Classification (NCBI taxonomy): domain Eukaryota; kingdom Viridiplantae; phylum Streptophyta; class Magnoliopsida; order Ericales; family Polemoniaceae; genus Linanthus; species Linanthus parryae. Next base: position 732,902 of record JALGPY010000061.1, on the reverse strand, counting down.
AGGCCTCCTCATCTCAAGATGGTTGAGAGTGCTAATAAAGCATTATCATTGGCTGTTGTTTTGTATGGAATTTGTGGAGATTTGTTCCAACTAGTTCATGGCCATCGTCATCTTTTATTTGCACATTAATTCTGTAGTTATCATGTTCTTCATCTTCTTCATCCATGATTTGCTTTTAGTATATGGTCTAAAGCCCTTTTGTCTTGTAGTTTATGTTTCCCAATAAGCATTTTCATAACTGCAAGACTCGTGTGTTTACTTATTTGTAAGTGAGGCTGTTTACAATACGTATAAACCAGGGCAAGGTAAATAGCACTTTTCGTCATTAATTTGTACCAATGTCAAAAACAATTTTCTATCAGTAAGTTAAAAAAACGGTTACCATTGTGGAAAACTGCATAGTGAATCCGAAGATGATATGATTAAGTGTGTATATGTCATTGTATTACGGTTGTATTCACACTGCATTATTGCTGTGTTAGATATAATTGGCTGTAATAACAATCTTTTGTACTGTATATTGATTGTATTTGACTGTATTAACACTTTGTGTCTGAACTGTAGTTAATGTGTATTAGCATTCCTTTTTAAAAGAAGTTCAAATAACTGTTTTTTCATATACATGTCACTTTTATTCTTAAATGGTTGTATTCACATGGTATACTTGTCAATGTTTCTATACTTGTATTCAAATTTATCTTATCATCTCTGGTTTCAGATCACAGCTGTATTCTGATTTAATTGTATATGTTTCACTGTAATTGGTCGTATTCATAATGTATAATTTATGCATTCAGATTTAATTGAATGTATTAACAATGTTATGTTTTGTATATTGATTGAATTTGACTATATTAATTCTGTATTTGAACTGCATTTAATGCACAAGTAATAATCGTCATGTACATTATGTCAGGTAATATAGAAACAATTGAGCACAAGGACGCGATTACTAGTGGGCTTGGTGACGTAGATATTTGTTAATAGCTTCTTATAAGGTAATTTGCATTTTCATCTCTCATCAAAGTTAAATTTTCTCATACACTTGCGTAAAAGTATGTGATAGTTTATTCGGGTTTGTGAATTATTTACAATGCTCTTTGATGGATTCATATTCCTTATCTATTCTAGTACTTGATAACTCTGTATTCTCTATTTGGTTGCTAATTTTCATAACACCAACGGTTTCATAAAAATATTGATATATAACCTGTTAATAGGTATTGATGAATCGAAGTTGGATTTGGTTAACTGACAAATGGTGTCAGGAATATGTTGATGGAGTGTAACATTTCATTGCGGTTGCGAGTCGGCACACTGATGAAAGAAATAGAATACGTTGTCCTTGTTCTAGGTGTGTTAATGTTTACTATTTACCAGTTAACGTGGTAAAAGGACATTTTCATTCACATGGTATGATTCAAGATTATAGAAAGTGGGTTTTTTCTTGGGGGAGATTACGGATTAGGTCAGGTTGTTGTGAATGATTCTAGGGACGTTGTAGATGAGATTCCTGAGACGCGTCTTGACGTTGAGGGTTTGATAGGGAACTTACAAGAGGGATTATTTTATGGTAATCATGGGGATGATATATCATCCCATTAACCACATGAAAAAAGCAGAGAGGGTGACAAATTTGCTAAATTGTTAAGCGATGCTGAATTTGAGGCTTACCCGGGGTGTCGAAATTTCTCTAAGCTGTCACTTATAATAAGGTTGCTACATATCAAGATAAGTTTTAAATGGAGTCATAAATCGGTAAACATGACATTGTATTTAATTCGAGAGTTAGTGCCTCCCGGTCACAGTCTACCAAAGTGCTTTTATGAAGCTAAAAATATTTTACGAGAACTTGGTCTTGGATAAATCAACATCCATGCATGTCCAAAAAATTGTGCTTTGTATTGGAAAGAAAATGAAAAGTTGGATCATTGTCCCAATCCTGATTGTAAGGAACCTAGATAAAAGGAAAATCAAAAAGCGAATGGGAAGAGAATTCCTCGAAAGGTTCTTAGATATTTCCCTCTGGAAACTAGGCTTCAAAAACTGTTCATGTCAAAATCTATTGCGAATGATATGCGATGGAACAAGGAGCAGCGTGTTCAAGACATCAATGTCATTGGACACCCTGCTGATGCTAAGAAATGGCAAGATTTTGACAAAGAACATGAATGGTTTGCTCAAGATCCTCGTATCTGTTCTTACGCATTTTAAATTTGCTGTTTGGAAAGCACTTGCCATCCAGAGATCGTTCTACTCAACGGTATGATATCCTCCATCCTTTGTCGAAATGCTTAAATCAGTTTCTGAGTTTAAAATATTTAATCAATTACGTATAGTGTCTTTAGGAATCAAGTAGACAGTGACTTTATGTATGGATATTTGCAGGGGTTCGTGAATGGAGTACGTTAGCTTTTTGGGCCAGCTGTTCGTGAATGGGGTACGATATATAGTTCATGCCCTGGAAATAAGGATCCACTCGGTCTACTACCTCTATTGTATATTATGTTAACTAGACTAGAATCTTCTGTTTATGACTTGGGAGTTTTTGAACTGGGATGGTTAAATTAGACTAGCTCGAATTCGCTGTGATTTGTAGTTTTGGAACTGGGTACATATGATGCCAAGTTGGAACTGGGTACATATGACTTTGTAGTTTTATCTAGTTTTGTCTCGGAAATGCCAAGTTATGACATGTTGCTGAATGCAACAGTATGTAGCCAACTTGTTCCTTATGTGAAATGCCAATTTATGGCATCTTGTTTATGTAAGGCTTTCAGCCTGTTTGGATGGTCTTTAGAAGTGCTTTTTTTTTATTAAGTTGTCATAAAGGTGACAAGCACAAACGTCACAAGAAAGATGATGTTTCGACAAACTTCTCTTCTAGTGAGGATTTCGGATTGTCACCTATCTAACTACACATGAATATGTGTGTGTCGCCAGTTTCAAATGCGACAGTAAAAAATAGTCACTAGATAGAAACTCCCAATAGAAATTTATGTCGATGCATACTCTTTCCGTCGACAAACAAAACGCTTATCGGCTATCACTCTAACGACAGAGTTATAGTGACTACGGAGCGACAAACATTTTTCTGTAGGTAGAATTTCTACCGACATATTTGGCCTTTCTAGCGACAATTTTTGCTTTCAACGGAGCCATTATTTGTTGTAGTGGTTCTTTAGCGGGCTCATGTTAATCCTTTGTTGTTGATTTTGTTGTTGTTTTTGTTTGTTTGTTTTCTAATGAACATGATTATCTTCAAATAATCAATTTTCATTTAATTCCCATAGTAAAAAACATGTTATGACATGGGTGTCGTGAGCTAAGGCAACATAACTACGATGAACAAAAACACCAGATGTAACATGGTTCACCAACACGATGCTAGCTACACCCAGAGCCCAAAAACCCTTGTTTATTGACAGAGCACTCATTAATAAAGCCCATGAATGTAAGAGAACTACCTAGATCCGTTATATAGACATATATGACCGACATATTGCCCAAGACATCCCTAAAATTAACCTAAAACAGATTAGAAAACAACCAGAATTTTCCAGCCCCCAAACTAGATTGTGCGACCTAGTACTGTAGTTCGGCGACATACTTCTTGAAACCGATGTGCTACACTCTTCTTCATTGTCATATGTTGATTCGTCGTTTTTCCTTGATCCGTATTCATATCATCTCAAAGCCCTCGAGGATATTTGATAACTCCTTAGTTGGAACTATATTTTATGTATAATATACTGCTATTTGTGTGCGCGTTTGTGCAATTAAATGAAATTAAAGCCAAGATGTGATAAAATGAGATTTTGTATGTAAATGTGAAGTCGGCCCATTTCTTGAATTGATTTACGTGCAATTTCAATTTTTTATCACATTTGTTCTTCGCAGGTATGTTCGTGTTGTGATTTGACTGAATAAGACACGCGAGAAAAATTGGGATAGACGAAACAAACTTCAGAGTGATCGGAAAGCTCAAAATAATGTTAGGCAGTTGAATCGAAGAAGAAAAAGCAAGTTTAAGAGCAAAAGATGATGTTCGCTAAGGAGAAAAGGTCGCACGAACTGGTTCTTCAGGTCGCACGACCTGCTTCTTGACATCGCACGACCTAAATGCTAGAAGATAGGATTTGCAGTAGGCGAAACAGAATGCTAGAAAAAAAAATCATAGGTCGCACGACCTTATTTTCAGGTCGCACGATCTGGTGAAAAGAAAATAGAGTTCAGGGATTTTAGAGGAGGTCTTTCAGGACCTGTGCAGAGGTTGTACGACCTGTACCCTCAAACCCAGAGGTCGCACGACCTGAAGAGGCAGGTTACACGACATGGACGTGCGGGTAGAATTTATGGGAACTCCTTGGGGCCTAGCGTAGTTAATCCCAACTAGTTCCAAACTATTAGGAAACCTATATAAAGGTCCTAGTACGTGATTTTTGCGAGAAGAGGTAGACGGGACGAATACTTGAAAGATTGGAGCCTAGCTGGGAGCTTTCAATTCATCGTTTGATCTCTTTTCTCTTCTTGTTCTTTTTTTTGCCATGATCACACGAAACATTGTCTTTGTAATCACGAGTATGTGTAACTAAACACCGTATATCAGGACCTGAGTTTGGGGTTAGGATTTTCGTATTGAATATGAGTTTTACGAATTTAGATTCATGTTTTATTTAACTTCATTGATGAAATTACTTTTCTTATAATCGTTGTGCGATCTCCATATTATATGTTTGTTGAGATACGTCTTAGGAGCTAGAATTTAATTGGAAATTACTTGGTAACTTGATAATTTTTAATCATAAAAACAAACAGTCGCCCTTTCATAGGCTTGGTAAGTTGGCTACGTTGATTGGGATTTTTAGAGTAAAATTCAATGTTAATTCATGTTTAAGGATAATTAGAATTTGATAACTCTTTTTTAATCTAACCTAGGCATAGAATGCTCGCTTGGTCATGCGGTGAGTTATTATTATTATTATTTTTTTATCAAAAAGTTATTATTGCTCGACTAGTAATGTAAATTTTATTAGTGTTTCACAAATCGTAGAACGTTGTCAATAAAAAAATCCTATCAACTCCTGGAACGAGGCGTCCTGATTGTTTCCCACATATTTGAATCTCAACATTTAATTACCTGTTTACTTAATTTGTGTTTTTTATTTAATTAGCAAAACAATTCCGACTATTTTCCCGCATCAACGTTAACAATATGAATTGATTTACAACAAGTCCCTAGGGTACAATAAATTCGGATTACCGAGTATTACTAAACATTACTGTCATTCACTTGGGATTGAGACGTGGCAAGTTTTTGGCACCACTGTCCGGGACTTCGGTTAAATTAAATAAAATTCATAGCCTTAGGAATTTTACTTTTCTGTTTATGTTCATTACTTACCTATTTTCTTCCTGTAATCAGTGCTTTCAGGTTGATTCTGTCTGTGCATGACCAGCTGTCGAGACGAGCCTGTGTACCCACAACATGAAGACCAAGAATCATTGTTATGGGTAGAATGTAGGGATCAGATGAAATAAGCTCCTATGGAAGAGCAACAGAGGAGATGAGCTAGAACGAATCTGCAAGCTTGCGGAAGATGTTAAAGATCCTAGGGCCACTACTGTGAGAGATCTTGAACAACTCATAGCTCAATTAGCTACATTTCAGGCAGTTGTCACCCCTCCTAATCCTTCAATTCCACCACCACCAAGTAATGGCAAAAACTCAGTTGCCCATGGAAATAAGCAAAATGTTGCAACTGAAGTGTGTCCTATGATGGATTTCTAAAGGTCCACTTCAGCTGGTAACATGTCATCCATGGTGCAATCGCCAATTAACGCATGTCACTTTGAGTTGCGAACTCCTATAATTAACATTGTGCGAGATGAATTTCGGTTCACCAAAGCTGGAGGCAATGATCTAAATAAACACTTGCTGATATTAGACCAGATTTCTCAAACATTGCATGATCGTGAGTGCAAGCTGAGACATTAAAACTGATGCTCCTCCCCTTCTCTCTATCTGGACCAGCTAAAAAAATGGATTATTAAGATGTCGGCTAGATCATTAACAACTTAGGATGAGTTATGTAAGGAGTTTCTGAAAAAGTGTCATCCGCCTTCCAAGGTTTCACTATTGATGCCTAAAATTATGAAAATTACGTAGCACGAGGATAAGTCATTGGGAGATACTTGGAGGAAATTCAACCAAATTCTGCACATGTGCCCTAATCATTGAGATCCATCGTATAAGCTCTTCAGCTATTTCCACAAAACTCTAGACAGCGAATCAGAAAAAGAATTGGATATGTTATCTGGAGGCAATTTTATGGGAATGGGGAAGCACAGGCTCAAACTCTACTAAATAATGTGGCTAAATGAGAGACTACGAGGTCTGATACTCGTAGATTACGAAAACTCTGTGGGGATTCAGCTATGATCAATAATATGGAGTCAATGGAGAAACAGATGGACATGATGACAATACCTTTTCACTGTAGGACTCCAATGGAACAAGTGAGGACCATGGGAAAACATACTGCAGATAAGAATCAAGGCTATGAGTGTGGCACTGAATATGTGGACTACATTAGACCTCCTAGACAGTATGGGGGAATTCATATTAGTCAAACAACCGCAGTTAGACTAACTATAACTGGTACACTCAACAATCTAATCCTCCATATCCGGCCCATCAACATACACAACAACAGTTGTAACAAAAATTCAAACACGCATGGCATGTTTCCTAAAATTTCCAGTCAGCAGCAAAAAATTTATGAGAAGCTTGATAGGTTGGAGACCAAATATGTTGCTACTTATGCAGCTTTGAAAAGACATGAGACACACATTGGGAAAATTGCTAAGCATATGGCTAGATTGGCACCTGGCATGCTTCCGCCCAATACTATCACGCCACATGAATAGCTAAAGGCTATTACTACTCGCAGTGGCATTACTACTCAGGATCCTCCCTATCCTAGCGATGTGAAATCTAAGGAGACTAAGGCCACAGTTTGGGTGAAAAGGTAACCAAAACCGTCATGGGCCCCAATCAAAGTACACGATTGAGAAGAAAGAAGATCCAAGGAAAACTCAAAATCCGGCTGATGGTGACCCACAGGTACCACACCCGATGGAACTTAAGACGAATGATGATGATCATCTATATGGGAGATTCATTGATTACTTCAGGAAGCTACATCAGCATCCCTTTGGTAATGATCTTGCTTAGATACCCAAGTACAAGAAGTTTGTAGGACATTCTATAGTGCAAGAAGAGAATAGGCCCCTATGCCACGGGGAAGCTAACAGAGACGTGTAGCACGATGATTCAACAAGTTATTCTCAAGATGAGGGATCTATGTAGTTTTATCTGAGGCTGCAGTCTGGAGGGTGGAATCCATACGCGCGGACTATGGGATTTGGGTGCACTACCAATCTCATGCCATTGTTCCTATTTCAAAGATTAGGCATTAGTGCGCCAACTCCGGTTAAAATGGGTCTACAACTGGCAGACAATACTATTGTGACTACGAAGGGGATAATAGAGAATTTTCTTTTCAAATTGGGTGCATTTGTGTTTCCAGCTGACTTCGTGATAGTGGACATCGAGGAGGGTTGCAATGCTCCACTCATTTTTGGAAGACTGGTTTTGAAGACTATGCACGCCAAAGTGGACTTAGAGACTAAGGAACTTACTATCAAGGCTCTTGATCAATCGCTTATCTTCAAGGCTGTTTATCCTCGAAAGGGGAAGAATGTGTTAGTTGTGATTAAGTTTTAAGAGAATCGAGTGGATCCTACTCCTCAGTTGCCTACAGTCTTTCAACCTGATCCACCCGAAATAGATAAGAGGCCAACAATGGTGAATTCACATGATGTGGTGCTCAAGATCAAATGAAAGAAACTGACGTTCTAGAAATCCTTAATTATCTGAGGTAACTGGTTCAGGTCGTCAAACTTAAATTACACTACACTTGTTGGGAGGCAACCCAACATATTTAATGTTTTAACTTAGGGACTATGTTTTTAATACAAATTTCGTGTTTTTTATTTTGGTATTATGGGAGATGAGAGAGAGGGACTGATGATATTTCCAAGTGACATACATGAGCTTTTTTTGCAAGAGTCTACCCCGGTGTGCCATGGCACATGTGACCATCATAAGGGACGTGTGTTGGCGAGTTGGGGATTCTTCACACACAGATACTAGCAGGAGGGGAGCAGTTGACCCTGGTGTGTGAGAACACACTGACCTCATGGGATAACATTGGCACTGTTAGTGTGGCTCGGGGATTTCTTGGCACTGAATTCGTCCCTGCCCTTGTGGCGGTTGTGAGTATTTGTTCCTTTTATTCAAACATTTGTTTCTTTTGTCAGCTTAGTCAAATCTACTGTTCCCTACTTACTTGATTGTTGGTGTAAGATCAGGTTGTGCAAGGCTTGAAATAGTTTAACTATTTCAAGGCCTTGAATCAGCTTTCAAATCCTTGAATCAGTTATCACAGGCTTGAAAATAGTATCCTTGAAACAGGATTCAAATCCTTGAAACTGCCTAACCTATATGGCCATTCTCAGGGGGATTTTTTTGTAAACTCTTCTAACTTCATTTCCTATCTCTCCTTCATATGATTGTTTTACTGCTATTTGATGATGAAAGACAAATCATTCTAACATGTTTGAACATAGAGTATCATCTGTTTGAATTTGTTCTTTCAGGGAATTTTATTTCCTAGTTTGCAGAGATTATTTCCTAATCTGACTTATGCAGGGAAGGAAATAATTGAGAAGATGATTATGTGTTTGATCTGAATGACTTGACAGCTTCTCAACCTATTCAAATTCAATATCACGACATTATCACTGGAGATTGTGATCATTTAACCGTTGGAGAAGATTGTCAAAGATTCAAAGTCTGTTGCCTACAAAATAGGAGATTTGTTGCTAAAAATCAGGGAAGATTTGAAGAGCTGTTTGAAGTTTAAATAGAGCTCTTTTATGAAGAATTAAGACACAATACTCAACGGGAAAAAAGAGAGAAAAAGTTCTGGATTGACAAGCATCAAAGAAGTTCATTCATCTCACAATCCATTTCACAGAAGATCACTGCAAACTCCACTGCAGTTTCTACACTCTAACTGTTCTTCTGTATTGTACTTCATTGGTAGATCATTTCTGTAATATTTCTATCTTCATTCTCAAGGATTGGTCAAGGTGAACAATAGAGAATTCTTAGTTAATCACTTAGATAGAGCAGGTACTAGATAGGTTAGGGAGAACCACAAGCTGTAACAGAGTAAGGCAATTCGCTGTTCTTGAGATCTAAGGCTTAGCTTTTGATTAATAAGAATTGTGTTGAAAATCTTGCAAGGAGAAGATTCCTGCGGTAGAGACGTAGGTCCAAGTGGACTGAACTCTGTAAATCACTTGTCTCTTGCATTTACAGTTTCTTTACTTACTCAGTTTATACAGCATTAAAACTTGTCTGTTTTCAAGGGTTTGAAACTCTGTTCAAGGCCTTGAAAAAGACTTGACTGATCTATTCCAAATTGTATTTCATTCCACGGTCTTTAATTTGTTTCCAAGGCGTTGAACTTCACTAGCTTTCACAAGATTTCATCTTCTTAGCAAGTTTTGCAAAAAGTTGGGATACTCTATTCAATCCCCCCCCCCCTTCTAGAGTATCTTAATTGCATTACCATCTGCACAGTCACACTTTCAATTGGTATCAGAGATTGTATCACAGTATAGATTTAACCTTCTGGTGATCATGAGTACTGCAGGTGATGCTGGTTTCTCACATGGAAGAGCTGCTAACAGACCTCCTCTATTTTGTGGAGAAATTTTGCTCACTGGAAAGCTTTGATGAAATGTTCATCATTGATCAAGACATAGAGCTTTGGACCATTATTCAGAATAGACCTCACACTTTCTACAATGAGAAAGATGGGAATAGAACTCCCAAATCTGAGGACTGACTCTCCTCTTCTGAATAAGAGCAATTCTCTAAGAATTACAAAGCTACTAACATCTTATATTGTGCTTTGAGTACAGATGAATTCAACAGGATTTCAGGCTGCACTACTGCCAATGAAATTTGGGATAAGCTTGTGGTAACTTTTTAAGGAACCAGTCAAGTCAAGCAAACCAAGATCAACATCTATCTTAGGCAATATAAGATGTTTAAAACGAATGTAGATGAGTCCGTCAGAGACATGTTCAAGAGGTTCACTGATATTGTCAACAACCTTGATTCACTGGGAAAACATTTTTCCATTGAAGAAAAGGTGAGGAAGATTCTCAGAAGTCTTCCAAAGGCAAAGTGGGAACCAAAGACCACATCTATTGGAGAAGATCTGTCAGGACCCATAATCTTGACCTATCTTAATTAACGTTAAACAGTATCTTTAGTGGTCGTGAACGCACTTTAAGCCTTTAATAATTTGCCCGTGATAACGGGGTAAAAATTCGTCGAGTAGACCCAACTATTATTTTCTGTTGAAGAAATGCGGAAGCGATTTTGATATATTTGGGTCTATCTCTATTTTAGATAAAGATAGGTCGATCCTTTAAAAAAATGATAGAATTATTAAAATTATAAAGGTCCGAGTCCGTCTAATTAACCTCTAATGATAACTTCTTACTAAACTGTCAAACATCACTTATTCACAACAACCCGTCTATTGAACTCCAATAATTTACAGAGTCCTTAACTGAAACTATAACAGTCTAGCTTCTACTACTACAATGAAGCCTTCTACAATTCCTTGTGAACGTCTTTATCAGACACCTTGAACCTGGATCCCTGGAAACATTATATTTAAAAACGGGGTGAGCTGAAAAGCTCAGTGAGGGGATTACTCCTCCTTTTGAGTAAAAGTAACTGAATCTTCATTTTCGATCATATAAAATTTCATAAAATACAAACACTTAACATTTCATTTCAATCGCTTTCATTTGATTGAGATGCAGTGGGTAACCGTTCATGGTCTATAGGTGATAAATCCCCTTACCTACCCGTGTAAGTAGTTGGTAGGCCAGTAATATATCCGTAGTTTGACATGTCTTAGCGCCATCATAGTGGCTCGTCGCCTATTATTACCCGGACGATAGGGTCTCGTCGATAGAACAACAAAAGTTGTCCAAAGCATCTTGTCATTACATTTTCTTAACTAATAATTATAAAATATTAAAAACTTCAAAAATACTCTTTTAAAGTAAATAACTATAATAGTACATTAAACAGTAAATCAAGGAGGAGGGGACAATAAAAATATATGCATTACATTTTAACAGTTAAAAGTACTTTATTTAAATAATAATAAAATTACATTTACAAACCGTGTCGTAGAGTGAGAGTGATTTTACTCACCTAATTATGAGAATGTTTTTAGAACTCTAAGACTAAACCAAGCTTTTGGTAAGAATTCATGACTTGTAGAGATATGGTACTTTCCAATGGTGGGATATAAAATCTGAGATGAGAACTTGTTATTTATAGCCAAATGAGGTTTCAAAACGTCATGCATGACCTTTCCATATAAAGTAGCTTTTTATGTGGTTACTCTCTAAGGTTGACAACACAAAAATTAGCATGAGGTAGACTGCTTGTTCATGGTAGCTAGGAGTGAAGTAGACTATTGCGTGCCTGGAAGGGATGATCACAATTTAATATGTGAACATATCATCCTAAAGCATGCATCATATTACATGTATTGTTGTAGCCATCTATCTATCTTTAGAAGCTTCTTATTTAGTGAAGTATTTATTATAGGACAGCATTACTACTCAACATTTTTGTGTGAAATGATTCTATTTACTAGAGAGTAAAAACAATTTCACATAAAGAAAATATTACACAGATGTAACTATGACGCACGAAATTACAATATTTTTACTGTTGTTAAAGTAGATTCTAGGTTATCTTATGTATCATTCTTTAAGATTTTCTTTTATTGAATAAAGCATCAATATAATTGCACACAGATTAGCACTAATAATATCAAGTTATTAGTAGTAAGGTTATGGAATATTACATTCTTCCCTCCTTATAAAAGTTTGGTTCCCAAACTTCAACTTGGTGTTATAATTTAACCAACGAGTCAAATTCCATCACAATATCTTGACACGAGGAAAAAAAATCTTAATTGCCCTCATTGATTTTTTTTTATATTAACTCCAAGCTATCTTTTAAGTACGCCCACTTTTTATGTGTGTAGACAATCTTATATCATTCTTTAATTTTCTTTCTCTCTTTTTTTTTATATATTTTTATAATGAAAGACAAACAGTTCCAGTGGCTATTAAAACAAATAGTTCAATGTGTCTTCAAATGTGCAATGTTCCAGCAGACAATTCGAAGGAAGCAAGGATTCCACTTGGCACACGAAATGATAATAATTACCTTCTACTTTAACAAGAGACTATTACCTAATATTTATTTTTTTAAATCTTGAAAGTATGACATTTAGTTAATTCAACTGTTCCGTTGAGACTTTTCTTTATCTATACGATAACTCTAAGTTTACTACACTAACACTATTTAATTTACAACGATACATAAAATGAAATCAATTACTAGCGAAAAGAACTAAAAATACATATAATTTTCGGCTGCACACCGAACTGTTTAAGTTTGCAAAAGAAATGTGAACTCTTAATACCCAGCCATGAAAATCTTGAAATTAATCAAATGATTTTTTTTTTCTTTTATGAAAAATCAGCCATTTAATTTGAGTATTATTTTCTCTTAAAATTAGAGTATCCAAATACCCTAGGGACTCATCTACCATTTTATACTAACTCTAACCGTCAATTATCATAAGATTTTAATAAAGAGACTACAAATAGTTTATTATTTAATGTATCCAAGAACAGATATTTTACATTCTTAAAAAAGAAATAGAAGTTCTAATACATATTGAAGAGAACTAAAGAACCTGAATTAGTTTCACATTTCATTATGATTTAAGCTAAACTTTGAAAAAAACAGGTTTTAGATAAATAACCCCACCACTTATAATTATTTCATCAAGTGACAAGTACAATAGCTGCAATGATTTCATATTGGTCAAAGTAAAATAATGAAATAAAATTGTTGAGAAATTAAAATTTACTTGTAATAACTCCCTATTAACACTGTAAACTTCTTATTAGGATCTTACCTTTTGCTCTGATACCATTTGTCACGACCCATAATCTTGACCTATCTTAATTAACGTTAAACAGTATCTTTAGTGGTCGTGAACGCACTTTAAGCCTTTAATAATTTGCCCGTGATAACGGGGTAAAAAGTCGTCGAGTAGACCCAACTATTATTTTCTGTTGAAGAAATGCGGAAGCGATTTTGATATATTTGGGTTTATCTCTATTTTAGATAAAGTTAGGTTGATCCTTTAAAAAAAATGATAGAATTATTAAAATTATAAAGGTCTGAGTCCGTCTAGTTAACCTCTAATGATAACTTCTTACTAAACTGTCAAACATCACTTATTCACAACAACCCGTCTATTGAACGCCAATAATTTACAGAGTCCTTAACTGAAACTATAACAGTCTAGCTTCTACTACTACAATGAAGCCTTCTACAATTCCTTGTGAACGTCTTTATCAGACACCTTGAACCTGGATCCCTGAAAACATTATATTTAAAAAGGGGGTGAGCTGAAAAGCTCAGTGAGGGGATTACTCCTCCTTTTGAGTAAAAGTAACTGAATCTTCATTTTCGATCATATAAAATTTCATAAAATACAAACAGTTAACATTTCATTTCAATTGCTTTCATTTGATTGAGATGCAGTGGGTAACCGTTCATGGTCAATAGGTGATATATCCCCTTACCTACCCGTGTAAGTATTTGGTAGGCCAGTAATATATCCGTAGTTTGACATGTCTTAGTGCCATCATAGTGGCTCGTCGCCTATTATTACCCGGACGATAGGGTCTCGTGGATAGAACAACAAAAGTTGTCCAAAGCATCTTGTCATTACATTTTCTTAACTAATAATTATAAAATATTAAAAACTTCAAAAATACTCTTTTAAAGTAAATAACTATAATAGTACATTAAACAGTAAATCAAGGAGGAGGGGACAATAAAAATATATGCATTACATTTTAACAGTTAAAAAGTACTTTATTTAAATAATAATAAATTTACATTTAAAAACAGTGTCGTAGAGTGAGAGTGATTTTACTCACCTAATTATGAGAATGTTTTTAGAACTCTAAGACTAAACCAAGCTTTTGGTAAGAATTCATGACTTGTAGAGATATGGTACTTTCCAATGGTGGGATATAAAATCTGAGATGAGAACTTGTTATTTATAGCCAAATGAGGTTTCAAAACGTCATGCATGACCTTTCCATATAAAGTAGCTTTTTATGTGGTTACTCTCTAAGGTTGACAACACAAAAATTAGCATGAGGTAGACTGCTTGTTCATGGTAGCTAGGAGTGAAGTAGACTATTGCGTGCCTAGAAGGGATGATCACAATTTAATATGTGAACATATCATCCTAAAGCATGCATCATATTACATGTATTGTTGTAGCCATCTATCTATCTTTAGAAGCTTCTTATTTAGTGAAGTATTTATTATAGGACAACATTACTACTCAACATTTTTGTGTGAAATGATTCTATTTACTAGAGAGTAAAAACAATTTCACATAAAGAAAATATTACACAGATGTAACTATGACACACGAAATTACAATATTTTTACTGTTGTTAAAGTAGATTCTAGGTTATCTTATGTATCATTCTTTAAGATTTTCTTTTATTGAATAAAGCATCAATATAATTGCACACAGATTAGCACTAATAATATCAAGTTATTAGTAGTAAGGTTATGGAATATTACATTCTTCCCTCCTTATAAAAGTTTGGTCCCCAAACTTCAACTTGGTGTTATAATTTAACCAACGAGTCAAATTTCATCACAATATCTTGACACGAGGAAAAAAAATCTTAATTGCCCTCATTGATTTTTTTTTATATTAACTCCAAGCTATCTTTTAAGTACGCCCACTTTTTATGTGTGTAGACAATCTTATATCATTCTTTATTTTTCTTTCTCTCTTTTTTTTTTATATATTTTTATAATGAAAGACAAACAGTTCCAGTGGCTATTAAAACAAATAGTTCAATGTGTCTTCAAATGTGCAATGTTCCAGCAGACAATTCGAAGGAAGCAAGGATTCCACTTGGCACACGAAATGATAATAATTACCTTCTACTTTAACAAGAGACTATTACCTAATATTTATTTTTTTAAATCTTGAAAGTATGACATTTAGTTAATTCAACTGTTCCGTTGAGACTTTTCTTTATCTATACGATAACTCTAAGTTTACTACACTAACACTATTTAATTTACAACGATACATAAAATGAAATCAATTACTAGCGAAAAGAACTAAAAATACATATAATTTTCGGCTGCACACCGAACTGTTTAAGTTTGCAAAAGAAATGTGAATTCTTAATACCCAGCCATGAAAATCTTGAAATTAATCAACTGACTTTTTTTTTCTTTTATGAAAAATCAGCCATTTAATTTGAGTATTATTTTCTCTTAAAATTAGAGTATCCAAATACCCCAGGGACTCATCTACCATTTTATACTAACTCTAACCGTCAATTATCATAATATTTTAATAAAGAGACTACAAATAGTTTATTATTTTATGTATCCAAGAACATATATTTCACATTCTTAAAAAAGAAATAGAAGTTCTAATACATATTGAAGAGAACTAAAGAACCTGAATTAGTTTCACATTTCATTATGATTTAAGATAAACTTTGAAAAAAACAGGTTTTAGATAAATAACCCCACCACTTATAATTATTTCATCAAGTGACAAGTACAATAGCTGTAATGATTTCATATTGGTCAAAGTAAAATAATGAAATAAAATTGTTGAGAAATTAAAATTTACTTGTAATAACTCCCTATTAACACTGTAAACTTCTTATTAGGATCTTACCTTTTGCTCTGATACCATTTGTCACGACCCATAATCTTGACCTATCTTAATTAACGTTAAACAGTATCTTTAGTGGTCGTGAACGCACTTTAAGCCTTTAATAATTTGCCCGTGATAACGGGGTAAAAAGTCGTCGAGTAGACCCAACTATTATTTTCTGTTGAAGAAATGCGGAAGCGATTTTGATATATTTGGGTTTATCTCTATTTTAGATAAAGTTAGGTTGATCCTTTAAAAAAAATGATAAAATTATTAAAATTATAAAGGTCTGAGTCCGTCTAGTTAACCTCTAATGATAACTTCTTACTAAACTGTCAAACATCACTTATTCACAACAACCCGTCTATTGAACGCCAATAATTTACAGAGTCCTTAACTGAAACTATAACAGTCTAGCTTCTACTACTACAATGAAGCCTTCTACAATTCCTTGTGAACGTCTTTATCAGACACCTTGAACCTGGATCCCTGAAAACATTATATTTAAAAAGGGGGTGAGCTGAAAAGCTCAGTGAGGGGATTACTCCTCCTTTTGAGTAAAAGTAACTGAATCTTCATTTTCGATCATATAAAATTTCATAAAATACAAACAGTTAACATTTCATTTCAATCGCTTTCATTTGATTGAGATGCAGTGAGTAACCGTTCATGGTCAATAGGTGATATATCCCCTTACCTACCCGTGTAAGTATTTGGTAGGCCAGTAATATATCCGTAGTTTGACATGTCTTAGTGCCATCATAGTGGCTCGTCGCCTATTATTACCCGGACGATAGGGTCTCGTGGATAGAACAACAAAAGTTGTCCAAAGCATCTTGTCATTACATTTTCTTAACTAATAATTATAAAATATTAAAAACTTCAAAAATTCTCTTTTAAAGTAAATAACTATAATAGTACATTAAACAGTAAATCAAGGAGGAGGGGACAATAAAAATATATGCATTACATTTTAACAGTTAAAAAGTACTTTATTTAAATAATAATAAATTTACATTTAAAAACAGTGTCGTAGAGTGAGAGTGATTTTACTCACCTAATTATGAGAATGTTTTTAGAACTCTAAGACTAAACCAAGCTTTTGGTAAGAATTCATGACTTGTAGAGATATGGTACTTTCCAATGGTGGGATATAAAATCTGAGATGAGAACTTGTTATTTATAGCCAAATGAGGTTTCAAAACGTCATGCATGACCTTTCCATATAAAGTAGCTTTTTATGTGGTTACTCTCTAAGGTTGACAACACAAAAATTAGCATGAGGTAGACTGCTTGTTCATGGTAGCTAGGAGTGAAGTAGACTATTGCGTGCCTGGAAGGGATGATCACAATTTAATATGTGAACATATCATCCTAAAGCATGCATCATATTACATGTATTGTTGTAGCCATCTATCTATCTTTAGAAGCTTCTTATTTAGTGAAGTATTTATTATAGGACAGCATTACTACTCAACATTTTTGTGTGAAATGATTCTATTTACTAGAGAGTAAAAACAATTTTACATAAAGAAAATATTACACAGATGTAACTATGACACACGAAATTACAATATTTTTACTGTTGTTAAAGTAGATTCTAGGTTATCTTATGTATCATTCTTTAAGATTTTCTTTTATTGAATAAAGCATCAATATAATTGCACACAGATTAGCACTAATAATATCAAGTTATTAGTAGTAAGGTTATGGAATATTACATTCTTCCCTCCTTATAAAAGTTTGGTTCCCAAACTTCAACTTGGTGTTATAATTTAACCAACGAGTCAAATTCCATCACAATATCTTGACACGAGGAAAAAAAATCTTAATTGCCCTCATTGATTTTTTTTTATATTAACTCCAAGCTATCTTTTAAGTACGCCCACTTTTTATGTGTGTAGACAATCTTATATCATTCTTTATTTTTCTTTCTCTCTTTTTTTTTTTTATATATTTTTATAATGAAAGACAAACAGTTCCAGTGGCTATTAAAACAAATAGTTCAATGTGTCTTCAAATGTGCAATGTTCCAGCAGACAATTCGAAGGAAGCAAGGATTCCACTTGGCACACGAAATGATAATAATTACCTTCTACTTTAACAAGAGACTATTACCTAATATTTATTTTTTTAAATCTTGAAAGTATGACATTTAGTTAATTCAACTGTTCCGTTGAGACTTTTCTTTATCTATACGATAACTCTAAGTTTACTACACTAACACTATTTAATTTACAACGATACATAAAATGAAATCAATTACTAGCGAAAAGAACTAAAAATACATATAATTTTCGGCTGCACACCGAACTGTTTAAGTTTGCAAAAGAAATGTGAATTCTTAATACCCAGCCATGAAAATCTTGAAATTAATCAAATGATTTTTTTTTTCTTTTATGAAAAATCAGCCATTTAATTTGAGTATTATTTTCTCTTAAAATTAGAGTATCCAAATACCCCAGGGACTCATCTACCATTTTATACTAACTCTAACCGTCAATTATCATAATATTTTAATAAAGAGACTACAAATAGTTTATTATTTTATGTATCCAAGAACATATATTTCACATTCTTAAAAAAGAAATAGAAGTTCTAATACATATTGAAGAGAACTAAAGAACCTGAATTAGTTTCACATTTCATTATGATTTAAGATAAACTTTGAAAAAAACAGGTTTTAGATAAATAACCCCACCACTTATAATTATTTCATCAAGTGACAAGTACAATAGCTGCAATGATTTCATATTGGTCAAAGTAAAATAATGAAATAAAATTGTTGAGAAATTAAAATTTACTTGTAATAACTCCCTATTAACACTGTAAACTTCTTATTAGGATTTTACCTTTTGCTCTGATACCATTTGTCACGACCCATAATCTTGACCTATCTTAATTAACGTTAAACAGTATCTTTAGTGGTCGTGAACGCACTTTAAGCCTTTAATAATTTGCCCGTGATAACGGGGTAAAAAGTCGTCGAGTAGACCCAACTATTATTTTCTGTTGAAGAAATGCGGAAGCGATTTTGATATATTTGGGTTTATCTCTATTTTAGATAAAGTTAGGTTGATCCTTTAAAAAAAAATGATAAAATTATTAAAATTATAAAGGTCTGAGTCCGTCTAGTTAACCTCTAATGATAACTTCTTACTAAACTGTCAAACATCACTTATTCACAACAACCCGTCTATTGAACGCCAATAATTTAAAGAGTCCTTAACTGAAACTATAACAGTCTAGCTTCTACTACTACAATGAAGCCTTCTACAATTCCTTGTGAACGTCTTTATCAGACACCTTGAACCTGGATCCCTGAAAACATTATATTTAAAAAGGGGGTGAGCTGAAAAGCTCAGTGAGGGGATTACTCCTCCTTTTGAGTAAAAGTAACTGAATCTTCATTTTCGATCATATAAAATTTCATAAAATACAAACAGTTAACATTTCATTTCAATTGCTTTCATTTGATTGAGATGCAGTGAGTAACCGTTCATGGTCAATAGGTGATATATCCCCTTACCTACCCGTGTAAGTATTTGGTAGGCCAGTAATATATCCGTAGTTTGACATGTCTTAGTGCCATCATAGTGGCTCGTCGCCTATTATTACCCGGACGATAGGGTCTCGTGGATAGAACAACAAAAGTTGTCCAAAGCATCTTGTCATTACATTTTCTTAACTAATAATTATAAAATATTAAAAACTTCAAAAATTCTCTTTTAAAGTAAATAACTATAATAGTACATTAAACAGTAAATCAAGGAGGAGGGGACAATAAAAATATATGCATTACATTTTAACAGTTAAAAAGTACTTTATTTAAATAATAATAAAATTACATTTACAAACCGTGTCGTAGAGTGAGAGTGATTTTACTCACCTAATTATGAGAATGTTTTTAGAACTCTAAGACTAAACCAAGCTTTTGGTAAGAATTCATGACTTGTAGAGATATGGTACTTTCCAATGGTGGGATATAAAATCTGAGATGAGAACTTGTTATTTATAGCCAAATGAGGTTTCAAAACGTCATGCATGACCTTTCCATATAAAGTAGCTTTTTATGTGGTTACTCTCTAAGGTTGACAACACAAAAATTAGCATGAGGTAGACTGCTTGTTCATGGTAGCTAGGAGTGAAGTAGACTATTGCGTGCCTGGAAGGGATGATCACAATTTAATATGTGAACATATCATCCTAAAGCATGCATCATATTACATGTATTGTTGTAGCCATCTATCTATCTTTAGAAGCTTCTTATTTAGTGAAGTATTTATTATAGGACAGCATTACTACTCAACATTTTTGTGTGAAATGATTCTATTTACTAGAGAGTAAAAACAATTTCACATAAAGAAAATATTACACAGATGTAACTATGACACACGAAATTACAATATTTTTACTGTTGTTAAAGTAGATTCTAGGTTATCTTATGTATCATTCTTTAAGATTTTCTTTTATTGAATAAAGCATCAATATAATTGCACACAGATTAGCACTAATAATATCAAGTTATTAGTAGTAAGGTTATGGAATATTACATTCTTCCCTCCTTATAAAAGTTTGGTTCCCAAACTTCAACTTGGTGTTATAATTTAACCAACGAGTCAAATTCCATCACAATATCTTGACACGAGGAAAAAAAATCTTAATTGCCCTCATTGATTTTTTTTTATATTAACTCCAAGCTATCTTTTAAGTACGCCCACTTTTTATGTGTGTAGACAATCTTATATCATTCTTTATTTTTCTTTCTCTCTTTTTTTTTTTATATATTTTTATAATGAAAGACAAACAGTTCCAGTGGCTATTAAAACAAATAGTTCAATGTGTCTTCAAATGTGCAATGTTCCAGCAGACAATTCGAAGGAAGCAAGGATTCCACTTGGCACACGAAATGATAATAATTACCTTCTACTTTAACAAGAGACTATTACCTAATATTTATTTTTTTAAATCTTGAAAGTATGACATTTAGTTAATTCAACTGTTCCGTTGAGACTTTTCTTTATCTATACGATAACTCTAAGTTTACTACACTAACACTATTTAATTTACAACGATACATAAAATGAAATCAATTACTAGCGAAAAGAACTAAAAATACATATAATTTTCGGCTGCACACCGAACTGTTTAAGTTTCCAAAAGAAATGTGAATTCTTAATACCCAGCCATGAAAATCTTGAAATTAATCAAATGATTTTTTTTTTCTTTTATGAAAAATCAGCCATTTAATTTGAGTATTATTTTCTCTTAAAATTAGAGTATCCAAATACCCCAGGGACTCATCTACCATTTTATACTAACTCTAACCGTCAATTATCATAATATTTTAATAAAGAGACTACAAATAGTTTATTATTTTATGTATCCAAGAACATATATTTCACATTCTTAAAAAAGAAATAGAAGTTCTAATACATATTGAAGAGAACTAAAGAACCTGAATTAGTTTCACATTTCATTATGATTTAAGATAAACTTTGAAAAAAACAGGTTTTAGATAAATAACCCCACCACTTATAATTATTTCATCAAGTGACAAGTACAATAGCTGCAATGATTTCATATTGGTCAAAGTAAAATAATGAAATAAAATTGTTGAGAAATTAAAATTTACTTGTAATAACTCCCTATTAACACTGTAAACTTCTTATTAGGATCTTACCTTTTGCTCTGATACCATTTGTCACGACCCATAATCTTGACCTATCTTAATTAACGTTAAACAGTATCTTTAGTGGTCGTGAACGCACTTTAAGCCTTTAATAATTTGCCCGTGATAACGGGGTAAAAAGTCGTCGAGTAGACCCAACTATTATTTTCTGTTGAAGAAATGCGGAAGCGATTTTGATATATTTGGGTTTATCTCTATTTTAGATAAAGTTAGGTTGATCCTTTAAAAAAAAAATGATAAAATTATTAAAATTATAAAGGTCTGAGTCCGTCTAGTTAACCTCTAATGATAACTTCTTACTAAACTGTCAAACATCACTTATTCACAACAACCCGTCTATTGAACGCCAATAATTTACAGAGTCCTTAACTGAAACTATAACAGTCTAGCTTCTACTACTACAATGAAGCCTTCTACAATTCCTTGTGAACGTCTTTATCAGACACCTTGAACCTGGATCCCTGAAAACATTATATTTAAAAAGGGGGTGAGCTGAAAAGCTCAGTGAGGGGATTACTCCTCCTTTTGAGTAAAAGTAACTGAATCTTCATTTTCGATCATATAAAATTTCATAAAATACAAACAGTTAACATTTCATTTCAATCGCTTTCATTTGATTGAGATGCAGTGAGTAACCGTTCATGGTCAATAGGTGATATATCCCCTTACCTACCCGTGTAAGTATTTGGTAGGCCAGTAATATATCCGTAGTTTGACATGTCTTAGTGCCATCATAGTGGCTCGTCGCCTATTATTACCCGGACGATAGGGTCTCGTGGATAGAACAACAAAAGTTGTCCAAAGCATCTTGTCATTACATTTTCTTAACTAATAATTATAAAATATTAAAAACTTCAAAAATTCTCTTTTAAAGTAAATAACTATAATAGTACATTAAACAGTAAATCAAGGAGGAGGGGACAATAAAAATATATGCATTACATTTTAACAGTTAAAAAGTACTTTATTTAAATAATAATAAATTTACATTTAATAACAGTGTCGTAGAGTGAGAGTGATTTTACTCACCTAATTATGAGAATGTTTTTAGAACTCTAAGACTAAACCAAGCTTTTGGTAAGAATTCATGACTTGTAGAGATATGGTACTTTCCAATGGTGGGATATAAAATCTGAGATGAGAACTTGTTATTTATAGCCAAATGAGGTTTCAAAACGTCATGCATGACCTTTCCATATAAAGTAGCTTTTTATGTGGTTACTCTCTAAGGTTGACAACACAAAAATTAGCATGAGGTAGACTGCTTGTTCATGGTAGCTAGGAGTGAAGTAGACTATTGCGTGCCTGGAAGGGATGATCACAATTTAATATGTGAAAATATCATCCTAAAGCATGCATCATATTACATGTATTGTTGTAGCCATCTATCTATCTTTAGAAGCTTCTTATTTAGTGAAGTATTTATTATAGGACAGCATTACTACTCAACATTTTTGTGTGAAATGATTCTATTTACTAGAGAGTAAAAACAATTTCACATAAAGAAAATATTACACAGATGTAACTATGACACACGAAATTACAATATTTTTACTGTTGTTAAAGTAGATTCTAGGTTATCTTATGTATCATTCTTTAAGATTTTCTTTTATTGAATAAAGCATCAATATAATTGCACACAGATTAGCACTAATAATATCAAGTTATTAGTAGTAAGGTTATGGAATATTACATTCTTCCCTCCTTATAAAAGTTTGGTTCCCAAACTTCAACTTGGTGTTATAATTTAACCAACGAGTCAAATTCCATCACAATATCTTGACACGAGGAAAAAAAATCTTAATTGCCCTCATTGATTTTTTTTTATATTAACTCCAAGCTATCTTTTAAGTACGCCCACTTTTTATGTGTGTAGACAATCTTATATCATTCTTTATTTTTCTTTCTCTCTTTTTTTTTTTTTATATATTTTTATAATGAAAGACAAACAGTTCCAGTGGCTATTAAAACAAATAGTTCAATGTGTCTTCAAATGTGCAATGTTCCAGCAGACAATTCGAAGGAAGCAAGGATTCCACTTGGCACACGAAATGATAATAATTACCTTCTACTTTAACAAGAGACTATTACCTAATATTTATTTTTTTAAATCTTGAAAGTATGACATTTAGTTAATTCAACTGTTCCGTTGAGACTTTTCTTTATCTATACGATAACTCTAAGTTTACTACACTAACACTATTTAATTTACAACGATACATAAAATGAATTCAATTACTAGCGAAAAGAACTAAAAATACATATAATTTTCGGCTGCACACCGAACTGTTTAAGTTTGCAAAAGAAATGTGAATTCTTAATACCCAGCCATGAAAATCTTGAAATTAATTAAATGATTTTTTTTTTCTTTTATGAAAAATCAGCTATTTAATTTGAGTATTATTTTCTCTTAAAATTAGAGTATCCAAATACCCCAGGGACTCATCTACCATTTTATACTAACTCTAACCGTCAATTATCATAAGATTTTAATAAAGAGACTACAAATAGTTTATTATTTTATGTATCCAAGAACAGATATTTCACATTCTTAAAAAAGAAATAGAAGTTCTAATACATATTGAAGAGAACTAAAGAACCTGAATTAGTTTCACATTTCATTATGATTTAAGATAAACTTTGTAAAAAACAGGTTTTAGATAAATAACCCCACCACTTATAATTATTTCATCAAGTGACAAGTACAATAGCTGCAATGATTTCATATTGGTCAAAGTAAAATAATGAAATAAAATTGTTGAGAAATTAAAATTTACTTGTAATAACTCCCTATTAACACTGTAAACTTCTTATTAGGATCTTACCTTTTGCTCTGATACCATTTGTCACGACCCATAATCTTGACCTATCTTAATTAACGTTAAACAGTATCTTTAGTGGTCGTGAACGCACTTTAAGCCTTTAATAATTTGCCCGTGATAACGGGGTAAAAAGTCGTCGAGTAGACCCAACTATTATTTTCTGTTGAAGAAATGCAGAAGCGATTTTGATATATTTGGGTCTATCTCTATTTTAGATAAAGATAGGTCGATCCTTTAAAAAAAATGATAGAATTATTAAAATTATAAAGGTCTGAGTCCGTCTAGTTAACCTCTAATGATAACTTCTTACTAAACTGTCAAACATCACTTATTCACAACAACCCGTCTATTGAACGCCAATAATTTACAGAGTCCTTAACTAAAACTATAACAGTCTAGCTTCTACTACTACAATGAAGCCTTCTACAATTCCTTGTGAACGTCTTTATCAGACACCTTGAACCTGGATCCCTGAAAACATTATATTTAAAAAGGGGGTGAGCTGAAAAGCTCAGTGAGGGGATTACTCCTCCTTTTGAGTAAAAGTAACTGAATCTTCATTTTCGATCATATAAAATTTCATAAAATACAAACAGTTAACATTTCATTTCAATCGCTTTCATTTGATTGAGATGCAGTGGGTAACCGTTCATGGTCTATAGGTGATATATCCCCTTACCTACCCGTGTAAGTAGTTGGTAGGCCAGTAATATATCCGTAGTTTGACATGTCTTAGCGCCATCATAGTGGCTCGTCGCCTATTATTACCCGGACGATAGGGTCTCGTGGATAGAACAACAAAAGTTGTCCAAAGCATCTTGTCATTACATTTTCTTAAATAATAATTATAAAATATTAAAAACTTCAAAAACACTCTTTTAAAGTAAATAACTATAATAGTACATTAAACAGTAAATCAAGGAGGAGGGGACAATAAAAATATATGCATTACATTTTAACAGTTAAAAAGTACTTTATTTAAATAATAATAAAATTACATTTAAAAATAGTGTTGTAGAGTGAGAGTGATTTTACTCACCTAATTATGAGAATGTTTTTAGAACTCTAAGACTAAACCAAGCTTTTGGTAAGAATTCATGACTTGTAGAGATATGGTACTTTCCAATGGTGGGATATAAAATCTGAGATGAGAACTTGTTATTTATAGCCAAATGAGGTTTCAAAACGTCATGCATGACCTTTCCATATAAAGTAGCTTTTTATGTGGTTACTTTCTAAGGTTGACAACACAAAAATTAGCATGAGGTAGACTGCTTGTTCATGGTAGCTAGGAGTGAAGTAGACTATTGCGTGCCTGGAAGGGATGATCACAATTTAATATGTGAACATATCATCCTAAAGCATGCATCATATTACATGTATTGTTGTAGCCATCGATCTATCTTTAGAAGCTTCTTATTTAGTGAAGTATTTATTATAGGACAGCATTACTACTCAACATTTTTGTGTGAAATGATTCTATTTACTAGAGAGTAAAAACAATTTCACATAAAGAAAATATTACACAGATGTAACTATGACACACGAAATTACAATATTTTTACTGTTGTTAAAGTAGATTCTAGGTTATCTTATGTATCATTCTTTAAGATTTTCTTTTATTGAATAAAGCATCAATATAATTGCACACAGATTAGCACTAATAATATCAAGTTATTAGTAGTAAGGTTATGGAATATTACATTCTTCCCTCCTTATAAAAGTTTGGTTCCCAAACTTCAACTTGGTGTTATAATTTAACCAACGAGTCAAATTCCATCACAATATCTTGACACGAGGAAAAAAAATCTTAATTGCCCTCATTGATTTTTTTTATATTAACTCCAAGCTATCTTTTAAGTACGCCCACTTTTTATGTGTGTAGACAATCTTATATCATTCTTTATTTTTCTTTCTCTCTTTTTTTTTTTTTATATATTTTTATAATGAAAGACAAACAGTTCCAGTGGCTATTAAAACAAATAATTCAATGTGTCTTCAAATGTGCAATGTTCCAGCAGACAATTCGAAGGAAGCAAGGATTCCACTTGGCACACGAAATGATAATAATTACCTTCTACTTTAACAAGAGACTATTACCTAATATTTATTTTTTTAAATCTTGAAAGTATGACATTTAGTTAATTCAACTGTTCCGTTGAGACTTTTCTTTATCTATACGATAACTCTAAGTTTACTACACTAACACTATTTAATTTACAACGATACATAAAATGAATTCAATTACTAGCGAAAAGAACTAAAAATACATATAATTTTCGGCTGCACACCGAACTGTTTAAGTTTGCAAAAGAAATGTGAATTCTTAATACCCAGCCATGAAAATCTTGAAATTAATTAAATGATTTTTTTTTTCTTTTATGAAAAATCAGCCATTTAATTTGAGTATTATTTTCTCTTAAAATTAGAGTATCCAAATACCCCAGGGACTCATCTACCATTTTATACTAACTCTAACCGTCAATTATCATAAGATTTTAATAAAGAGACTACAAATAGTTTATTATTTTATGTATCCAAGAACAGATATTTCACATTCTTAAAAAAGAAATAGAAGTTCTAATACATATTGAAGAGAACTAAAGAATCTGAATTAGTTTCACATTTCATTATGATTTAAGATAAACTTTGAAAAAAACAGGTTTTAGATAAATAACCCCACCACTTATAATTATTTCATCAAGTGACAAGTACAATAGCTGCAATGATTTCATATTGGTCAAAGTAAAATAATGAAATAAAATTGTTGAGAAATTAAAATTTACTTGTAATAACTCCCTATTAACACTGTAAACTTCTTATTAGGATCTTACCTTTTGCTCTGATACCATTTGTCACGACCCATAATCTTGACCTATCTTAATTAACGTTAAACAGTATCTTTAGTGGTCGTGAACGCACTTTAAGCCTTTAATAATTTGCCCGTGATAACGGGGTAAAAAGTCGTCGAGTAGACCCAACTATTATTTTCTGTTGAAGAAATGCAGAAGCGATTTTGATATATTTGGGTCTATCTCTATTTTAGATAAAGATAGGTCAATCCTTTAAAAAAAATGATAGAATTATTAAAATTATAAAGGTCTGAGTCCGTCTAGTTAACCTCTAATGATAACTTCTTACTAAACTGTCAAACATCACTTATTCACAACAACCCGTCTATTGAACGCCAATAATTTACAGAGTCCTTAACTAAAACTATAACAGTCTAGCTTCTACTACTACAATGAAGCCTTCTACAATTCCTTGTGAACGTCTTTATCAGACACCTTGAACCTGGATCCCTGAAAACATTATATTTAAAAAGGGGGTGAGCTGAAAAGCTCAGTGAGGGGATTACTCCTCCTTTTGAGTAAAAGTAACTGAATCTTCATTTTCGATCATATAAAATTTCATAAAATACAAACAGTTAACATTTCATTTCAATCGCTTTCATTTGATTGAGATGCAGTGGGTAACCGTTCATGGTCTATAGGTGATATATCCCCTTACCTACCCGTGTAAGTAGTTGGTAGGCCAGTAATATATCCGTAGTTTGACATGTCTTAGCGCCATCATAGTGGCTCGTCGCCTATTATTACCCGGACGATAGGGTCTCGTGGATAGAACAACAAAAGTTGTCCAAAGCATCTTGTCATTACATTTTCTTAAATAATAATTATAAAATATTAAAAACTTCAAAAACACTCTTTTAAAGTAAATAACTATAATAGTACATTAAACAGTAAATCAAGGAGGAGGGGACAATAAAAATATATGCATTACATTTTAACAGTTAAAAAGTACTTTATTTAAATAATAATAAAATTACATTTAAAAATAGTGTTGTAGAGTGAGAGTGATTTTACTCACCTAATTATGAGAATGTTTTTAGAACTCTAAGACTAAACCAAGCTTTTGGTAAGAATTCATGACTTGTAGAGATATGGTACTTTCCAATGGTGGGATATAAAATCTGAGATGAGAACTTGTTATTTATAGCCAAATGAGGTTTCAAAACGTCATGCATGACCTTTCCATATAAAGTAGCTTTTTATGTGGTTACTTTCTAAGGTTGACAACACAAAAATTAGCATGAGGTAGACTGCTTGTTCATGGTAGCTAGGAGTGAAGTAGACTATTGCGTGCCTGGAAGGGATGATCACAATTTAATATGTGAACATATCATCCTAAAGCATGCATCATATTACATGTATTGTTGTAGCCATCGATCTATCTTTAGAAGCTTCTTATTTAGTGAAGTATTTATTATAGGACAGCATTACTACTCAACATTTTTGTGTGAAATGATTCTATTTACTAGAGAGTAAAAACAATTTCACATAAAGAAAATATTACACAGATGTAACTATGACACACGAAATTACAATATTTTTACTGTTGTTAAAGTAGATTCTAGGTTATCTTATGTATCATTCTTTAAGATTTTCTTTTATTGAATAAAGCATCAATATAATTGCACACAGATTAGCACTAATAATATCAAGTTATTAGTAGTAAGGTTATGGAATATTACATTCTTCCCTCCTTATAAAAGTTTGGTTCCCAAACTTCAACTTGGTGTTATAATTTAACCAACGAGTCAAATTCCATCACAATATCTTGACACGAGGAAAAAAAATCTTAATTGCCCTCATTGATTTTTTTTATATTAACTCCAAGCTATCTTTTAAGTACGCCCACTTTTTATGTGTGTAGACAATCTTATATCATTCTTTATTTTTCTTTCTCTCTTTTTTTTATATATTTTTATAATGAAAGACAAACAGTTCCAGTGGCTATTAAAACAAATAGTTCAATGTGTCTTCAAATGTGCAATGTTCCAGCAGACAATTCGAAGGAAGCAAGGATTCCACTTGGCACACGAAATGATAATAATTACCTTCTACTTTAACAAGAGACTATTACCTAATATTTATTTTTTTAAATCTTGAAAGTATGACATTTAGTTAATTCAACTGTTCCGTTGAGACTTTTCTTTATCTATACGATAACTCTAAGTTTACTACACTAACACTATTTAATTTACAACGATACATAAAATGAATTCAATTACTAGCGAAATGAACTAAAAATACATATAATTTTCGGCTGCACACCGAACTGTTTAAGTTTGCAAAAGAAATGTGAATTCTTAATACCCAGCCATGAAAATCTTGAAATTAATCAAATGATTTTTTTTTTCTTTTATGAAAAATCAGCCATTTAATTTGAGTATTATTTTCTCTTAAAATTAGAGTATCCAAATACCCCAGGGACTCATCTACCATTTTATAGTAACTCTAACCGTCAATTATCATAAGATTTTAATAAAGAGACTACAAATAGTTTATTATTTTATGTATCCAAGAATAGATATTTCACATTCTTAAAAAAGAAATAGAAGTTCTAATACATATTGAAGAGAACTAAAGAACCTGAATTAGTTTCACATTTCATTATGATTTAAGATAAACTTTGAAAAAAACAGGTTTTAGATAAATAACCCCACCACTTATAATTATTTCATCAAGTGACAAGTACAATAGCTGCAATGATTTCATATTGGTCAAAGTAAAATAATGAAATAAAATTGTTGAGAAATTAAAATTTACTTGTAATAACTCCCTATTAACACTGTAAACTTCTTATTAGGATCTTACCTTTTGCTCTGATACCATTTGTCACGACCCATAATCTTGACCTATCTTAATAAACGTTAAACAGTATCTTTAGTGGTCGTGAACGCACTTTAAGCCTTTAATAATTTGCCCGTGATAACGGGGTAAAAAGTCGTCGAGTAGACCCAACTATTATTTTCTGTTGAAGAAATGCAGAAACAATTTTGATATATTTGGGTCTATCTCTATTTTAGATAAAGATAGGTCGATCCTTTAAAAAAAATGATAGAATTATTAAAATTATAAAGGTCTGAGTCCGTCTAGTTAACCTCTAATGATAACTTCTTACTAAACTGTCAAACATCACTTATTCACAACAACCCGTCTATTGAACGCCAATAATTTACAGAGTCCTTAACTGAAACTATAACAGTCTAGCTTCTACTACTACAATGAAGCCTTCTACAATTCCTTGTGAACGTCTTTATCAGACACCTTGAACCTGGATACCTGAAAACATTATATTTAAAAAGGGGGTGAGCTGAAAAGCTCAGTGAGGGGATTACTCCTCCTTTTGAGTAAAAGTAACTGAATCTTCATTTTCGATCATATAAAATTTCATAAAATACAAACAGTTAACATTTCATTTCAATTGCTTTCATTTGATTGAGATGCAGTGGGTAACCGTTCATGGTCTATAGGTGATATATCCCCTTACCTACCCGTGTAAGTAGTTGGTAGGCCAGTAATATATCCGTAGTTTGACATGTCATAGCGCCATCATAGTGGCTCGTCGCCTATTATTACCCGGACGATAGGGTCTCGTGGATAGAACAACAAAAGTTGTCCAAAGCATCTTGTCATTACATTTTCTTAAATAATAATTATAAAATATTAAAAACTTCAAAAACACTCTTTTAAAGTAAATAACTATAATAGTACATTAAACAGTAAATCAAGGAGGAGGGGACTATAAAAATATATGCATTACATTTTAACAGTTAAAAAGTACTTTATTTAAATAATAATAAAATTACATTTAAAAATAGTGTTGTAGAGTGAGAGTGATTTTACTCACCTAATTATGAGAATGTTTTTAGAACTCTAAGACTAAACCAAGCTTTTGGTAAGAATTCATGACTTGTAGAGATATGGTACTTTCCAATGGTGGGATATAAAATCTGAGATGAGAACTTGTTATTTATAGCCAAATGAGGTTTCAAAACGTCATGCATGACCTTTCCATATAAAGTAGCTTTTTATGTGGTTACTCTCTAAGGTTGACAACACAAAAATTAGCATGAGGTAGACTGCTTGTTCATAGTAGCTAGGAGTGAAGTAGACTATTGCGTGCCTGGAAGGGATGATCACAATATAATATGTGAACATATCATCCTAAAGCATGCATCATATTACATGTATTGTTGTAGCCATCTATCTATCTTTAGAAGCTTCTTATTTAGTGAAGTATTTATTATAGGACAGCATTACTACTCAACATTTTTGTGTGAAATGATTCTATTTACTAGAGAGTAAAAACAATTTCACATAAAGAAAATATTACACAGATGTAACTATGACACACGAAATTACAATATTTTTACTGTTGTTAAAGTAGATTCTAGGTTATCTTATGTATCATTCTTTAAGATTTTCTTTTATTGAATAAAGCATCAATATAATTGCACACAGATTAGCACTAATAATATCAAGTTATTAGTAGTAAGGTTATGGAATATTACATTCTTCCCTCCTTATAAAAGTTTGGTTCCCAAACTTCAACTTGGTGTTATAATTTAACCAACGAGTCAAATTCCATCACAATATCTTGACACGAGGAAAAAAATCTTAATTGCCCTCATTGATTTTTTTTATATTAACTCCAAGCTATCTTTTAAGTATGCCCACTTTTTATGTGTGTAGACAATCTTATATCATTCTTTATTTTTCTTTCTCTCTTTTTTTATATATTTTTATAATGAAAGACAAACAGTTCCAGTGGCTATTAAAACAAATAGTTCAATGTGTCTTCAAATGTGCAATGTTCCAGCAGACAATTCGAAGGAAGCAAGGAATCCACTTGGCACACGAAATGATAATAATTACCTTCTACTTTAACAAGAGACTATTACCTAATATTTATTTTTTTAAATCTTGAAAGTATGACATTTAGTTAATTCAACTGTTCCGTTGAGACTTTTCTTTATCTATACGATAACTCTAAGTTTACTACACTAACACTATTTAATTTACAACGATACATAAAATGAAATCAATTACTAGCGAAAAGAACTAAAAATACATATAATTTTCGGCTGCACACCGAACTGTTTAAGTTTGAAAAAGAAATGTGAATTCTTAATACCCAGCCATGAAAATCTTGAAATTAATCAAATGATTTTTTTTTTCTTTTATGAAAAATCAGCCATTTAATTTGAGTATTATTTTCTCTTAAAATTAGAGTATCCAAATACCCCAGGGACTCATCTACCATTTTATACTAACTCTAACCGTCAATTATCATAAGATTTTAATAAAGAGACTACAAATAGTTTATTATTTTATGTATCCAAGAACAGATATTTCACATTCTTAAAAAAGAAATAGAAGTTCTAATACATATTGAAGAGAACTAAAGAACCTGAATTAGTTTCACATTTCATTATGATTTAAGATAAACTTTGAAAAAAACAGGTTTTAGATAAATAACCCCACCACTTATAATTATTTCATCAAGTGACAAGTACAATAGCTGCAATGATTTCATATTGGTCAAAGTAAAATAATGAAATAAAATTGTTGAGAAATTAAAATTTACTTGTAATAACTCCCTATTAACACTGTAAACTTCTTATTAGGATCTTACCTTTTGCTCTGATACCATTTGTCACGACCCATAATCTTGACCTATCTTAATTAACGTTAAACAGTATCTTTAGTGGTCGTGAACGCACTTTAAGCCTTTAATAATTTGCCCGTGATAACGGGGTAAAAAGTCGTCGAGTAGACCCAACTATTATTTTCTGTTGAAGAAATGCAGAAACAATTTTGATATATTTGGGTCTATCTCTATTTTAGATAAAGATAGGTCGATCCTTTAAAAAAAATGATAGAATTATTAAAATTATAAAGGTCTGAGTCCGTCTAGTTAACCTCTAATGATAACTTCTTACTAAACTGTCAAACATCACTTATTCACAACAACCCGTCTATTGAACGCCAATAATTTACAGAGTCCTTAACTGAAACTATAACAGTCTAGCTTCTACTACTACAATGAAGCCTTCTACAATTCCTTGTGAACGTCTTTATCAGACACCTTGAACCTGGATCCCTGAAAACATTATATTTAAAAAGGGGTTGAGCTGAAAAGCTCAGTGAGGGGATTACTCCTCCTTTTGAGTAAAAGTAACTGAATCTTCATTTTCGATCATATAAAATTTCATAAAATACAAACAGTTAACATTTCATTTCAATCGCTTTCATTTGATTGAGATGCAGTGGGTAACCGTTCATGGTCTATAGGTGATATATCCCCTTACCTACCCGTGTAAGTAGTTGGTAGGCCAGTAATATATCCGTAGTTTGACATGTCTTAGCGCCATCATAGTGGCTCGTCGCCTATTATTACCCGGACGATAGGGTCTCGTGGATAGAACAACAAAAGTTGTCCAAAGCATCTTGTCATTACATTTTCTTAACTAATAATTATAAAATATTAAAAACTTCAAAAATACTCTTTTAAAGTAAATAACTATAATAGTACATTAAACAGTAAATCAAGGAGGAGGGGACAATAAAAATATATGCATTACATTTTAACAGTTAAAAAGTACTTTATTTAAATAATAATAAAATTACATTTAAAAACAGTATCGTAGAGTGAGAGTGATCTTACTCACCTAATTATGAGAATGTTTTTAGAACTCTAAGACTAAACCAAGCTTTTGGTAAGAATTCATGACTTGTAGAGATATGGTACTTTCCAATGGTGGGATATAAAATCTAAGATGAGAACTTGTTATTTATAGCCAAATGAGGTTTCAAAACGTCATGCATGACCTTTCCATATAAAGTAGCTTTTTATGTGGTTACTCTCTAAGGTTGACAACACAAAAATTAGCATGAGGTAGACTGCTTGTTCATGGTAGCTAGGAGTGAAGTAGACTATTGCGTGCCTGGAAGGGATGATCACAATTTAATATGTGAACATATCATCCTAAAGCATGCATCATATTACATGTATTGTTGTAGCCATCTATCTATCTTTAGAAGCTTCTTATTTAGTGAAGTATTTATTATAGGACAACATTACTACTCAACATTTTTGTGTGAAATGATTCTATTTACTAGAGAGTAAAAACAATTTCACATAAAGAAAATATTACACAGATGTAACTATGACACACGAAATTACAATATTTTTACTGTTGTTAAAGTAGATTCTAGGTTATCTTATGTATTATTCTTTAAGATTTTCTTTTATTGAATAAAGCATCAATATAGTTGCACACAGATTAGCACTAATAATATCAAGTTATTAGTAGTAAGGTTATGGAATATTACAAGATCAGAATCTCTCAACTCTACAACTTGATGATCTACAAGGGAAGCTTCTTTGACACATGAAATATCTATGAATGAAGCTAATGGAGAGCTCCAAGAAAGTGTCAAGAACTAATCTCTCAAAGCCAAAGAGAATGAGAGAAATCAAAGCCTTAAAATTGAGGATGGTGATGATGAAGATCCATTTGCTTTTATTTCGAAAGCCTTGACAAGAATTCTCAAAATGAAGAAAAAGTTTGGAAACAAAGACTTCAAAAAAGAAAGACATAGACCATCCAGTAGCAAGGAGTGCAAAGGTAAGTCTTCTTCACAAAATAAATAAATGAACTACTTTGAATGTGGTGATGCAGGACATTTGATAAGAGATTGTCCACACAAGAATAGCAAGAGCTTTCAAAAGAAAGACCATGATAGAAGAAAGAAAGCTATGATAGCTTTATGGAGTGATTTAGATAGCTCAAGTGAATCAGAATCTGAAGAAGAACATGCCAACCTATGTTTCATGGCCAAGCATGATGAAAGTTCTGAGAAGAACATTGAGTTAATGGTAAATTGTCTGATTTCAAAACCAAAAGATGCTCTTTCAGATTATCTCAGAACAATGCTTTTAAATGAAGAAGATTATCAGAAAGAGATCAGACTTTTGAAAGAAAAAATTCATGAGCAAGCAAAATAGAACCGAAAACTTTTTTACCTAAATCATGATCTTGAAATCTCTCAGAAGAAAACTGACAGTGATTTCAACTCCTTGAAAACCAGTTTCAAAGCCTTGAAAACACAAGTCAAGGAAGTAGTCACTGAGAAATCTTTGATGAGTAATAGCCTTGTTAATCTGAAACATCAAGTTGATGAATTAGATAAAAAAAGAATACTCTTACTGAGAAACTTCAGGAATCTGAATTGGTCAAAGTTAGGCTTGCTGGATCAGAACACAAGTTGAACTTGATTCTTGGAGGAATTTCAGAATCTGTTCACAAAGCTGGTATTGGATCCAATCCAAACTTTCCAAGAAAGAAAAATACCAGATTTGTGAATGCTGGAAACCAAACTTCTCCTAAATGTCGTTACTACAGCAAAACTGGTCATGCCAAAATGACTTGTCCTTTCAGATGAAGAGACCCTCACATAATGAGGAACACTTTTCCATTTAAACTCAAATGACAAGTTAAACATATTTGGGTTCCTAAAGGTGTTAGACCACCTAACATGGTTGATCCTGAATATGAATCCAAATTCAACACTTGGTCTAACAGCTGGGTAAGGAAGTGATTCGTGTTTGCAGGTTGTCACCAACATCAAAGAACATAAGTGGTTTATGGACAGTGGTTGCTCAAGACACATGAGTGGAAAGAGATCTCTATTCTCAGAATTGAAAGGGCAATCTGAAGGTTCAATTACACTTGGTGACAAAGGCTAGTGCAATATTCTTGTTATTGGTAAAGTTGGTACAAATTCTGAAAACTCTATTTCTGATGTGTATGTAGTTGATGGTTTGAAATTTAACTTGCTTAGTGTATCTCAGCTTTGTGATAATGGCAACAAAGTTATCTTTGTTAAAGAGAATTGTGTGGTACAAAATGAGAAATCAGGAGATTGCATTCTCACAGCCTCTAGATCAAACAATGTCTATACTTTTCAGAGTAACAAAGTTGCAGGAGAAAGTTTGAAGTGAGACCTTGAAAGAGGATTCAAAGATTTGTCATATGAAGCTTGGTCACATCAGTTTGCATACTTTGAACAAGTTGATTTTCAAAAACTTGGTAAGAGGATTGCCATCCATTAAGTTCAAAGAAGATTAATTATGCAAAGCTTGTGCCCAGGGCAAGCAGACCAGAAGCTCCTTCAAGCCAAAGAAGTTTGTAAGTACAACTAGACCTATTGAAATGCTTCATATGGATCTCTGTGGTCCTATGAGGACTCCTACTCCAAAAGGTAAAAGGTATATGCTAGTTGTTGTAGATGATTTTTCTAGATATACTTGGGTTATGTTTCTCAAAGAAAAATCTAAAGCCCTCTCTGAATTTTCAAAGCTTTGCAGAGAACTTCAAACTATGAAAAACCTACATGTAGCTTCAATTAGAAGTGATCACAATAGAGAATTTGATCAATTAGAATTTGATTTGTTCTGTGATAAGCATGGTATTACTCACAACTTTTCTGCTTCAAGAGCTCCTCAACAGAATGGGGTTGTTGAAAGAAAGAACAGGACTCTTGAAGATATGTCATGGACAATGCTTCTTGAAAACAAGCTGCCAAAACATTATTGGGCAGAATCTGTGAATACAGCAAAATATATACTGAACAGGTGCTTAAACAGAACTATACTGAAGAAGACCCCCTATGAACTATTCAATGGGTGGAAGCCAAGCATTTCATGTAGGGTTTTGATTCATGGATGCGCAACGGAAACACAAACAATCATAAAACCATGTAAAACCCTCCAAGGATCACAAGTCAAGAGACATAATGATGGTAAGGGTTAGAAATCAACAACACACCTTAGGGTTCTCCTTTGATGACTTCAAACGCGAATTGTGTCACGTTCTCTATGGTTGATCCACGCCTAGAGTTGATCCTATATCTCCCAAGTCCTTGGTGCTAGCCCGTAAGAGGAAGAGGAAGAAGAATCACGCAAAACGAGACCCAAAAGGAGGGTCTCGGCCTCCTTGTGGCTGACGGGGACGGGCGGCGGCAAAGGGGCGGTCGGGTCCCTTTGTTCTTGCTCTCTCTCCTTTTTTTTCTCTCCCACTCTTGTTATGTTCAATTATGAGCATAAGTTATGTGTGGGAAGTAAGGAAGGAAGGTCCTTTATATAGTCCAACAACTCCTTGTTAACTACCTAAAGGACTTATTCTAGTCCTACTAGAATTCAATTTAGTCCCTTCCTTGCAAATTAGTCCCTACTAAGTTTGCAAGGTTTTGCAAAGTTATCCTTCTAATTAATTAATTCCCAAATCTAGTTCAACTCTATAAAGCGTGTGACCCCATAGGTTCTATCTAGTTGGTAGCAACTATTTGCTAATATGGAGCGGTCTCTAGCAAAACATCCATTCTAGCCAACTAATAGAATTGTCATCTTGACAACCTTTGTACAAGTAATTGTCTCATCCCTTTGTCTCTATATCCGGATTGGACACGAGACATACAAGTCACACTCGTATATCCAATCCATAGTTTCTCGATCCATGGGAATAGCCTTATTCGTGCAAATAACATCAATATCCCATATTGATTTATTTGAGTCTGGCCAGACATTCTATAAGCACTATCACTCGAGTGGCCTAGGATATTTTCTCCCGTTATGTGGGAGGGACAAATTCTATCTACGTCCACTACGATCTCTAAGCTAGCTTCTTATTGTATCTAGTACACACATTTATAACTACCCAGTTACGGTGTAGCGTTTAACGCTACCAAAATCACAATAATCCACAACTAGAATATCTAGTGACTTCAAGTCTAAGGATGACAATACCATTGCACCGCGAGAAGCGCTTGTGACTCAACATAACGTGTATGTAGCCTTCTCGGAGATGGGTCAATCCAGTGCAACATTCCCTAATGCACACCTATGTGTTGGATCGTGATATCTCCATATCAATCCAACCCCATACTAGTCTATAGATGATTGTCCCATTAATCATTATACTTGACTAGGGATATTTAAGAT
This sequence comes from Linanthus parryae, assembly GCA_023055425.1. NCBI lineage: Eukaryota > Viridiplantae > Streptophyta > Magnoliopsida > Ericales > Polemoniaceae > Linanthus > Linanthus parryae. Next base: position 694,557 of record JALGPY010000061.1, on the reverse strand, counting down.
AAACAACACAATTGTAAATCTAAGGACTTCATTATATTAAATATCCAATAAATAATAAATGAATTTCTAGCCACAAATAATTCATACTAAACTAGATTGCCTCTAGGGCATCTATTCCAACATTTCATACTTCAAGCCCTATGGATGCACATGTTTTATCCATAACAATGGAAAAGACAATATTGGTAAGTTTGATGCAAGAAGTGATGAAGGTATCTTTCTTGGTTACTCTCTGAATAGCAAAGCTTTTAGAGTTTACAATAAAAGAAACAAACTGGTTGAAGAGAGCATTCATGTTAGTTTTGATGAAAGCTATGATGGTTCTTCGAGTGAAAGTTTTGCAGACTTGAATTTAAACAATCATGAATCAAAGGAAGAAACTCAGAATCCATTGGGATTCAAGAAAGGCTCAGAAGAAAACAGAAGACATTTTCAAGACCTTGAAAATGGTACTCAAGGCCTTGAAAATAAGCCTCAAAGCCTTGAAAAAGATGATCAGAAGGATACAAGTGACAAAGCCACTACTTCAAGACCAGAAAAGATCTATGGAGAACCTAAACCCTAGTCTCCAAGAAAGAGGTTCAAATATCTCTCATCTCATCCAGTTGATAATATCAATTTAGATCCAACCACTTGTACACAAACTAGATCACAGTTGAAGAACTTATGTGCTTTTACTGCTTTTATCTTTCTTGTATAACCTAAAACTGTGAAGGAAGCTTTACAAGAAGCAGACTGGATCATTACTAGGCAAAGTGAACTCAATGAGTTTGAAAGAAATAAGGCTTGTAACCTGGTTCCTCTACCTACAAACCAGTCTGTCATTGGTACCAGATGGGTGTTCAGAAATAAGTTGGATGAAAGTGGCAAAGTGATCAGAAACAAATCAAGGTTAGTTGCTCAAGGATACAACCAAGAAGAAGGTATTGATTATGATGAAACTTTTGCTCCAGTTGCCAGGTTAGAAGAAATTAAAATTTTGCTTGCTTTTGCATCTCACAAGAACATGAAATTATTTCAAATGGATGTGAAGTGTGCTTTCTTGAATGGCTACTTACAAGAAGAAGTTTATGTTGCACAACCTCCTGGTTTTGAAAATGAAAATTTTCCAAATCATGTTTACAAACTTGATGTAGATAGTGCTTTCCAGACAGACAGATCACAGCTACGTGGCAGTCATCTAGCACGCCTAGCTGTGCTCCACACACACTGGATCACCACCCGTGCTGATCCACGTGGGGGCTGCGAGACAGGGCCCTCGCATACCAACACGGGACATGTAGGGACTTAGTGGTTTGGAGGCTAGAGTAAGTTATGTCTCTCGCATACCAAGCCCGCGCGCGACCTTTAGTCACTGCTTTGAGAGATTTATGGCCACGATCTCCATAAACCCGGTCAACCTCATAACGGTTCCGGTATACGCGGGCGAAGTGTGTAACGGTCCCTATATTTGCGGACGAACGTGTCGTTGTGGTTAAGGTAATTAAGCCGTCATTAATGGACGCATTAACCCACTACAATGGTCATATTCTACACTATATATAGGATCGTTAACCCTTCCTTGCATAAGACTAATAACCTGTGTTACGCGGAAGCTCTGCCAAAACTCTGTCACTCCCTCATACAGTTGCTACTGTCTTACTCTCTCCCTACTTACTACCCTATACCTCCTGTGTTTCTCATTCTCTGTTCTTGGTGTACGTTTGGATCTTCCTCAAAGGATTCTTCTGTACACATTTGGTGAACCCGACGTGAAACTTACCCTTGCAAGAAGCCATTTCTCATGATGAAGATGTCAGCAACAGATCTCTCTCAACCGAGACGACTTCATGGGAGGAGACCCGCCACAATTCCACGGCAGCTGGTGGTACTCCAATCTTTGAGGCGTTGAATTCCACTCTCAAGAGCCAGGCGAAAGCCCTTCAAGATCAATCTGCACAGATGGCCTAGATAATGTCATTTTTGGGATCATGCCCAAAATCCGGCACTGGGAGCCGCTGTCTCTCAAGGAACTGGAACCCCTCTTTTCCAGGGAACAGAGGTAACGCCTACACCACCTAACTCCAGTTTGCAAATCCCACCAGCAATGGTCCAACCACCTCCTACTCAGGTACAAACTGCTCAGCCGTCCCTTATCACACATGCTTCCCAACTCCCAGGTATTGTAGGGTTTTGATTCATGGATTGCGCAATGGAAGCATAAACAAACATAAAACCATGCAAAACCCTCCAAGGATCACAAGTCAAGAGACATAACGATGGTAAGGGTTAGAAATCATAAACACACCTTAGGGTTCTCCTTTGATGACTTCAAACGCGAATTGTGTCACGTTCTCTAAGGTTGATCCACGCCTAGAGTTGATCCTAGATCTCCCAAGTCCTTGGTGCTATCCCAGAAGAGGAAGAGGAAGAAGAATCACGCAAAACTAGACCCAAAAGGAGGATCTCGGCCTCCTTTGGCCGACGGGGACGGGGCGGCGCCAAGGGGGCGGTCGCCTCCCTTGTTGCTTGCTCTCTCTCCTTTTGTTCTCTCCCACTATTTGTTATGTTCAATAATGAGCATAATTTATGTTGGAAGGAAGGAAGGAAGGTCCTTTATATAGTCCAACAACTCCTTGTTAACTACCTAAAGGACTTACTGTAGTCCTACTACAATTCAATTTAGTCCCTTCCTTGCAAATTAGTCCCTACTAAGTTTGCAAGGGTTTGCATAGTGATCCTTCTAATTAATTAATCCAATTAATTAATTCCCAAATCTAGTTCAACTCTATGTAGCGTGTGACCCCATAGGTTCTATCTAGTTGGTAGCAACTATTTGCTAATATGGAGCGGTCTCTAGCAAAACATCCATCTAGCCAACTAATAGAATAGTCATCTTGACAACCTTCTTACAAGTAATTGTCTCATCCCTTTGTCTCTATATCCGAATCGGACACGAGACATACAACTCACACTCGTATATCCAATCCATAGTTTCTCGATCCATGAGAGTAGCCTTATTCGTGCAAATAACACCAATATCCCATATTGATTTATTTGAGTCTGGCCAGACATTCTTTAAGCACTATCCCTCGAGTGGCCTAGGATATTTGCTCCCGTTATGTGGGAGGGAAAAATTCAATCTACGTCCACTACGATCTCTAAGCTTGCTTCTTATTGTATCCAGTACACGCCTTTATAACTACCCAGTTACGGTGTAGCGTTTAACGCTACAAGGATCACAATAATCCACAACTAGAATATCTAGTGACTTCAAGTCTAAGGATGACAATACCATTGTACCGCGAGAAGCGCTTGTGACTCAACATAACGTGTATGTAGCCTTCTCGGAGATGGGTCAATCCAGTGCAACATTCCCTAATGCACACCTATGTGTTGGATCATGATATCTCCATATCAATCCAACCCCATACTAGTCTATAGATGATTGTCCTATTAATCATTATACTTGACTAGGGATATTTAAGATAAACAACACAATTGTAAATCTAAGGAATTCATTATATTAAATATCCAATAAATAATAAATGAATTTCTAGCCACAATAATTCATACTAAACTAGATTGCCTCTAGGGCATCTATTCCAATAGTCTCCCACTTGCACTAGAGCCAATCTGGCGCATTTCGTATGCCCATACTCCTAGTGTGCCCTTCATGCTTCCACTGCGTCAGAGGCTTTGTAAGCGGGTCTGACAGATTATCATCTGTAGGAATCTTGCATATCCGAACGTCTCTTCTATCGATAATATCTCGAATCAGATGAAACTTCCTGAGCACGTGCTTGGATTTCTGGTGCGACCTGGGTTCCTTTGATTGCGCGATTGCCCCAGTGTTGTCACAGAACAACTCAACTGGATCCGCAATGCTAGGGACCACACCAAGTTCAGAAACAAACTTTCTGATCCAAACAGCTTCCTTTGCTGCGCCATTTGCAGTAATGTACTCCGCCTCTGTTGTAGAATCAGCTACCGTCTCTTGCTTGGAACTCTTCCAGCTCACCGCTGCTCCATTCAGGCAAAACACATATCCCGATTGTGATCTAAAGTCATCTCTGTCGGTTTTGAAGCTTGCATCAGTGTAACTCCTTACACGCAACTCTTCCTCACCGCCAAATATCAAGAAAGCATCCTTAGTTTTTCTAAAGTACTTTAGGATGTTCTTGACTGCAATCCAGTGACTCTCACCCGGATTGGATTGGTATCTGCTTGTCATACTCAAGGCATATGACACATCTGGTCTAGTACATAACATGGCGTACATGATAGACCCTATGGCTGAGGCATAGGGGATTCTACTCATGCGTTCCTTCTCTATCTCATTGGAGGGACAACCACTCTTCGAAAGAGTGTTTCCATGTGACATGGGCAAGAATCCCTTCTTGGAATCTTGCGTGTTGAACCGTTTCAACACCTTGTAAATATATGTAGTTTGACTTAGGCCTAGCAACCTCTTAGATCTATAGATCTTTATTCCGAGTATATAGGCTGCTTACCCTAAGTCCTTCATTGAGAAACACTTTCATAGCCAATCTTTAACAGATTGTAGCATGGGAATGTCGTTTCCAATGAGTAGTATGTCATCTGCATACAAGACCAGAAAATCTACAGAGCTCCCACTAACCTTCTTGTAGACACAAGACTCATCTTCGTTTCTGATGAAGCCAAACTCTTTGACCACTTCATCAAAACGTCGATTCCAACTCCTAGAAGCTTGCTTCAATCCATAAATGGATCGTTGCAGTTAACAGACTTTATTAGCTTGCTTTGGATCCTCAAAACCCTCCGGCTGTATCATATACACGTCCTCGAGGAGATTCCCATAAAAGAATGCTGTTTTGACATCCATCTGCCAAAACTCATAGTCGTGGTATGCTGCAATTGCAAGTAGGATTCGGATGGATTTGGTCATAGCAACTGGTGAAAAGGTTTCATCATAGTCAATACCATGAATCTGTCTGAATCCTTTAGCCACCAATCGGCCCTTATAGGTAATCACATTACCATCCATGTCGATCTTCTTCTTGAAGACCCACTTGCACCCTATGGGCCGCGCCCCATCGGGTGGTTCCACCAAAGTCCATACTTTGTTGGTATACATGGATTCCATCTCGGAGCTCATGGCTTCCAGCCACTTCTGAGAGTCTGGGCCACTCATGGCCTCCTCATAGGTAGGCTCATCATCTATGAGCATTGTGTCACCGCAATCGGTTACGAGAAGTCCATACCTCTCGGGTTCCTGGCGCACTCTACTAGATCTACGAAGCTCTTGTGTTACCTGAACAGGTTGCTCCACAACAGCTTGTGGTTCCTGTTTATGTTCCATAATCGGTTCAGTGATTTGTGGTTCTTGAACCTCTTCAAGTTCTACATTCCTCCCACTTGCTTCTTTAGAGACAAACTCTCTTTCTAGAAACACGCCGGTCCGAGCAACAAACACTTTGTTCTCGGTTGAATTGTAGAAGTAGTAACCCTTAGTTTCCTTCGGGTACCCCACAAACTTACACTTATCCGATTTAGGCCCCAGCTTGTCTGATTGTAAACGTTTTACATAGACATCGCAGCCCCAAATCCTCATGAACGACAGTGTGGGACGCCTCCCACTCCACATCTCATATGATGTCTTCATGACTGATTTAGACAAAACACGGTTAATGGTGAAAGCTGCACTTAATAGAGAGTAGCCCCAAAATGATAATGGAAGATCGGTTTGACACATCATAGATCGAACCATATCCAATAGGGTTCGATTCCTCCTCTCGGATACGCCATTCCATTGTGGCGTTCCGGGTGGAGTGAGTTGGGACACGATCCCACACTCTCTAAGATAGTCGTCAAACTCTTGGCTCAAGTATTCTCCTCCACGATCCGATCGTAGGGCTTTCATACTTTTTCCAAGTTGCTTCTCTACTTCATTCTTGAATTCTTTGAACACTTCAAAGGATTCAGATTTTGCCCTCATGATGTACACAAATCCATATCTACTGTAATCATCAGTAAATGTAATGAAGTAGACATAACCACCCCTGGCAGGCGTGGCTAATGGCCCACACACATCAGTATGTATGAGCGCCAATTGCTCACTAGTCCTCTCACCTTTCTTATTGAAAGGGGACTTTGTCATTTTTCACAATAAACAAGCCTCACATGTCTCATATGATTCAAAATCAAATGAGTCTAGCAATCCATCCTTATGGAGTCTAGATACACGTTTCTCATTTATGTGGCCTAAACGACAGTGCCATAAATAAGCAGGATTTAAATCATTTATTTTAATCCGCTTGGTATTAATGTTGTAGACAGGATTGCTTAGATCAAGGACATAAAGTCCATTAAATAATTGCACACTAAAATAGTGAATATTATTCAAATAAAAGGAACAACAATTGTCTTTTATTGAAATAATAAAACCATCCTTGTCCAAACAAGAAATAGAAATAATGTTTCTGCTCATAGCAGGCACAAAATAGCAATTATTTAATTCTAAAACTAATCCCGAAGGCAGAGATAGCTCGCAAACGCCTATGGCCAAGGCAGCAACCTTTGCTCCATTCCCAACGCGCAGATCTACCTCCCCTTTAGCCAATCTCCTACTTCTCTTTAGATCCTTCATATTTCGACAAATATGAGATCCACATCCAGTATCTAATACCCATGATGTAGAGAAAGTTAAATTGACATCTACAACAAAAATACCTGGTGGTGGTGGAATCACTATTCCAAGCCTCTTGTCCTCCAGATATTTTGGGCAGTTCCTCCTCTAGTGTTCAGGCTGACTGCAGTAGTGACACTCACCTTTAGTCACGCCCTTGGAAATGCCACCAACAGGCTTAAGGGCAGGTTCCTTGGACTTGGCAACTGACTTGCCTTTGCCCTTGGAGGAAGAGGCAAACCTGTTGCCCTTTCCTTTTTGTACCATCATTATGGCCTTGACCTTACCCTTGTTGATGCTCTGTTCAGCCTTCCTCAACATGTTGAGTAAATCTGGCAGTGGTTTCACGATCTCGTTCATGTTATAGTTCATAATGAACTGTCCATAACTCTCGGGCAACGATTGCAACACGAGATCGGTTGCCAACTCTTGGCCAACCGGGAACCCTAGTCGGGCGAGATTCTCCAAGTACCCGATCATTCGGAGTACATGGGGTCCCACCGGGTTCCCTTCTGCCAGATGACACTTGAACAGTGCCTTAGATACCTCATGCCTCTCTACCCTCGCCTGCTCTTGAAAGATCTGCTTTAGATGTTCGATCATATTGACAGCATTCATGTTTTCGTGTTGCTTCTGAAGCTCAGAAGTCATGGTGCAAAGCATAAGGCAGGCCGCATCATTAGCGTCATCAACACGCTTTTGATACGCCTTTAGGGCAGCAGGTGTTTGGTTCTCTGGACCTTCTGGAACATGCTCCTCTATTGCGTACAGTTTCTTCTCTTGCTTGAGAACAATTCTCAAGTTTCTGTACCAATCAAGAAAGTTGGTTCCAGAGAGCTTGTCCTTCTCAAGGACAGATCGTAGGGAATGTTGTGAACTCGATGAGTTGTTTGCCATTTGGAATTCTACAAAAAGGAAAATACGCAAGTTTTAATATTTGTGAATTTTTGACTATATTCAATAATGGCTAGTTTATCAATATAGCTCCCACTATTTTTCTACGGATTAATAACCCTCAAGATATTAATGCGGAAAATATCCTTATATTTTCTAGTGGGCCAAGATCCATCTTTCATCTCCTTATGAGCTTGCTTTGGCAAGTCACCCATAATTTGACTACTTTAGGTAGGAACAATTCCAATTGCATCTCATATGCAACTCTTGGTTCAATTGGGCAAATAACTCCTTATTTATCCATCCATATGGATAATCCCAATTGATTTCCTCTAGGTTTCTTAATCAAATTAATGGCCTAGTTGTGTTCGACCTCTCATCTAAACAATTGCACATTGTTACGTGCCATCGCATTCCATCATGATGAACCAAGTCGCCATGCTTTGGCACGCACGAGGTTGGTAAATAATGATGATAATGAGTGTTTAAATAACGAGAAGGCAAGAACACAATATTTGAATTTTGAGGGATTTTAAATTCAATTTTTTTTAGTTGTTTTGTTGATCAATATCAACTAATCTATCTATTTGAGTTTGGGCACAACTCCAAATAATAGATCCGGGTTGTCTAATTATCTTATTATCCTAATTGCATGCATCATCCATACACCAACCACAAAACAGAACTTAAACTCGATGTGGATATGGCCTTTTCTAGACTAAGATAATTCCAAGCCAATGGAATTATCTATGAACCCTAAAACAGACACATCTCCATGCGTCTTGGTCTTTTGGTCCATCCTTCATAGTCATGTGGAATACTCCATGCTCCATGCTCCATCTTTTGTGGCTTCTTTGGCATTGGGCTTCTTTTCATCAATCTTGGCTAAAAATCTACTTTATCTAGCACTAGCTAACTTCTATACTAAATAAAATAATTCTCACAAGTTGAGAAAAACAATGGCACGCAGGCCATAAAACCCTAATTAATTATTACAATTAATTGATCAGCTCGCAGGCCGTAAAACCAAACCACAAAATTAAACATCCACATCAAACCACATCCTAAGGCCATATCCAATCACCATGCGATTTGCACATAAACAGTTAAAATCCAATTTTAACGCGCTTGGTCAAATTTAACTGATTTTAGGATTTCTAGGGTTAAAACGGTCCATGGGCCCAACAATCAAATTGCCCGGGCCCAATAAGGTGAACCACAAGGCCCTGGGGCCGGCCCGGCCCAAAACCCACAAGCCTAGGCCGCGGGTTTGGGCCGCCCGGCCCCTAGGGCGGCCAAGCTTGGGAGGCAAGCAAGGGGGCGGTCCCTAGGGGGGCCGAACCTCCTTATGGGAGTTGTTTCCAAAACAACTCCCTTGCTTTGTGCCCAAGTTTGGTTGTTTCCTTGTTTGGGGAGAACTCCTTCTTCCCCAAGGATTCCCAAACCCTAGATCTAAGATCCTAAAATTTCTCAAACTCACCAATTCATGCATCCAATGCAAAAATTGCATCTTGTTATGATTAATTATTGACAAATTGCATCCCATGCTTGATTTGTCTTGTTTTACGCCATAAACAATCAAATTAAGGTGTAAAACAACAAAAACGTAACACATAAACCACGTTTATGCTCTACGACCTGTGGCTCTAATACCACTGTAGGGTTTGGATTCATGGATTGCGCAACGGAAGCATAAACAAACATAAAACCATGCAAAACCCTCCAAGGATCACAAGTCAAGAGACATAACGATGGTAAGGGTTAGAAATCATAAACACACCTTAGGGTTCTCCTTTGATGACTTCAAACGCGAATTGTGTCACGTTCTCTATGGTTGATCCACGTCTAGAGTTGATCCTAGATCTCCCAAGTCCTTGGTGCTAGCCCGGAAGAGGAAGAGGAAGAAGAATCACGCAAAACTAGACCCAAAAGGGGGGTCTCGGCCTCCTTTGGCCGACGGGGACGGGGCGGCGCCAAGGGGGCGGTCGGCTCCCTTGTTGCTTGCTCTCTCTCCTTTTGTTCTCTCCCACTCTTTGTTATGTTCAATAATGAGCATAAGTTATGTGTGGGAAGTAAGGAAGGAAGGTCCTTTATATAGTCCAACAACTCCTTGTTAACTACCTAAAGGACTTATTCTAGTCCTACTAGAATTCAATTTAGTCCATTTCTTGCAAATTAGTCCCTACTAAGTTTGCAAGGTTTTGAAAAGTGATCATTCTAATTAATTAATTCCCAAATCTAGTTCAACTCTATATAGCGTGTGACGCCATAGGTTCTATCTAGTTGGTAGCAACTATTTGCTAATATGGAGCGGTCTCTAGCAAAACATCCATTCTAGCCAACTAATAGAATTGTCATCTTGACAACCTTTGTACAAGTAATTGTCTCATCCCTTTGTCTCTATATCCGGATTGGACACGAGACATACAAGTCACACTCGTATATCCAATCCATAGTTTCTCGATCCATGGGAATAGCCTTATTCGTGCAAATAACATCAATATCCCATATTGATTTATTTGAGTCTGGCCAGACATTCTATAAGCACTATCCCTCGAGTGGCCTATGATATTTGCTCCCGTTATGTGGGAGGGACAAATTCTATCTACGTGCACTACGATATCTAAGCTTGCTTCTTATTGTATCTAGTACACGCCTTTATAACTAGCCAGTTACGGTGTAGCGTTTAACGCTACCAAGATCACAATAATCCACAACTAGAATATCTAGTGACTTCAAGTCTAAGGATGACAATACCATTGTACCGCGAGAAGCGCTTGTGACTCAACATAACGTGTATGTAGCCTTCTCGGAGATGGGTCAATCCAGTGCAACATTCCCTAATGCACACCTATGTGTTGGATCATGATATCTCCATATCAATCCAACCCCATACTAGTCTATAAATGATTGTCCTATTAATCATTATACTTGACTAGGGATATTTAAGATAAACAACACAATTGTAAATCTAAGGAATTCATTATATTAAAAATCCAATAAATAATAAATGAATTTCTAGCCACAAATAATTCATACTAAACTAGATTGCCTCTAGGGAATCTATTCCAACAGGTATTCCCTTCAATATCCAACCACAATATCACTTTCTTTCACCACCTGAAACCGTAGGCAATGTAGCTTACACCACCAATCCAACTGCTACGTACGTTCTCCACCAGCTGCAACCCTCCCTCCTGCTATGGGAGTGAGTGTATCCACAACCATGACGGCTTTAGAGCAGCGTATAGATAATTTTTTGGTCAATCAGTGCTTTACAAACACCATCATCCCTAAGGTTGACAACGCACCTCCGATCCCTCGTGAGATCTACTTGATGCCCAACCCAGTAGGGTACAAGGCCCTTAAGTGGGATAAATTTGACGATGTCAATGGGAATGCTCAAGAGCACGTTATGCGTTTCATTGATGTGATGGGGCCATATGGGGTTGACCCCAACCTGTTGATGCATGAGTTCCCTAAGTCTTTGGGGAACGTAGCCTATAAATGGTATAGGACGCTTGAAGCTGGTTCCATAAAGACATGGGATGACATGGTTAAAAGTTCTATACCAAGTTCTTTCAGGTGGAGGAGAAGGCTACGATGATCCACTTTTCGCGTATGTATCAGACGCGTGACGAGGATGGAGTTACATTAATCAAGAAGTTCAGAGCCAAATCATTGGAATGCATAGATGAAGTGCTTGAAAACCGGCTTGTTGAGATCTGTCTCCAAGGGATGCGAAACGAATACAAGAGTATGTTAATTAACTTGAAAATGCCTACTTTTTCAAATTTAATTGAATGTACCAAGAATGTAGAGCCTATAGTTCAAAGGCAGAAGAAAAAGCATGCTCCTGAGCGATCCATAGGGGGACCGACTTTCAAGATCGGTAGGTTTAGCTAGAAGAGGGGGCGCGAAGCTGAAGTCAACATAGTTTAGCCACACAAGCAACACAAGGTTTCGACCTCAGACGCCTCGCCTCTGCCATGTTCTCTGGAGGAGGTGATCGATCTATGCAAGCAGTGGCGCAAAGATGGGGTCCTACCTCCACTTGAAAGGACACCCTCCAGGGAGATGCTATGGGATCCGAAGTGGTGGGAGTGCCACGGCAAAGTTATGCACCCAACAGCTGACTGCAAGAAGCTCAGACACCTTGTGAGCAGAAAGATGAAGGAAGGAGAGCTGATTGTTAGCGACCAGAGACAGGACGTTCGCAATAATCCACTCCCGTCCCATGCAGAAAAAGAGCCGAAAGACAAGGAGGTAGCTATGATCGCAATCATGGACCTCGAAGAGATCGCCGTAGATGGGCTGCCTATCGTAGCCGAAGTCCATGATGAGGAATATTATAGCATGGACACTGAGGACCCGCGTGCCGACAAGATGAAAGGGTCGCACGGATTCAAAAGATTCTTTGATGATATGAGTTTTTCTGAGAAGTGCCGGAAAGAAATGACAAAGGCAATCCTCAGAGTAGCAGAGGACTTCGAGGTGGGCATCGTTGTCTCCAACGGAAGAGTTGTTAGGGCCTCTCACTCGACAGAGAAGGTAATGACCTTCTCCGAAAGAGACAAAAAGATAGACTCGAGCAATCAGAAGCCCTTGAACGTAACAACAGTAATCAATGATGTTGAGTTCAAGAGGGCATTCGTTGATGGAGGAGCAGCCGTCAATGTGGTCTCGCTCAATACCCTGAAGTTAGCAGGTATTTCAGAGAAGAAGATTGTCAGGCGCCCATCCTCGCTGATGGGATTCGAAAGCGACTCTAGGATGACAGTGGGTTGGATCCGCCTAGGTCTCCAGATAGGGAAGATCTAGTGTTCCGCCAAGTTCTATGTCATTGATGCAAACACTACGTATCACATGATCATAGGCGGGGCGTGGATCCATCGCTTTGACGCGGTTCCTTCAACAACTCATCAAGTGATGAAGGCCATTTGGAATGGCAGGGTAGTCGAGATACCAGCCTTGACGAATCCCTTTAATCTGAATGAAGCGCACCTCACCGAGGCAGTATGGTTCACCGAGATGGCGGATGAACAGACACCGGGGCCATTCAACCCAACTCCTCTGCCTCGATGGGAGGACATCAAAGATAAGTCACCAGCAGGAGTGATGGTTACAAGGGAAGATGCTAAAGAGAAAGTGCCCGCACGTGAAGAGGTGCCACAAGTTGCTTACCAAAAGAAGAATGTGTACACCCTAAAGAGGGTGGTGAAGCATGACAGCAATGGCAAGGAGATAGAAAGCTTCTACTCCAATGGGAAGAAATGTTACCGCATATGAAGGTGCGCGGGGGTACCCCTATCCATATATGGGGATATCCCTGGGCAAATCAATCAACTTGAGCAAGGCCCGGAGAAGGACAAGCTGAGGTCAGACGTGCCAGAGGACAAGTTGAAAGAAGCGCCCGAGTGTACGGAGGACAAGCCAAAGCCGCAGAAACAGGAACTGAAAGAAGTGTTCCTAAGTCCATCCGAAGAAAAGAAAAGGCCTATTTTTCTGAGCGCAGACCTCAAAAGCGAAGAGGAAGCGAAATTTCTGCAGTTGCTAACATGAAATGTCCGGCCTTGACACGAGCGTAACAATGCACAGATTGGATGTTGTCCCGGGATCCAAACCAATAAAGCAGAGTGCGAGAAGCTTCAGACCAGAGATAAACGTGAAGATCAAAGAAGAGATAGTCAAGATGCTGAATGTCAAGTTCATCGAACCAAATCATCATCCTACCTGGCTGCCAACATTGTGCCAGTGGTCAAGAAGAATGGACAGCTTGTCATCTGTGTGGATTTTAGGGATCTTAATCGTTTCCGCCCAAAAGACGATTTCCGTTGCCAAATATCAACTTGCTCATTGACTCTACCGCGGGAAATCGGATGTTCAGTTTTATGGATGGGTTCAGCGGATATAACCAAATCAAGTTGGACCCTGAGGATGCGAGAAAAATTGCGTTCATTACGCCATTTGGGGTCTTCAACTACACAGTTATGCCCTTTGGACTGAAGAATGCGGGCGCAACCTATCAGCGAGCTATGATGGCTCTCTCCCATGACATGATGCATCAGGAAGTAGAGTTCTATGTTGATGATTTGGTTATCAAATCAAGAGAAGAAGCAGACCATCTGGGAGACCTACGGAAAGTATTTGAAATGTGCAGAATGTTTTAACTGAATATGAACCCGATGAAATGCGCGTTTGGAGTGAGTTCGGGGAAGTTCTTGGGGTGTGTGATCCACCGCCATGGGACCTAACCTGACCCTGCAAAGATCTCATCTATCACCAGCATGAAGGCACCCCTCAATCAGAGAACTTTGAAGACATTCTTGGGAAAGCTGTCTTATTTGCGAAGATTCGTGCCAGCAATTGCAAAGCTGACCTTATACTTCGACGATCTTCTCAAGAAGAATGCTGTGTATAACTGGACGGAGGAGCACAATGCTGCATTTGGGAAATTGAAAGACTTATTGACATCGCCAAGAGTAATGATTCACCGCAGTTGGGGTCACCACTCTTGTTGTACCTGAATCGACCAGAAAATCCATTGAAGCATTGCTAGCCCAAGAGCATGAGGGGCAGGAAAGGCCAATCTATTACATTTTTCGTGTGGTACAGCCGGATGAGTCCAGGTACACTGATATAGAGCATCATTGCCTTGCTTTATTTTTCGTAATAGAGAAGTTAAAGCATTATTTCGCTTCACATAAAGTTGTGGTAATCACAAAAGGTGACCCTATCCGGTATCTCTTGAGTCATTCCTCTCCCCGCGGAAGATTAGCAAAGTGGTACATGAGCATCTCGCAGTACGACATCTCGTGTGCTCGTCCAAAGGCAATTAAATCTCAGGCAGTGGAAGATGTTTTAGCACAGTTTCTAGACAATATTTATGAGCCAGTGGTAGAGGAAGAGCTAGAAGGTCCTGAGATTTATGAAAGCGAGTCACCATATTGGAATCTGCATTTCGATGGGTCATCAACAAGGAAAGGAGGATGAATTGGTAGCGTACTGACTAAGCCAGACGCGGAAGTTGTCCAAATGTCAACGAAGTTGGACTTCCCAGTTACCAAAAATGAGGCGGAGTATGACGCTCTGATTGCAGGACTCCTCGCAGCCAAGGCAAAGGAAATAAACAAGTTGATGGTCATGGGGGATTCAAACCTCATCGTCAAACAAGCATTAGGCGAGTATGGCTTGAAGGAAATCAACTTGCTACCTTATAGGACTATGGTCCAGAAATTGGTGCAGCAGTTCCACGATGTCAAGTGTGAGCATACTCCCCGAGCCAATAACCGACATGCAGATGCTTTGGCTACTTTGGGATCCAAAATCAGTGCGGACAAGTGCCCAGCAAGAATTTTGATCAAAGTTAGAACTACTCCAGCTCTGGCAAAAGAGGTATGCGAAGAAGAGCACACAGAAGCTGAGGACTGGAGGAAGCCAATCCTCCGCGCGATTGCTGAAGGTACGAGCAAATAACTTTGGGCATCCACAAAGGGATACTGCATGCACAAAACTCCCTTTACTTCAAGGGACCAGGAGGAGTGCTCATGCGATGTGTCTCGCAACAGGAAGGGCAAGCACTATTAGAGAAAATTCACCAACACTCCTGGGGGAAAATGAAGTATCTGTTTACAGGAAAGCTCATAGGTACGGAATCCAATGGCCAGAAATGTCGACATTTGCTGCGATCATCCAAGGGAACTGCAAAAGCTGCACGTTGGTCAAATATTCTTAGGAAATTGTTGTAATCGATGATGACACAGATTGGAGGAAGCCGCTATTCGACTACTTGACAGAAGGAATTGAGCCAACTCAAAGAAAAGAAGCTAAAAAGCTTAAAAGAAAGGCAACTCGATATGTTGTGAGGGAAAATATACTCTGGCCAAGAGGCCACGAGGGATATTTGCTCAGATGTCTGGATACCAAGAAGCACAAGAAGTGATGGATTTATCCCATCAAGTCGAGCACCAAGGAGGCGCGAAGCTATGCAGGCAGCTCCTCACTGTTGGCCATTTCTGGCCTACAATGGAAGCAGATTGCCGCACCAAGGTCAAAAGGTGTCAAGAGTGTCAGTTCAAGGGCAACCTCGTGCACGCTCCCACTATAGACTTACATGCATTGGGAACGCCTTGGCCATTCCACACATGGGCCTTAGATTCCATCGGCCCCATTCGACCAGCCTCGCATGGGAATAATTTTATCTTGACTGCAACAGAACAATTCACTAAGTGGGTAGAAGCGGTGCCGCTCAAGACAGCAAACGCGCTTGCGGATGTCAACTTCGTTCAAGAGAACATTATCTACCAATTTGGAATCCCTAATACCATCCTCTCGGACGACGGCACTCCTTTTGTCAATCGCCACTTAGCTGCGAAGTTTGTAGAGAACAACATAAGAAAGGTGTGTTCCACACCCTATTACCCAAAGGGGAACGGATAAGCTGAAGCAACGAACAAGACATTGCTGAGAATCCTGAGCAAAATGGTCGTTGACCATAAGAAGTGGGAAAACTCCCTACGTGTGGCTTTATGTGCATATCGCACTTCGCCGAGGACTCCCATAGGGGTTTCCCCTTTCCTTCTATGTTACGGGGGCCGAAGCTGTCATACCGGCGGAAATCAAAGTTAACTCTGCCAGGATAGCTTTCCACGCCTTGTACGAGAATCAACGAGACCATGATCTTATTCTGCTGGAAGAAAGGCGTGAAGAGGCTAAGAGAGCCAACACGAGATACAAGGAAAGGATTGCTCGCGCATATAACAAAACAGTTCAGCACCGAGACTATGCAGTTGGAGACTTGGTCCTACGAGCTTCGGATCACTGTATGCGAGAGGCAGCCCATCCTAAGTTCGTGGCTAATTGAGAAAGACCATTTGAAGTTAAACAAGTCTTCAACAGTGGTTACTGCACAATTCAGAGACTGCATGGGACTGCAACAACTCTGAGCCCAATCAACATGCGATGGATCAAAAAGTATTATCCCTAGCTCATCTCTTACTTTAATTCCAAAGTTCGGTTTCCCTTATGTATTATGCACTGCTTCCTCCCATATGAGGAATCTATTCTCATGCTCCTCCCATATGAGGATGCCTTAATAATAATGACTCTCCAATATGAGAGAAATTTATTAAATTATTATCATATTGCTTTGTTTATTATTCATATTATTTATATCTGCCAATGCACTCAAAGCCTATCTTTCAAGATAGCATCCATAACAAAATATGATCTTATGCGATCCAAAGCCTATCTGCCTAGATAGCAGCCATAACAAAATGTGGTCCTATGCAATCCAAAGCCTATCTGTCTAGATAGAAGCCATAACCAAATATGATCCTATGCGATCCAAAGCCTATATGCCTAGATAGCAGCCATAACAAAATATGATCTTATGCGATCCAAAGCCTATCTGCCTAGATAGCAGCCATAACAAAATGTGATCCTATGTGATCCAAAGCCTATCTGCTTAGATAGAAGCCATAACAAAAATGATCCTAAGTGATCTAGAGCCTATCTGCCTAGATAGCAGCAATAATAAAAACGCTCCTATGCGATCCAAAGTCTATATTCTTAGATAGCAATTTATTAAAACATTATTTGGCTCAACCGCAGCTGAAATGCAAAGCTTGTTTAATCATATCACAAGTCCGCATCCGAAGTTACAATCTATTGTAGCAGAATAAATTGCAAATGAAAAGGCATACTTTCATAACAGTCAAATATGGCTTATAATTTATCTGTTTAGATAGCAGCTTACGAGCAAAGCTTACATTGAGGGAAAATTCCTAATCTAAATCATGAATCTTAGATTACTAACGCTACGAAACGTGATGTTCTCGTCGACGTTCGGGACCAAAACAAGCTCTCGTTTGTATCCTTTCCATGGTGAGATGCCAAATGAACTTCACATCATGAAGGCTGCTAATGTGAAGAACAAATGGGAGGATAGCTCATGGGGCAGGAAGCTGATTGTGTACAAGAGAAGAACACAATCACTTGTTATACCTTGTCTGAAACAATGGTGGCAAATAGTTCTCTGTCGGAAAACTGGGCCGCTCATTACTTGCTGGTAGTAGAACCGGTAAAGGGTTGTGCCTCCCCGAAAAATTAATGGAGACAATCCCTGCAAACATAATAAAGAAGAAAGAATCTTCGTCCAAACAGAATAGCCTACGCAATTGATCTTCAATAAGATCAGTTGAATTAGAAGCCTTTTCGTAGAATTTCTTGGGAGTCATTTATATAGCACAACGCACAAATCCAGAGGTGGAAGCCCAGACCTGATATGAATCAACAAAGGTCAAGTAACAATACCAACAGTCGTGAGGACTCACGAGAAACAACATTTTGATGAAGAAAAATAGCAAAAAGGAAGGTTTATATAGAACTCAAAGGAGACTCTTCAGTTTCCTTGATGAGTCAGCAACGCCTCGGAAACAAGCAAGAATCAATGAACCTACTACATGCTACGACGATACAGTAGCACGCCTTATTTAATGACTCCGGGTCATGATACGAATGGGGTCCACTGAATGGTAATCACGCCTTATTTAATACATTGATGACACACCAATAAAGGTAATTACGACAAAACAAAATGTAACAATCATTGCTGCATTGAAATGCGAGCAGAAGATCTTTCACAAAAACAAAAGCTAACATAGAGTTCAAGTGTTTGAAAAAAAGGGGCATTACAATATGCGCAGCTCTCAAAATAAATCCTTGTCTAGAGGGTCTCCTGGCGATAACAGGAGCGAGGCCTTCTCTGCTTTGTTAACTTATTGCTTCAGTTTTTCATAGCTAGCCTTCATCGCGTGGAAGAGATTGGCAGCATCCTCAGCGTTCTTCTTTTGCTCCTCCACCTTCTTCTTTTCTAGTGCAAGGTTACGGTGGCCGTACTTCAACATCACATAAGTGAGAATTTGGGTGACCCTATTAAAAAGGAAACCAAAGTCCAACCTGCCCCGAGCATTAGTCTGAAGCCTTTTACATGTATCGTAGAGTGCCCGCGCATTCTAAGTTGAAATAGTGGCGGGAGTCGTCGCAGTAAATTTCTCCAAAATCCAGGTGGCTTAAGTCAAGAAAAATCTCCTCTCGATGGGACCCAACTCCAAATCTCTCGCAAACGTCCCTGGGTACGCCAGGCGCATCTCTATAAGCCCGTCCACATCAGGTTTTCTCATCCTGAAGACATGACAAGTTTAGGAGTGTGCATGTTAACAAAGAAATACATTTAAGTATGAGATGTGGTCATACAATGGCATACATGTTCCTTCGATGTTTTGACGCAGAGTAGGAATGCGCACGGCTGGGGTTGTTGAAGCATCTCCTTGCTGCATTGCTTGCCTGTCAGCCTTAGCCTCGCGTTCTTTGTAGTGAGCAGGAATAACACAAGTAGCAGCAGGTGCGATGGCAGCTCTTGCCTGCGAACCCCAAAAACTCCATGCGATGGGAACTTGGGAGAAATCAATTTCAGCAGAGGCAGAGCTTGGCTGAGGCTATGGTACATTAATTGAAGCAGCAGGGCTGGAAGACATGGGTGGATTATCAATACCCCTAACTTCAGCAACAGGAGTGACAGTTGGGAGACCACCACTACCACACGCGGCTGCGACCTCTCCAGAAGGTGTCTCAAGAATCTCTGCGGGGGCATCCACATTCATATGAGATGGCTGCAGATTAACTTGATCAGTTTCTGTTTGCAATGGGACTTGTTCTGGAGGGCTCATTGAGGTATCAATATTTTCATGCGATATTTGGTCTTTGACGGTTTGTTCATCTCTGTGAACGTCAGCTCCAATACCCTCTGTCACCATCTCTTCACCCATGTCATTATTTACATGCTCATCTTCAACACCATCATCTCGCATCCTGGTCTCAAGATCATCATCTTTAGACACATCAATGACATCTTCCAGAGGTTCCCCTGCATCTTCTGTAGCTTCAGCTAGTTCTTCTACGTTTGAGCTTCGCTCTGGAATGTGAGCAATCACGCCGTGCGCATCAGCAGGCTCACTAGTAGCAGCAGCAGGTTCATGCGAAGCAGTATCGCCTGCAAGACAAATTTGGATAAGTTATTGAGGTAAATTACGCTATGAATTATTTACTATATTTCATTCTATATTTAGATCAAAAGCGAGCACTTTCACACTTATTTGGGATCGCTGCTCCAACATCATACGATATAGATGTGACACCACAGCCGACAGAGGTGTTCTCGTTTATCACATCCTTAAGGTGTGCATGACCTGATGTTACGTAAAAACTCGTTATAATAGGGATTGGATTGTTAAGTCATTCTTATAAACATTGTGCAAATATTTACATGAGGGTTCGCCACATTTTCTCACTAAACATCGGCGAATGTCATCTTTAGACAGACAGTGCTTTAATGCACCAAAAATTACCTCTTGGTAAGACACAGCAAGGTTAAAAATTGTACCTTCTTCATTGCCTGCCATCTCCTCAAAATCTTGTTGAGCTCGTTCCAAGGCAGCGACACTCATGCTACTAGCATGCTGCTCTTCCTGACTTCTTCTCTTCATGGTCTCTATGTCCTATTCCTCGCGCTTTCTCCTTCTCTCTTCTGCCTCACCAACCATTCATTTAGATTCAGCAATTATGGCCTCGTCTATGGTCCCACTAGACGCATCTGAGCAAGATCCCTTTGTCTTTCGCCTTTCCTTGGACAGAAGGCCACTGATGGTCTCAGTATCATCATCTACGAAGAAATTTTTGTATTAACGACACCATTGCGAAAGTCATGATTCAAAGAAGATTAAGTTCATGTGGGTTACCTTCTGAGCTTTCTTCTCCTATCTCCTCTTCTTGTTCTGCTTCTCATCTTTCTTCTTTTTCATCCCTTTCTTCGACTTCTTCCTCCTGATCATAGGGGATGAAACTCTCAACTGCGAGATCTTTTCGTGGTTTGCTCTGCATGCGACCCTTGCCTTTACCCTTGGGAACAGGTTACTTCGTGGGTGACGAAGCTGGAGTTCCTATGGGTGGCGAGGAGATCTCAATTGCCTTCTGTTTCTGCTTTTTAGCCTTCAGGGCAACCTCTACGTCCACATCAGCACCTTGGTCTATCAAGGAACGAGCGAATACGTCCATCTCGCGAATAAAAGCCTCCACTTTGGGATCCATTTCCATGTCCAGAGAGATGACCTGCTTTTGCCTCTTTGCTTTAAGAATAGAATAGACTAGTGATGGACAACGGTCTTCAAATGCAAACCTCCTCAAGCAGCACTGAAAAAGGGAAAACTTATGTAAAGCATAGAATGTCAAAGAGAGAAGTGCTTCAGGAAGCACAAGAGTGTGTTATTTACCTTGGCAAAAGATTCGCTGTACTCGATCACACATACAACTCCGCCCATGACAGCGGTCATCTTTTCCTTAAGGATCATGTCCGCACACAGGTGATTATCACTGTCAAGCAGGGAATAAAATTCATTCTTAGAATCGTCCAAACTACAGTTCTGAAGAAATGGGAAAGTATTCCTTCTGATGGCAGGAGCCTTGCTGAGGCGTGGAGGCGCGGATGAGTCAAACCTCGCTTGATGAGCGTTCCAGAAGGAAATCCAATTTTTGGTAGGGCGACCTTCACGTCTCCCTGAGGGCTGAATGAAAGGAAAATTGCTAAGCAGAATAGATTTACATATCTTTGTTAGCAATCGCTTGTAGCAATCCCTGTTCACTGACCAAGGCCAGATAGAAGGCGCCACTGCGTCGAAGCTAAACTGGGGGCAAACGCGAGTAGGGTCAACATTGACCGTGATCCGCTCATACTTGGAAGATATCTCAGAGACGTTTTCAGCAAGAGCGGGCAGTGAGCCTCTCAAACACCAGCAGAGGAACTCTCTATAGTAATCATCCCCTCTGACAATAGTGTCCTCGGAGAGGGAGCCACCTTTGCTTGGGTATAGATTCGGGATGAACCACACATTTTCAATGCGAGTAGTATAACGCCCGGTTGTAAACTTCGCTCGATCGTCGCAGACCAAGCTTCATGAACACTTAGGCTCTCTGGTTTTATACCACCGAGCGGCTCTCTTACTCCGAAGCGCGTTCTTCGCACCCGGAACAATCCAAGAATTGGGTCTCGAAGGGATGGGAGCATAAGACGGCCACCTTTCAAACTCCCGCATGGTGAGGAATGAAATGTTGACAAAAGTCAACACATCAAGCCGCCCGCGCGATTCCCCTATTGCAACTACAAGTTGGTCTAACCGATGATACAGAGTTCCCAACACTAGATGCCCAAGTGCGAAATTTTGGCTGAGAGCCAGCTTGACAGCAAGGGCTAGGACATGATAAAAAACCCCGTCATGAGGATGACCATCGATCAAATATCGCGATAGCCAAGTACAAAGGAATACGCACAAGGTCAAGTGGTACCCTTTCCCTTCGATGTAGTTCTTCGCTTTGGGATCTTTCTCCAGTATCTCCTTGGTGATTTTACTATTCGCATAATCGCGAAATTTATTTCACCCACTTGCCCCAAGTATTCTCCGCAGAAGTCTCAACCAATTGCCATGTTGGAAGAACTTCCGCAGATGTCCAACGCGTGGAAATTTTCTTTACCTCAGTCAAGCACTCCTCCATCTGCGCATAAAGAGCGAGCTCTGCATCAGAATTCAGAGGGGCCAAGGGATCGAATTCTCCCATAGGAGAAAGATCGTATATCATGTGCACATCCTCCAAAGTGGGGACTGCCTCAAAATCGGCAAAATGGAAAGTGTTAGTCGCAGGCGAGTATCGAGAAAAGAGGTTCAGAAGCATAGTCTGATCCAGCTTCACGGCATCACCTTTGGTAGCCCTAACGGCGTAGTAAATCTCAGCCTGGTCTAGTAAAATAGCATGGTGGGTCATCACATGATCGATCCACTCATCCATGATTACCATCTTTTGCACGAAGGCCTGAGTAGAGATATTAGTATGGGGATAGAACCCATTTTCAAACCTAATCTCACCACATCCTTGGCATCAACTAGGTCCAATTCCGCTCGATTAGTGAGAGGGTTCAGCAACAGCAGATCTTCAGAAAAGGGGTCTGGTAGATTCCTCACTCTGTTCTAGCATGGTAGAAGTCTTCTCCACCCAGATATGGAGCTTTCTTCCACAAGCTCTTTGGAAGATCCGGAATTTCCTCAGCTTCCTTCACAGATTTGGTTACCTTTGTCTTGGCCATTTCTACAGCAAAGCAAGAAAAAGGGGGGATAAATATATCCACTTTCAGTTTCAAGTCTAAGAAGCAAATTCTACAAGTTTCTGGGTTCCAATACGACTGATGTGAATGTCAATTTTGGGAGAAGAACAGTTCTGGGTTCAGAATTTCAGAAACTTATGGTTTTAGAAGTTTCAATCTTTTAAGGGTTTTAAAGGAACCTCTTCCACAGTTTCAAACAATGATGTATTTCAAACGTTTCTGGTTTCCTGATTCAAGATAGTTCAACAGAAAGGTACGAACAGCATTAATTCAAATTGAGCAAGCCAACCTTGTGATGACGAAGCGATTTGAAGAAGACGATTTGCAAGGAAGAACTGGTGGTTGATTATCTGTATTTGCTCTAGGAGGATTTCAGAAAACATTCACTCTAGAGAGAAGCAGTATTTTGCAACAAGGGAGGATGAGGAGTATTTATTCAAATCCACTAAAGAGTCGCGTCCTTTCAGTGGTCGAATCGCAACCGTCATCGCTGAATAGCGCAATCACAGGTCAATGCTGATGTCATGCCTAAAACCCTAGAGGAACAGAAGGCACGACTCTAGGGATCCAAGTTCATAATGACATGCACCGGGGCTGATTTCTCGTGTATTTGAATTGTTGCGTAGCTGCAACGCACGCGCTGGTTTTTGCGCATTGAAGTCTATCCCATTCTCAGGGGGAGTTTTTGGTAAACTCTTCTAACTTCGTTTCCTATCTCTCCTTCATATGATTATTTATTGCTATTTGATGATGAAAGACAAATCATTCTAACATGTTTGAACATAGAATATCATCTGTTTGAATTTGTTCTTTCAGGGAATTTTATTTTCTAGTTTGCAGAGATTATTTCCTAATCTGACTTATGCAGGGAAGGAAATAATTGAGAAGATGATTATGTGTTTGATCTGAATGACTTGACAGCTTCTCAACCTATTCAAATTCAATATCACGACATTATCACTGGAGATTGTGATCATTTAACCGTTTGAGAAGATTGTTAAAGATTCAAAGTCTGTTGCCTACAAAATAGGAGATTTGTTGTTGAAAATCAGGGAAGATTTGAAGAGCTGTTTGAAGTTTAAATAGAGATCTTTTATGAAGCAACAAGACACAATATTCAATGGGCAAAAATAGAGAAAAATTTCAGGATTGACAAGCATCAAAGAAGTTCATTCATTTCACAATCTATTTCACAGAAGATCACTGCAAACTCCACTGCAGTTTCTACACTCTAACTGTTCTTCTGTATTGTACTTCATTGGTAGATCATTTATGTAATATTTATATCTTCATTCTCAAGGATTGTTCAAGGTGAACAATAGAAAGTTCATAGTTAATCAGGTATCTAGAGCAGGTACTAGATAGGTTAGGGAGAACCACAAGCTATAACAGAGTAAGGCAATTCTCTGTGCTTGAGATCTAGGGCTTAGCTTTTGATTAATAAGAATTGTGTTGAAAATCCTGCAGGGAGAAGATCCCTGAGGTAGAGACGTAGGTCCAAGTGGACTGAACTCTATAAATCACTTGTCTCTTGCATTTAAAGTTTCTTTACTTACTCAGTTTTTACAGCATTCAAACTTGTCTCTTTTCAAGGGTTTGAAACTCTGTTCATGGCCTTGAAAAAGATTTGACTGATCTACTCCAAACCGTATTTCATTCCAAGGTCTTGAATTTGTTTTCTAGGCCTTGAACTTCACTAGCTTTCACAAGATTTCATCTTCGTAGCAAGTTTTGCAAATAGTTGGCATACTCTATTCAATCTCCCCCCCCCTTCTAGAGTATCTTAGCTGCATTACCATCTGCACACTCACACTTTCAGTTGGGTTCTCTTTTATGTTCTCTAAATTCGTTGAGGAGGAAGCATTCAAGTGCGGGGGTGTTTTAGCCGTTTGCTATCCGGGCGTTTTGCATAGCCAGTTGCATGTAGTCCATAATGTTGCGTATTGCGTGTAGAGTTAGTGGTTTATGTCATGTACTTACTTATATAGTCGTATTGCATAGTGTAAAATTATATACTGTTTGCATTTTTACATAATTAAGTCTACCCACCACAAAAATTTGAGTCTTGCGTTGCATAAAAAAAAAATCATGTCGATAGCCTTGCATATAAAGTTAGAATCTTATAAAAATTACAAAAAAAAAAACAGAAAAAAACAAAAAAAAAAAACAAAAAAAAAACAAAATCAGAAAATCCGTAAAAGTGTAGAAATAAAAAATTTAAGAAAGGACAATTTGTGATGTTGAAACTGAAGAGAGCTTGGTGTTGAGTCCTTGAGAATAGAAAGTGTCGTAGTAGGAAAATTTTTATACTAGTATTTTGTGTAGAGGTTTCATGAAAGGATGTGCCAGGAATTCATTGTAGTTATGGAAAGAATGACACGTAAGGGTATACCTAGTCATCCTATAGTGTGCTAACTAGATCCAGTTTAGGCGTAGCTAATTATTTAGTTTTCTAGTGGAAACTTGTGGTCTCTTGTTAATCTGGGGTGGACCTTCGTGTTGAGTTGGTTTTATGTGGTACGGTTCCCTCGGCCTAAGTGAATTTGGGGGGGGGGGGGGCGTACACCACCATCCTTTACGGTGGTCACAAGAGTTAACTGAAAAAACCAACTCCTAATTCATATCTTGGGTTTCGCGATCAAGTTGGAGCACGCGATGTCGGGGCTGAAAGGAGATGAGAAGACGATGTCCGTGGGGTGGGGGTTTTGAATAAGATCGACAAGTTTACTTGGAGGAAAAATTTATGTCATTGGTAGATCAAGATGCGTTCGTTGTTGAATCAACAATTCCTTTTGGTTGCCAGATGGCAAGAAGGGATCTATTGCAACGGAGTACAAGACAGAGGAGGAAAGGGTGCACGCAACAATCATGTTGGGTCTGGAAAATGACGGGATCACGGAGGTTGCAGATCAAGAGACAGCTTAGGAAATGTGGGTCTAGTTGGAGAGCCTCTACAAGACAAAGTCGATCAGCAACAAGTTTATGTTAAAGTAACATATGTTTGATCTACGAGTGACGAAAGGTCCGGATCTAAGAGATCACTTGGATCTTCTTAATACTATTTAATTAACTTTATTTGCGAACAGTAACGAGGCGATAAGCGACGAAAATGCCGCTCCAATTTTGTTGGTGTCGCTACCACTATCGTATGAGGGGTTCATTAAGTCTGCTAGTGCTGGGAAAGAAACTATGATGTTGGAAGAGGTAAGATCGGCTCTTCACACCAGGGACATGCGGGGCGAGGTTGCATATGGGGAGTACAATGTTTTTGGTTCATGCTCATTGATTGTGTCGAGAGGGAGTTTCAGTAAAAAGAAGAACAAGGGTTCTAAATTACCAAACGACGTATAGAATTTATGTAAAGTGAAGAGTCATCGGAAGAGGGAGTGTCCGAATAGGGCATTTGAAGGACCTTTTGTAGATGCAAATTTGGAAGTTCACTACTTTCTCTTGTCCTTGTTAGGGGCATGGAATCTGTTATCTAGGCGAGGAGTCGGATTTTTCATAGGGGAGTCACTGAAGAGGGACACGACATGTGCAAGCATGAACGTATGAGATGCGCAGGGGGGCGATATTGCAGGAATTCGGGTGGGAATTGGAGAAATTTCACAAAATATTGCAGGAATTCAGTGGGAACTGGAGCAACATGTTGGGCGGGTTGTTGTAGGAGCTCGGTGGGATTTGGAACAATTAACATGAGATACGATCGTAGGAACTCGACCTGAGTTGGAACATCATTAGGTTTCTATGGCAGGAACTTGGCAAAGTATGAGTAACTTGTGGAATTGGAAATAACCGGGTAACTAAATTTCAAGTGGACGAGTGGATTCAAATGAAGATACTAAGAAAATCTAAACCATATCTAATCCATCTGTTTGACCAAGTTTTGCAGGGATATTATGTTTCCTATTTTATAGGAAGCTATTTTCTAAACTGTGTTTTGCAGGAAGGGAAATTGCTTGATGATTTGATTCTGTGATCAATCTAATTTGTTTGAGAGCTTCCAAACATGTTTCTAAACAAGATCAAGTCAGTATCTTTGAAGATACTAAGCAACTATCCGTTGGGGGAAGCAGTTAAAGAAGTACACAATGCAGCTACAAAATAGGAAGGTTGGTTATGAACAGATCTTGAAGATGTGCAATTCAAACTAGCTGCATAAGAAGGAGTCTGAATGAAAAATTTCGAAGAGACAATAGAGCCCAAGATACAGATACATTCAAACAACATTCAGGATTGACAAGAAACAAAGAAGCAGATCAAACATCATCCAATCCATCAGAAGAACACTGCATATTCATTCACTGAAGAACTTGTTATTAGTGTTTCTTCTTTCTGAGATTTACATTTGTATACTTCTTCTCATTTATTTCTCTTGGATTTTTCAAGGTGAAAAATAGAGAATTCCTAGTTAATCAGTTAGCTAGAGCAGGTACAAGATAGGTTAGTAAGAACCACAAGCTGTAACAGAGTAAGGTATCTCTCTGTGCATGAAGATCTAGGGCTTAGATTTTGATTAATAAGAATTGAGTTGAAAATCCTGCAGGAAGAAGATCCCTAAGGTAGATACGTAGTTCCAAGTGGACTGAACTCTAGATATCCTGTGTCTCTTGCATTTAATTTTCAGCTCCATACTTAGCTTATTTGCAGCAAACAAAACCGGTTTCATTTCAAGGGTTTGAAACTCATTTCAAGGCCTTGAATAGACTTAGATTTTCTCCAACAATTGTTTTGATTCCAAGGATTTGAAACTCATTTCAAGGCCTTGAAATACTATTTACTCATTACAAACCTTTTTGAAACCACTGTTCTTGCAAGTTCAGCAAAATTTGGCATACTCTATTAAACCCCCTTCTAGAGTATTGATCCTGTATTTTGCCTACTGTACACTCCTTCAATTGGTATCAGAAATTGTATCACTGCATAGATTTAACCATCTTGTGATTATGAGTACTGTAGGTGATGGTGGTTTCTCTCAGGGAATAGCTGCTAACACAACTCCTCTCTTCTCTGGTTATAACTTTGTTCACTGGGAAGCCTTGATGAAAATGTTCATCATTGATCAAGACCTAGAGCTTTGGACAATAATACAGAATGGTCCTCACACTTTCTACACAGAGAAAGATGGGATTATAACTCCCAAAACTAGAGACTCCCTCTCTCTACTTCTGAACTGGAACAATTTTCAAAAACTTATAAAGCTATGATTCTCTTATATTGTGCTTTGGGTGCAGATGAATTTAACAGGATTTCAGGTGGCAAAAATGCCAAGGAGATCTGGGATAAGCTTGTCGTGACTTTTGAAAGAACCAGCCAAGTGAAGCAAACCCAGATCAACATATATCTCAGGTAATATGAGCTATTCAAGATGAATGGAAATGAGTCAATCAGAGACATGTTCAAAAGATTCACTGATATTTTCAACAATCTTGATTCATTGGGAAAACACATTCCCAATGAAGAAAATGTTAGAAAGATTCTGAGAAGTCTTCCTAGAGGAAAATAGGAACCAAAGACTACTACTATTAAGGAAGCTCAAGATCTATCATCTCTTCAACTTGGTGATTTGAAAGGATTACTCATTACACATGAAATATCCATGAATGAAGTTGATGGGGAGTTACCAAAAGGTGACAATAATTTAGCTCTCAAGGCAAAGGAGAATGAGCCATCTCAAAGTCTTTAAATTGAAGAAGAATAAGATGATGAAGATCCTTTTGCTTTGATTTCCAAAGCCTTGACCAGAATCCTCAAAATGAAGAAGAGCTTTGAAAACAAATACTTCAACAGAGACAAAAACAGATCCTCCAGTAGCAAAGACTACAAAGGTAAATCATCTTAACTTGAGCCTAAAGTAATGAATTTCTTTGAGTGTGGTGATGCAGGACACTTAATCAGAGTTTTTCCACACAAAAAGAACAAAAAAATTCTAAATAAATACCATGACAGAAGAAAGAAAACTATGATAGACTCATGGAGTGATTCTGAATCTTCAAGTGACTTTGAATCCGAAGAAGAACATGCCAATATATGCTTTATGGCCAAGCATGATGAAAGTTATGAAAATAATATTGAGGTAATGGTCAACTGCTTAATTTCAAAACCAATAGAAACCCTCTCTGATTATCTTAGAACAATGCTTTTAAATTAAGAGGACTATCTAAAGAGATCAGAGTTTTGAAAGAAAAAGTTCATGAGCAGGCAAAAGAAAACTTGCATCTTTTTTGTTTGAATCAGAACCTTGAAATTTCTCAAAAGAAATCTGGTAGTGATTTCAAGGCCTTGAAAAGCAATTTCAAAACCTTGAAAACATAATTCAAGGAAGTAGTCAATGAGAACTCTCTTTTGAGAGACAGTATTGTTAATCTAAGGCATCCAGTTGATGAACTTGATAAACAAAAGACTACCTTAACTAAGAAACTTCAAGAATCTGAATCATCCACAACAAAACTTGCTGGCTCAGAACACAACTTGAATATTATTCTTGGAGTTTGCTTAAAGTCTTTTCATAAAACTGGTATTGGATACAATTCAAATTTTCCTAGAAAGAACAATACCAGATTTGTGAAAGCTTGAAGCAGAACATCTCCTAAATGCTGTTATTGCAATAAAATTCATGTTAAGGTGACTTGTCCTTTCAGAAGAAGAGACCCTCACATAATGAGGAATACTTTTCCAATTCAACTCAAAGGACAAGTTAGATAGATTTGGATTCCTAAAGGGGTTAGACCACCTAACATGGTTGACCCTTAGTGTGAATCTAAATTCCACACTTGGTCTAACAGCTGGGTAAGGCATTGAATGGTGTTTGTAGGTTGTCACCAAGAGAAAATAACGGAAATGGTTTATGGACAGTGGTTGTTCAAGACACGTGAGTGGAAAGATATCCTTATTCTCAGAATTGAAAGAGCAATCTGAAGGATCAATCACACTTGGTGACAAAGGAAAATGCAGCATTCTAGGTATTGGTAAAGTTGGTAAAAATTCTGAAAACTCTATTTCTGATGTATATCTAGTTGATGGTTTGAAGTTTAACTTGCTTAGTGTATCTCAGCTTTGTGACAATGGTAATAATGTTATTTTTGACAAAGAGAAATGTGTGGTGCAAAATGAGAGATCAGGCAATTGCATCCTCACAGCCTCCAGGTCAAACAATGTGTATACCTTTCAAACTAACACAATTGCTGGAGAAAACTTGAAGTGCCTCGAGGCCTTGAAAGAAGATTCAATGCTTTGGAACAGAAAGTTATGATACATTAGCTTTCATACTTTGAACAAGCTGATTTCCAAGAGCTTAGTAAGAGGTCAACCCTCTATGAATTTCAAAGATGAAGAAGTATGCAAAGCCTATGCACAAGGCAAGAACACCAGAAGCTCATTCAAACCAAAGAACTTTGTAAGTAATACTAGACCCATTGAATTACTGCACATGGATCTCTATGGTCCTATGAGAACTCCAACACCATAGGGTAAGAAGTACATGCTTGTTATTGTAGATTATTTCTCTAGATTTACTTGGGTTATGTTTCTTAGAGAAAAATATGAAGCCCTCTGAATTTTCAAAGTTGTGCAGAGAACTTAAAACCTTAAAAAACCTACATATCCTTCAATTACAAGTGATCATGGAAGAGAGTTTGATCAACTTGAGTTTGATTTATTTTGTTTTAAGCATGGCATCTCTCACAACTTTTCTGCTCCTAGAACTCGTCAACAGAATGGATTTATTGAACGAAAGAACATGACACTAGAAGACATGTCAAATACAATGCTTTTGGAGAACAAACTGCCAAAATACTATTGGGCAGAAGCTGTGAATACTGCAAACTATATTCTCAGCAGGTGCTTGATCAGACCTATATTGAAGGAGACTCCATATGAGTTGTTCAAAGGAAGAAAGCCAAACATTTCTTACCTGAAACCATTTAGTTGTATTTCTATGTTCAAAATAATGGTAAGGACAGTCTTGGTAAGTTTGATGCAAGAAGTGATGAAGGTATTTTTCTTGGTTATTCACAGACAAGCAAAGCCTATAGAGTTTATAATAAGAGAACCATGCTTGTAGAAGAAAGTATTCATGTCATATTTGATGAAAGTTATGATGGTTGTTTGAGTGATGGTTTTGCATTTTTTAATCTGAACAAGCATTATTCATAAAATGAAGATGACTCTTCAAAAGGTTCCAAGGAAAACTTACAGGAACATAGAAGGCATCTTCAAGGCCTTGAAAATGAGTTTCAAAGTCTTGAAACAAATCCTCCAGAGATGACAGGTGATCAAAACAAAACTTCAAGTTCTCAAAGACTTGAAAACATATTGGAGAGCCTGAACCTTGGACATCAAGGAAGAGATTTAAACATCTCTCATCTCATCCTGCTGACAACATTCTTTCTGATATAACCATTGGTACACAAACTAGATCAAAGTTAAATAATCTTTGTGCTTTTAATGCTTTTATCTCTCTTGTAGAACCCAAAACTGTGAAGGAAGAATTACAAGAAGTAGACCGGATCATAGCTATGCAAATTAAACTCAATGAGTTTGAAAGGAACAAGGTTTGTAATCTAGTTCATCCACCAAGAGATCAGTCTGTAATTGGTACCGGATGGGTATTCAGAAACAAGTTAGATGAGAATGGGAAGGTAATCAGAAACAAAGCTAGATTGGTATCTCAAGGCTACAATCCAGAAGAAGGTATTGACTATGAGAAAACTTTTGCTCATGTTGCCAGGTTAGAGGCAATTAGAATTCAACTTGCATTTGCATCTCACAAGAACATGAAACTTTTTCAAATGGATGTGAAGTGTGCATTTTTAAATGGATATTTGCAAGAGGAAGTTTATGTTGCTCAACCTACAGGTTTTTAAAATGATAAGTTTCTAGACCATGTTTATAAACTTGACAAGGCTCTTTCTTGTTTGAAACAAGCTCCAAGGGCTTGGTATGAAATATTGTCAAAGTTTCTACTTGAAAATGATTTCAAAAGATGATTAGTAGACAAAACCATTTTCATAAAGAGAAAGATATGCTTGTAGTTCAAATATATGTTGATGATATTTTGTTTGGAGCTAATAATGACCTTCTGTGCAAGGAATTCTCAAGTCTTATGAGCAGGGAATTTGAAATGACTTTGATAGGAAAGTTAAACTTCTTTCTTAGACTTCAAATACATCAGATGAAGAAGGGTGAAACACCCCGCGGTTCCAGGCCTAGCCCAAACCGCTAAGATCTCCCCCGCACGAGGAGTTTTACCTCATTGTGAACGGAGTAGAACGTCGGCCTCGTACCAAACCATAAACAACCAAACTTTAAATTTAATTCAAAATCAACTTTATTACAATAAGGAAAATGACTAAACGCGGTCCTTAACATGGAAACTTGAAAACAAACCAAATTTTTTGAAAAGAAACAAAAACATGAAACTGATAATTTATTTTTGTGAGAGCTAAAGTGATTCCCCGATCCAAGCTAGTGATTCGTTCCCCCAGAGATGCAGTGGTGCTAACCTGTGGAATTTCAAATAGCAAAAGCCGGCCACAGTTTTTCTAAAATTCAGCTTAAACTGAGTAAGAAATACCTCAACATGTAAAGAGATGATTGGGCACATAATTCAAGAATAAATAAGTAAAGGAAAAATTAAAGGAAGAGATGATTAAAGCCTTAGATTGAGGTCACAAAGGCAAACAAGAAAGGTAAAGGGATAAACTTGGATTTGATATTCCATCTCAATCTTTCTTATTAAAGTTCTCCTTCAAAACTTTTCTGGCGGCCACCTGGCCACGTGCCACGGGAGCAGCTAGCTCTACTGCCCCATGAGCCCCAGAAATTAAACATTGTACGAGCGAATGCAGAGTTCCCGCCTGCCTCGGAAATAAATAACTCAGGGTTACTTCGTGGGTCTAACAAACCCTACTTCAACCCGGCAGTTGTGAAAGCCCCTCTAGTTATGGCCTTCCCGCCTCAATACTGACCTACAAGACCTTAAGTGTTGACACCCCCTAGAGGTTAGCAACTCCGCTAGAGTAGTACAAGTAGGAACCCCCAAGTCCTCATGGTAGTGTAGGACTATGGGTACCAAGGGTACGCCAGAGTTTGGCTCCAAAAATCTCTTGACCAGAACGTATGGTCTTAAACAATATAATCACCGAAGTGAACTAAAGAAGAGCTCGTACAAGTTATCTTTCACTTTACGTTACTTAGTGTCTTATGAGTATTTCTTGAAAGAAGATGTTTCTCGATCCAAAACAGGTATTCAAAACCAATAAGGAAAGCAAGGATTAAAGTGCTAATCAGTTCCAAGATGAACATAACTCATATTTTCAAGAGAGGGATCTTAGTTTCACACTTCGTGCCAAAGTAGACATGATTTTCAGAGTTTCAACAAAATGGGTAGTACGATAATCAAAACAGTAACTAATTTGGCACATAACACATCTTGGAAACTCATTTTTATGGTAGAAGAGTCGAGCATATAACTTACTTGGATTAAAGAAAGCTCCACACACACAAGCAAGCACGAAAACTAGTACTCGTCGTACAGGTTCTCAATAAACTGATCGTCTACGAACCCTACAATAGTTGAATAATCCTAACATTAATACACGACCAATCTCATACAACAAATGCAAGTATGCCCTATATGCAAATATAGAATTCCCCCGACAAATTCCCAATGAAATTTTACCCCAAATTACATTACGGAACTCTAGTATTAGAAAAAGAATATTAATCTGTAAAATTATTGTAATTAAGAAAATGAATAAAACTAAAACAATTAAAGGTATGATTTAAACTATTAAATATTATACTTAGGTAAAAGCTATTTATAATTAGTATTTAGAAAAGAGTATAATATTTAAAGTAGAAAATAGTATTAGAGAAAAGTTATATTTACTTATTAAAAGAGTAAATACTTATTTATAAACCAAATATTTTATTTATATAAAGAAGAACTTGAAATTAAAACATGATATAAACTATACAAAAACTTAGGGAAATACCACTTTTTATTTATTAATAAAATATTTACTTTTATAGTAAAACTATTTTTGTAAAATTACAATATACAACAATATTACATTTTTTTTCATATTAAAAGAAAATAATTAATTATAATGGTAAGTACTAAACAAAATACTACTTATAGAATAGAATAACCAAATAAATATTAAAAACAGTTTCTAGTTAACATATAAGCCTCCCCAAAAGTTTCTGAAATGGCACAAACATCCCCACAGATTCACAAAAGATACCACAAACCCCCCCCCCAATAAATTTAAAGCTTGCAATTATACCATCTTCTCCAAATCTACACTAACAGGATACCCTCCAACACCCATATGCTGCGACTCCAACCCACACACACAGACATATACATGCTTACACCTACAAGTCTCAAGCAAACAGAGAATAATGAACAAAATTGAAAATTTCAGATGGGTTTACCGAAGACGAATCGACGAAGATGATGGATGCTACTTTGGTGGTCAACGAAGCAGAGGAAGGCGACAGAGAGTGGACGAACGACGGACTGAGAAGGAGAGACGATGCTGGCGGCTTGCTCGGCGCTGGATCGGAATCCCGTCAGAGCTGGGTTTCCATTCGGGTCGACTTTCGGGTCTGAGCAAAACAGAGTCGTCGATGGCTCTGTTACTCATGCGGATTCGCCGAAAGGAAAGAGGAAGGGGAGGCGATCTGGTGGTGCTGGGTTTTGCCGGATTCTGGAGCAAGGAGTTAAGGTGGTGATGGTGTCTGGCGGTGTTTCTCAAAACAGAGCACTGCGTGTTCTTGTTCTTCGGCAATTGGGTGTGTGGGTGAGATGGAGGACGTCTGAGAGAGGGAGATGTTGATTTATGTGGACTGGAGGTGAAGTTGAGGGGAACATGGGAGTCGATCGGGGAGGAGAAGATGGTGAACGTTGTGGAGAAGTTGAGGAAGAATCGGGGAATTGTTTCCCGATCGTGGGAGTGGGGGAGAGAGAGAGTTAAGTGGGTTTACACCCAGTTTTTTAGAAAAGACACTTTAACCCCCACATTTATGTTTAGTAAACTACAAATACACCCCCACAGTTCAATAAGAGATAGAAACTAACTCCAACTTTAGGAATAATACACTAAATACTCTATTAGAAGAAATAGGGGTATTACAAAGGGCATATTTATAAACCAAAAGTAAGTATACAAGAGACTTGATAATCAAATATAATATTTCTAAATACAAAGAAATGGAGACCCCCATGAGCTCTACACTGTCATTAAACAAAGGTGAATCTGGTAAGAGCGTGAATGTGAAAGAGTATAGAGGTATGATTGGATCATTCTATATCTCACAGGTAGCAGACCAGATATCATGTTCAGTGTTTCTACGTGTGCTAGATTCCAAGCTGATCCTAAAGAATCACACTTGACTGTTGTCAAAAGAATCTTTAGATATCTCTCAATGGTACCAAAGAATTAGGGATAAACAATCTAACTTCTCTCTGTGTGGTTATTCAGATGCTGACTTTGCAGGGTATAAAGTTGATAAAAAGAGTACATCAGGATGTTACCAATTTATTTGATCATCATTAATCAGCTGTCATTCAAAGAAGCAAAATCCAGTTTCACTATCAACAGCAGAAGCTGAATACATAGCAGCTGGATCTCCTATTTACAAGTGTTATGGATAGCAACACAAATGAGAGACCTTGAATTTGACTTCAGAGATATACCTATTAAGTGTGATAATACAAGTGCAATACCAATCACAAAGAATCCTGTTCAGCATTCAAGAACCAAACATATTGATGTTAGACATCACTTTATCAGAGATCATGCTGAAAAAGGTGATATTGTTCTTTAATTTGTTTCTACTAACATGAAAATTGCAGATATCTTCACTAAACCACTGCGAGATGAAAGATTCTCGTCATTGAGATTAGAATTGGGTATGCTAAGTAAAGAATCATTGGTTTAGGGTGAGTATAAGGTAAGTATAAGGTAAGCATTATGAGTTTCAAAGGTTAGAACTGATTTTCAAAGCCTTGAAAATCTCTTCAAAGTTTTGATTTTATGTGCTTTTGCAAAACAGCTTTTCAAGGCCATGAAATATATTCCACATCCTTGAAAATAAGAGTGCATACTAGTTAGTCAGTAATATGGATCTTACAATGTTGGGTGTTATCTTTCTAGATAATTGCATAATATTGCCCCTTACTTTTCAAAAACCCCTTTTCAGCCAGAATAGTATTATATTATTTTCTTCCAACGGCACACAAAAACCCTAATATTTATCTTCTTCTCACTGAAATATATTTAGTTTCCTTTTCAAACTGAAATTTTTAGTATTTATCTTCTTCTCACTTTATCTCCTTCGTATCTCTCCTACCTTTCTCTTCTGTATCACAAACCCTAATGAGCACTAGACGAGTCTCTGATAGAATCAAGATGGATGGTGGTTCAAAGGCTGCTACTGAAAAGAAAAGAAAAGAAAAGAAATACTGTTAAGGAAGAGGTTCATACCATTAGTGTTGATTCCACTTCAAGAACTCCAAGTGCTGAAAATTGCTCCTCCTCCTCCCAAGAAGAAGGCAAAGAAAGATCAGACCCCCCCCCCTTCCCGCAAGAAAAGGAAGATGAAGGAAGTTGAATATTTTCCTGAGAAACAAATCACTAGTCCAAAGAAGCTGAAGAAGAAGCCTACTAAAGCAGACAAAGGGAAAATTTACATTCAAGATTGGGATTCAGATGCGACTTCAAGTTCACATGAAACTTATCCTTTATCAAAGAAATTCAGGAACGAGAAAGCAATTCAAGAAGTTGAGTCAGAATCTAGCATGAAATCAGGAAGAAAGGACCTTGAGAAAAAGTCTTCAGTAAATAAGAAAAGGACTTTTGTGAAGAATAAACTGAAGCAAGGGAGTGCATTAGAAGGGTTAAACTTCGTGTTCAATAGTGTGATCAAGACCATAGGTTCAATCCTTGATGAAGATTCTGAAGAAGATAGTCGTGAAGAAGATGCAGAGTAGCAAGGAGATGGAGACCCAACCCCTTAACTCTGGCCTATTCTTTCTATCTTTCTTAAGGCTTGAAATCTTTTTCAAAGTCTTGAAAAACTTCTATCTTTGTAAAAAAAATTAATTTCTTTCCAAAACTATGATCCAACCTTTTCTCATTCTTTTCTCATGAAAGTCAAAAAGGGAGAGAAATTTAGTTATTTTATGTTTACTTATGTTTTTAGAGACCTGGTTTTGGTCAGTAAGACTATCTGAAACTTTATTCAATTGGTTAATAAGGTTGGATCTTTTGGAAATTATATGTTATGATTTATTCTGCTATGTTATAATGAGTACTTTTTGCAAAAATATAGTTCCAAACAGATTGTGGTTTTGTCTTTCATCAAGGGGGGAGATTGTAAGTTCAGCTTGGTTTCACAGACTTGAAATAGCTAGTCTATTTCAAGGCCTTTAAACAGCTTTCAAGACTTTGAAACTAATAGTGCTTTATGTTTAGGAACTGAGGGGGAATTTCTGATCTTGATTCAACTCCTAAAACCGGTGTTCTTAATTAGTTGTTATTTGATTATGAAAGAAAAAGTATTTTGACACTCTAAACCATATCTAATCCATCTGTTTGACCATGTTTTGTAGGGATATTATGTTTCCTATTTTATAGGAAGCCTTTTCCTAAACTGTGTTTTGCAGGAAGGGAAGTTGCTTGATGATTTGATTCTGATCAATCTACTGTGTTTGAAAGCTTCCCAACATGTTTCTAAACAACATAAAATCAGTATCTTTGAAGACACCGAGCAACTCTCTGTTGGGAGAATCAGTTAAAGAAGTCATCAATGCCGCTACGAAATAGGAATGTTGGTTATGAAAAGATCTTGAAGATCTGCAATTTAAACTAGCGGCACAAGACGGACTCCGAATGAAGAATTTCGAAGAGACAATAGAGCACAAGATACAGAGACTTTCAAACAACATTCGGGATTGACAAGCTACAAAGAAGCAGATCAAACATCATCCAATCCATCAGAAAAACACTGCATATTCACTGAAGAACTTGTTTTAAGTGCTTCTTCTTTCTAAGCTTTACATTTGTATATTATTTGTATAATTTTTCTCATTTATTTCTCGTGGATTTTTCATGGTGAACAATAGAGTATTCTTATTTAATCAGTTAGCTAGAGCAGGTAATAGACAGGTTAGTAAGAACCACAAGTTGTAACAGGGTAAGGTATCTTTCTATGCTTGAAGATCTAGGGCTTAGCTTTTGATTAATAAGAATTGCGTAGAAAATCCTGCAGGGAGAAGATCCCTGAGGTAGAGACGTAGGTCCAAGTGGGCTGAACTCTATAAATCCTATGTCTCTTGCATTTAATTTTTGTTTCGATACTTAACTTATTTGCGGCAAACAAAACAAGTTTCATTTTAAGGGTTTGAAAATCATTTCAAGGCCTTGAAATAGACTTAGCTTATCTCCAACAACTTTTTTGATTTCAGTGACTTGAAACTCATTTCAAGGCCTTGAAATACTCTTTACTCATTACAAATCTTTTTGAAACCACTCTTCTTGCAAGTTTAGAAAAAAATTCCATACTCTATTCAACTCCCCCCCTCTTTTAGAGTATTGATCTTGTATTTTGCCTATTGTACACTCCTTCAACAACGTTCTACGGTTTGTGAAACGTTGATGAAATTTATTTCGCTAATCGAGCAATAATAGCTCATCGAGTGACCAGGCGAGCATTCTATACCTATGTTAGATTAAAAACGAGTTACCAAATTATAATTAACCCTGAATATTCATTAGCCTTGAATTCTACTCTAATGATCCCAATCAACATAGTCGAGTTACCATGCCTATGAAAGGGTGATTGCTTGCTTTTCCGATTAACAATTACCGAGTTACCAAGAAATTTCCAATTAAATTATAGCTCCTAGGACGTCTCTCAACACCTAGATGATATAAAGATCGCACAACAATCATAGAAAAAGTAATTTCATCAATTAAGTTCAGTAAAATAAGAATCTCAATTCACAAAAAGCATATTCAATACGAAAACCCTAAACCTAAACTTGGTTCCTGATCTACGGGGTTTAGTTACACATACTCATGATCACAAATATAAAGTTTTGTGTGACCATGACCAAAAACAAAGAACAATAAGAGAAAAGATGTCAAACGACGAATCCAAAGCTCCAAGCTATGCTCCGATCTTCAATGTATTTTTCCCTTCCTCCTCTTCTCGCCAAAATTACTTCTTATGGCCTTTAGATAGGTTTCCTAAAAGTTTGTGACTAATAAGGATTAGTTACCCAAGGCCCCGGAGAGTTTCCACAAATCTTGCCCGCACGTCTAGGTCGTGCGACCAGCCTCTCTACGTTGTGCGACCTCTGAGAGTATAGGTCGTACGGCTTCTGCAGATGTCCTGCAAGACCTACTCCAAAAATCCCTGAACTCTGTTTGCTTTTTAAAAGGTCATGCGGCCTGAAAATTAGATCGTGCGAGCTCTGCTTTTGTCCAGCATTCTGTTTTGCCTCCTGTAGCTCCTGTCTTCCAGCATTCAGGTCGTGCGACCTCAATAAGCAGGCTGTAAGACATCTGATCCACAACCAACATCATGTTTTGCTTTCAAACATTTATTCATCCACGATTCAACTTCCTAGCATTTTTTTTAGTTTTCTTCTGTCCAAGTGTTCCACGCATGTCTTATTCGTGTCTTATACCCATAAATGTGATGAAACATATCAAATTGCACGTAAATCAATGTGAAACACACGGACTTCACATTTACGTACAAAGACTCATTTTCCCACATCTTGGCCTAAATTTCATATGATTGCACCGAAACACACACAAACAACATTATATTACATATAAAATATAACTCCAACTAAGGAGTTATCAAATACCCCCACACATACCATTTGCGCGTCCCGAGCAAAGTCTCATCTACTGCATTCACCAGTTCACTAGCCAAAAAGACACAAACTACTCAATACGACTCACAAAACGACAATGCAGCAAGATGATGCAAATGCATATTCTATATTCGATCCTATCTCATCACACAAAACACGTTTAAATTTTCTTTTTGCACGATCAGGCAAACTCACTCTCATCAATCACAATCATCCATCTCTCACTAATCCTTTTTGAAATTCCACAAAACGTAGAAATTATTTGAAACAAAGGTGATTTTTGTATCAGCTCACTAAGGCGTCCTTTCCTCCACCGGTTCAAACCAATACACGGGTAGTTCCTACACTTCAATGGGTCTAATTAGGATCAAGTTCCACCATAGCCTTTCTTCGCCAAGTCAATTGAGCACTTCAGGCCCTCTTAGGCTTGATTGCGTTTGAATACAAACTGTTCCTGTAAAGGGAGTCACATCTCCTGTGAAATAAGGCTAGAATTTAGTTTTCCCGTCTAAGCTCTATTTGGTTAAATTCCGCAAGAATGGAAGCACATTAGGTTTTTCTCCTTTCTTTTCAATTTATTCTTTTTTTTAAGTTTCTCCTTTGTTTTTTTCAACCGTGCAATAGAGTTCATGCCCTATTGGGACACTCCCTCTTCTGATGACTCTTCACTTTACATAAAGCACATACGTCGTTTGGTAATTTAGAACCCTTGTTCTTCCTCTTACGGAAACTCCCTTTGGACACCATCAATGCGCATGAACCCGGAACATTGTGCTCCCCATATACAATCTTGCGCCGCAAGTCCGTGATGTGAAGATCCGATCTTACCTCTTTCAACGTCAGAGTCTCTTTCCCTGCACTAGCAGACTTAACGAACCCCTCATGCGATACTGGTCGCGACACCAGCAAAATCATAACGACATCTTCGTCGCTTATCGTCTCCTTACCTTCCCCAACTCAAGTAAATTAAAAAGTATTAAATAGTATTAAGAAGATCCAAGTGATCTCTTAGATCCGTAACTTTTGTCACTCGTAGATCAAACATCAGTTGCTTTAACATCAACTTGTTGCTGATCAACTTCGTCTTGTAGAGACTGTCCAACTAGACCCATAGCTCCTCAGCTGTCTCTTGATCTGCGACCTCCGTGATCCCGTCATTTGCCAGACCCAACATGATTGTTGCGTGCACCCTTTCCTCCTTCGTCTTGTACTCCGTGGTGGTCGCAATAGCTCCCTTCTTGCCCTCCGGCAACCAAAGGAATTGTTGCTTCAACAACGGACACATCTTGATCTACCAAAGACAAAAAAATTTCCTCCAAGTAAACTTGTCGATCCTTTTCACCACCCCACCCCCCGGACATCATCTTCTCAGCTCCAGTTAGCCCCGACATCGCGTGCTCCACCTTGATCGCGAAATCCTAGCTATGAATTTCACGAATTCTGAAACCCTAGCTCTCTAGCTCCTCCTTAGACTTGGAACACCGAACACCTAAGCTCTGATACCAGTTTGTTATGACCTAGGTATCACGATCTAAGACGGCGTAAATGCGAAGAACAAGAACACTCGATGTAACGTGGTTCACTAGCACGATGTTAGCTACATCTGCGGCCCCCAAACCCCTATTGATTGAGAGAAGACACATAAATACAACCCATGAATGTAAGAGCACGACCTAGGTATCTTATATAGACATATAGGACTGAATTAGTCCCCGACATCCCAAAAACAACTGTAAAATAGATTACGAAATTAGGAAACAACCAGAATTTTCCAGCCCCCGAACTAGGTCGTGTGACCTACCATAGGTTGTGCGACCTAGTACAGTAGGTCGTGCGACCTACTTCCTGACCCCGATGTGCTGCTGTCTTCTTCCTTGTCGTCCATTGACCCGTCGCTTCGCATTGTTTGGTCTCTAACACCTCGCGAAACCCTCAAATATATGCAAAGCACCAAGATCCATCATATATAAATTAAAATGTAATAATATTTAAACATGTGATTCGTTAATAAAGTATATAGATAAATAATTTTTAAGACAAAAAATATGGATCCA
The DNA here is from genome assembly GCA_023055425.1 of Linanthus parryae. Classification (NCBI taxonomy): domain Eukaryota; kingdom Viridiplantae; phylum Streptophyta; class Magnoliopsida; order Ericales; family Polemoniaceae; genus Linanthus; species Linanthus parryae. Next base: position 652,852 of record JALGPY010000061.1, on the reverse strand, counting down.
AATGAACGACATTTCATGATATTGTGTTCATTTTCACATAAATCCTCCTCATCTATGTCATATTTTCCATAACCCAAACACAGAGAAATAACATCACATATCATAGCATATATCCCAGTAAGTATCATATCCGGCTGTTTTATATCTTCTACCCAAACGAAGCGAAAGAGTACCCATAAAACATTTTGGCTCGGGTTCTCGATTGTTGAAACAGCTCCAATGGAGTTACATGAGGGCTCCTAAGCTAAATGATGTGGTCAAGAAATTAGATACTTAACAACTTGATCGTCCTAGGACCCGTGACATCTCAATTTTTGCTGTCTCTATTGTCTGCTGTCCAATGTTGTAGTGGGAGGATTAGTTAATTACCACACGAATTTTGTGTCACTGCTAGCTAAATTTTAAAAAGATTGATGTTTAGATGAATAAACATAAATAGTGTAAGTTGTTACTCGTTTCAAGTAGAGACTAAAATAAATTTATTTGACAAAATACAAGTCAAATTGCAATATTTAAAAATTGAGTGAGAGCTCCCTACATGAATCCGCCCCTGCCGATCAGTTTATGTCTATGTTGAAACATTCAACTGATAGGTGAAAAATAACTTGGAGGGTCGGTCTCAGTTGAAATATTCAACTTATGTTTGTTTATGCTAATGCATGTATGCGTGAAGGATGACGAACAAAGGGCAGACCATCTAAGCAATGTCTCACAGACATAAATTATGCCATATGATGTCAAAATCTCCTAATTGTTTATGAGGCGATTTGCTTTCAACGTTGTATTAAATGACTTTATCCTCAATCATGTTTAAATATTGAAATGTCTGTAAATGAGAGTTAGTTCATCGATAGAGCGTTTGAAGCTCATACAATAGATCTGGACTCGAACCTGGTTTAAAAAAGAAGAATAAAGAAAAAGAAATCACAAAAGAAAATTGAAATATCTTGCTTTGCTAGATGTTTTTTTTTTTTCTTTTTTTTTTTCTGAGAAATTGTTCAACTACATTTTGTACTCTATATTTAGACGTCATGACGTTCACCTTGTATTAATATAGTCATTCCACACATTTCAGATTAGTAAACAATGTGCATTGTTTTTTTTTAGAACTGATTCTTGAGTAAATGTGATGGAGTTTTAGAGTAACACCGGAACACAAACCAACACGCAAAAAGATATATAATATATTTATGGGATAAAGTCCTGTTAAAATAGAACAAAAAAGTAAAGTCACAGACACGTATTTTCTATTGTATGAGCTCTTATTGCCTTTGTAATGTGGCTGTAATTTATTGGTCCATGTGACATGTAATACTAAAATATATCTATTTAACTTGATATTAATTAAACTTAACTAATTATTATCAATTCAAATTGACAAGCTCTTAATTACATTTTCAATTTGTATCAATTTAAATACACAAATTCTACTTTTACATGACATGTGAATCAATAAATTAGGGAAAAGTCTAGGTGAAAAAAAAAATCGTACAAAAATTGAACATAAAGTGATGTGACAATTAATAAAAACTCATGATAAAATTTATGAAAAAAACTATAAAGAATAAATTTGGGTGATATTTAGGCATCTATTGATGTGGCATGTGCCACATCACTTTCTGTACATTTTTTTTTTATGTCCCTCTAGCACTGCTCATAAATTAGACCCACATTACAAGGAAATATGAACTCCGACAACTAAAGCTATAGGAAATCCAGTCAAAAAATTATTATGTGATTCTTTAGTAAACAATCCGAGGTATGTACATCGAAAGAGTTGACTTATGATACAACCAGTATCGTACCAGTAGCTTGAGACGCTACGAATCTCTACCAATAGCTTTAGAAGCTACGAGAAAAATCAAGTAAAGAAAAACAAAACTCAAACAATTCATTTATCTCATAACACCTATAAATACTAAATGTTTTGGCTAAATACTCTAAAGAACCCTAAACAATGAAAAAGTGCAACAACTCACCCCTACTAATAAAGTAATATAAATAACGTCCTAACTAGTAACTACTTAGGCACGTAGTCGTTGAGATATTTTGGTGAAGCACGGGCCCGTTCGTCACCACGCAGGGTAGTCTCGGTATTCCTGTCCTGCGATAGATACGTGGTCGTACCAACTCCCCCACTGTCGAAAATCGCATTTTTCTTCAGTGCGAAGTCCGTCATAGTGATCAAGGTCGTCAGAGCCCATATACAAGTACTTCCCATCGCATGTGTACACCTTGACATATTTCTGGAATCAACGGAAGCACAACCATTCGCAGACCGTTCTTGGTTCTTGGTAGAAGTGAGGCGACGTCCTGGTGGTGTCGACGCTGGTGCGAGATCATGTGTCGTAGCCGGTGTGAGAGGGCTAAGTGCTGCTGATGGCGTTCGGATCGCCTCTAGCTCACGTGCGAGTGAAAAAGCTTTAGCTAAGGATTGAGGCTTGCGTAACCCCAATTCGCGTCCCAATGGTCGCGTCAGACCAGAAGCAAAAATAGATACCAATTGCTTGTCGGGTATAGCTCCAATTTTGTTCATCAATTTCTTAAACTCGGTCTAAAAAGCAAGAAGTGTAGTTTCCTGGCGCAACTTTGACAACTCCCAAAAATAATCATGATAAATATTGTCATTGAAGCGAACTTTGATCTGGTGAAGAAATACTAGCGAACTCGCAAAAGAGAAATTATTTTGGCGCTACCGAAACCAATTGGTGGAATTAGCGTCTAACAATACCCCAACTAATCGGAGCGGATCATAAGGCAGAACGTGATAATACTGAAAATATTTCTCGAACATAAAAATCCAAGTGTGCGGGTCAGTACCTGGTAACTTTGGTGCGTCGACGCAAAGCTTGGGATATCGTGCGTATGTCCACACATAAGTGGGCTCAGTAGATGGTCGATAGGGTTGTCGATTAACTGTTGTCTGGTACGTCGGCTGCTGATTAGTTGGTGGTTTGTACGCCATTTGCAAGGCATGGCGATCCGTGGCGATTGAGTCGTAGCCAACAGCGTGGTTGAATCCCAAGACAGGTTGAGCATACGGACGGGTCTGAGCAATAACTGGGCCACCCACAAAATCAGGTTGGACCCAAGGGGGATCCAAAGTCATATGGGAAGTGGGTTGGACCCACGGTAGACTCTGTGAAGTTGGAAAGGGATTAGAAATAGATCCCAATCCCTGTTGACCTTCGTTGCTGGTGAATTGACCTTGCAGAGGTCCAGATGGTGGAGGCGCCGGTGACTGAGTCATGGCCTCGAAGGCAGCAACAAAGGCATGGACCAGTGATTAGAGAGGCGTCGTGGCTGTCTGTGCTTGGAGGGGCGGTGATGGCAGTTGGTGATGGCTCACCTGAAGAGGCAGCGATGGTCGCTGATGGGAAGGGGTCAACGGTGTTGGTAGTGGCGCGAGGAACCATAAGGGGTTTGATACCGGTGGCCGAACGGCTGGATCGAACGGCGGATGAAGGCTCAGATATGTCGGGTGTAGAAGGTTGGCGGCTAGGGTTTGGGGTGCGGAACTCGCCGTTGGTGGCGGCAGGTTGGGCGGCATCAAGCCCAAAAGCTCAAGTTGAGTTTGCTGTGAGGGTAGAAGTTGTTGTTGCAGCGAGGACCCAGCTGTGGTCACCTGAGCTTGGGAAGAAGGCGGCAGCGTGGGTTGATCCTCCAAACGTGAGATGCGTTGACCCATAGTTGTCTCTAACGTGGCAATCTGATTAAACAATCGAGGTTCCAAATCAGCTAATCTTTTGTCCAAGTTTGTTATTGGGGCGACCTGGGTCTGCAAATCCTTGATTGCGGCAATTAGAGTACTGAATTGATCCTCTGTAATTGTGGATGGGTTCATCATGATGAAATCACCAATTGATACAACAAGTATCGTACCAGTATCTTGAGAGGCTACGAATCTCTGCCAATAGCTTTCGAGGCTACGAGAAAAAACTATTGAGGCAAAAAACTCAACTAATTCATTCATATCATGAAAAATAAAGCTGAACCCTAACACCTATAAATACTAAATCTTTTTGCTAAATACTCTCAAGACCCGTAAACAACGAAAAATTGCAATAACTCACCCATACTAATAAAGTAATATAAATAATGTCCTAACTAGTGACTACTTAGGCACGTAGTCGTTGAAATATTTTCGCGAAGCACGGGTCCATTCCTCACGACGTAGGGCCGTCTCGGTATTCCTGTCCTCCGGTAGATACGTGGTCGTGCCAACTTCGGTGGTTAATCATCATCATTTTAGTGCTTAATACATGATCTGATATTAGGAAACGTATAGAAATTATGCATGTGACTTCTGAAACATTATTAAGTTCGTTCCACATGATCTCTGTGATTGTTGTTGTTGGATAAACAAGTGATCTTTTGGCTAGCAAACCCTTGAATTCTAATACTCGCCATCCATAGGAACTTCTTCGATTCTCACTTATCTTCGGTCTGTTTCTTGTGACCGAATCTATTTATTAATGTGTTCATAGCCATTTTCAAAACTATATTCCTCACAGATAGGTTCTCACTCATGTGGTAAGATCATTAATATCCCCTGCATCTCAAGATGCACGTACCAACATACACATCCCGTTAGGTTTGTTATCTTGAATAAGTTGGCATGTTTGGGGGGAGGTCAACTTTGTTTTTGGTAATGTTTGTGTTAATGGGTGCCATTTAAAGATTCAAAGGCAGCACTAGGAAACAAATCAAAAAGCATAATTTGTTTCCATTTTTGAATTGTAAATAGTCGGAGTTAGTGGTGTGGGTGGCAATTCCACCGCTCACTATGTGTATAAGAGGTTAGCTTTGATTAGTAACACAAGGACGCAGACACAGGGTCGTAGTTAGAGCTCTTAGCTAGTAGCGTGATAGTTTTCTAGTTTGTGTCGTGTGGGTTGTATTTGTGGTGTTTCTCGGTAATAAGCGGGGGGTTTCGGTTCGTGGAGGTAGCTAGCTCATCGCTGGGAACCACGTTATATCGGTGTATTCTTGTTCGTCGTTTATTATCGTTCTTTAGCTCTAGTCAGATCATAACAAACTGGTATCAGAGCTTTGGTTATGGTGTTCCAAGATTAAGGTGGATTTATAGGGCTTGGGTTTCACAGTCCACGAAATTCATAGATATGGTTTCGCGATCAAGATGGAGCACGCATTCGAGGGGTTACGATCTGGAAAAGGAGCAGTAGAGAAGATGACTGGGGCGAATGTCCAAGATCAACAGGTTTATAAGGAGAGACAATTGTAGGTGGTGAACCTGGATACGTGCTTTTTTGAGGCAGCAAGATCCGTGGTTTCCATGGGCCTCTGAAAAAGGGGGCACGGATACAACCACCACCGCTGAGTTTGATGCGGCACAGGCTGCGTATGGAGGTTCAGACAGTTGTAGATACTGCTTTATGACATGGCAGATCTAGGCCACGTGGCAACCATCCAGCACACCATATTGTGCTCCACACACACAGGATCACCAGCCGAGCTGATCCATGTGGGGGCTGCGAGACAGAGCCCTCGCATACCACTGCACGGGACTTGTAGGGACTTTGTGGTCTGGAGGCTAGAGTAAGCCCTGTCGCGTGCGAGCCAAGCCCGCGCGCGACCTTTAGTAACTGTTTTGAGAGATTTATGGCACGAGCTCCATAAACCCGGTCAATCCGGTCAAACCCGGTCAACCTCGTAACGGTTCCGGTACTCACGCACCACGTGCTCTAACGGTTCCTATATACTCGGACGAACGTGCCGTTATGGTTAAGCTAATTAAGCCACCATTAATGGGCGCATTAACCACACTACAACGGTCATGTTCTCCAGTATATATACACCGTTAACCTTTCCATACAAAGGGGGACACACTGCCATACGCGGAAGCTCTGCCAAACCTCTGTCTCTCTCTCAGACATTGCTACTGACTTACTCTCTCCCTACACACACCCCTATTCTTCCTGTGCGATCCCTGATCCACTACGTACGGTGTACACGGAGGTCTCCCTGCCGGAATCTCCTGTGCACATTTTGGTGAACCCGACGTGAATCTTACCAGCAAAAGCAACCATGTCTCAGGAGGACGATGTCAGCAACCGATCTCCTTCCACCGAAACTCCCTCGGGAGACGAGGCTCGCCGTACTCCGACGACTCCCGGCGAGGCGCCAACTTTAGAGTCTTTGGACGCCACTGTCCAAAGTCAGGCAAAAGCTCTCAAGTCTCAATCCGCGCAGTTAGAACGGATCTTGGCCGTTCTGGGCACTCTTGCGCCAAATCCTCCACCTGCCGCCGCTATCCCTCAGGGAGGAGGAACCCCTACCGCTCCAGGATTGGGAGTGTCGGCCACGCCTCCCAACCCTCATCTGCAAACTCCACCGTCGGCCACGCAGCTGCCTTCGGTCCAAGGGTCAACGGCACAAATGCTACCCCCTGCTGCTCACGCCTCTCAGCCCCCGGCTTTGGCGTCCAACTCAACTCTGCAGTACACTCTGCCTCCACCAGCAACAATCTGGGGAAACGCGGGTAGTCAATACACTCCCAATCCTCCGGCGGCATATGTGTCGCCACCGCCTACGGCAACCCCTCCGCAAACTACCGAGGGAAGCATTCCCGAATGCATGACGTCTTTGCAGAAGCGCGTGGACTCCATCTTGGCTCATCAGTCGTTCGCGGATACCATCATCCCGAAGCTAGACAACGATCCACCCATCCCACGAGAGATCTATCTCATGCCTAACCCGGCGGGGTACAAGGCTCCCAAATGGGACAAGTTCGAGGACGTCAATGGAAACGCTCATGAGCATGTCATGCGTTTCATCGATGTCATGGGTCCATACGGAGCTGATCCCAAGCTGCTGATGCGAGAATTCCCAAAAACTCTTGGGAATGTAGCATACAAATGGTACCGAACATTGGAGGCCGGATCTGTGAAAACTTGGGACGACATGGTCCAGAAGTTCTATACCAAGTTCTTCCAGATGGAAGAAAAGGTGACGATGATCCATCTCTCGCGGATGTATCAGAAACGCGAGGAAGATGGAATCACTTTCATCAAGAAATTCAGAGCGAAATCCTTGGAGTGCAAGGATCCAATGCTCGAAAGCCGGCTCGTAGAGATATGCCTGCAGTGCATGCGAGACGAATACAAAAGCATGCTAATCAATTTGCAAACGCCCACGTTTTCAAAGCTCATCGAATGCACGATGAACATCGAGCCCATTGTCGAGAGACAGAGAAAGAAGAGCGCTCCAGAACGACCTGCGAGCGGCACCACCTACAAGATCGGCAGATTTGGCTACAAGCGGGGACGCGAAGCTGAGGTCAACACAGTTTCGCCCCAGAAGCAAGCAAAGGTTGCAAACTTCGATGCACCACCTCTGCCATGCTCGGTGGAAGAAGCGAGCGATCTCTGCAGACAGTGGCGCAAGGACGGCGTCCTGCCACCGCTCGAGAAAGCACCCTCCAAGGAGATGACGAGGGACCCTAAGTGGTGCGAATACCACGGCAAGGTCATGCACCCCACAGCCGAGTGCAAGAAGCTCAGATTCGCGTTCGATCAGAAGATGAAGAATGGCGAACTCATCGTCAGCGACCACCGGAAGGATGTGCGCAACAACCCGCTGCCTGCCCATACAGATTCGGGCTCAAAGGGCAAAGAGGTCGCCATGATCTCGATAGTGGAATTGGAAGAAGTCGCAGAAGATGGTCTGCCCATCATTGCTGAAGTCCATGAAGATGAAGACTATAGCATGGACACGGAAGATGAGCGCGCCGACCGCATGAAAGGGTCGCACGGCTTCGACAAATTCTTCAACGAGATGAACTTCTCCGAAAAATGTCGAGCGGACATGACGAAAGCAATCTTAAGGGTAGCAGAAGACTACGAGGAGGACCTCGTGGTCTCCAACGGGAAAGTCGTCAGGGCGTCCCGTTCCACAGAAAAGATTATGACCTTTTCTGTCAGCGACAAGAAGACAGATGCGAGTCACCAGAGGCCCCTGTACGTGACCGCCATCATCAACGGCGTCGAATTCAAGCGAGCATTCGTCGATGGAGGAGCAGCGGTCAATGTTGTTCCACTCCACACACTGAAGCTAGCAGGGATTCCCGAGCACAAGGTAGTCAAGCGTCCCTCCCCGCTGGTGGGATTCGGAAGTGATTCTAGAATGACGATCGGATGGATCCGCCTGGGCGTTCAGATCGGCAAAATCAAGTGCTCGGCGAAGTTCTATGTCATAGACGCGAACACCACATATCACATGATCATAGGTCGGGCCTGGATTCATCGCTTTGACGCAATCCCTTCGACGGCTCACCAAGTGATGAAAGCTATCTGGAACGACAGGATTGTCGAGATACCGGCCTCAACTAACCCGTTCAACTTAGACGAAGCACATCTCAGCGAGGCAGTGTGGTTCACCGAGATGGCGGACGAGCAAACACCCGGACCATTCAACCCTACTCCCTTGCCTCTCTGGGAGGACATCAAGGACCAGTCACCTGCAGGCGTGATGGTGACAAGGGGAGACGCCAAGGAAAAGCCGCCTACACACGAAGAGGCGCCGCGCATCGCATATCATCGGAAGAATGTGTACACTCTGAAGAGGATCGCAAAGCATGACCCCGAGGGTAAGGAGATAGAGAGCTTCTACGCCAACGGGAAGAAATGCTATCGCATATGAAGGTGCGCGGGGACGTCCTCACACGGGCATGGGGACGTCCCTGGGCAAATCTATCAAATCGAGCAAATTGCGCTGACAGAAGAGCCAACACAGGGCACTTCAGATGAGAAACTCAAAGAAGCGCCCGAATGCATGGAAGACAGGCCAAGACCACAAAAGCAAGAGCTTAAGGAAGTGTTCCTCAGCCCGAACGAGGAAAAGAAAAGGCCAGTCTTCCTGAGTGCGGACCTCACAAGCGAAGAGGAACAAGGACTGCTGCAGCTCCTAACTGAATACAAGGACGTGTTCGCATGGGAATATGACGAGATGCCGGGTCTGGACACGAGCATCACCATGCACCGTTTAGACATTATCCCAGGGTCTAAACCGGTCAAGCAAAGCACCAGAAGCTTCAGGCCAGAGCTCAACGTGAAGATCAAACAGGAGATTGTCAAACTCCTAGACGCCAAGTTCATAGAGCCAAATCACCATCCAACATGGTTGGCCAACATCGTGCCGGTGGTGAAGAAGAACGGACAGCTCCGCATCTGCGTGGACTTCCGAGATCTTAATCGCTTCTGCCCTAAGGACGATTTCCCACTGCCTAACATCGATTTGCTCATTGATTCAACGGCAGGCCATCGCATGTTGAGTTTCATGGACGGCTTCAGCGGATACAATCAAATCAAGATGGATCCCGAAGATGCAAGGAAAACCGCATTCATCACCCCCGTGGGAGTATTCAACTACACGGTAATGCCATTCGGTCTTAAGAACGCAGGCGCAACCTACCAGCGGGCCATGATGGCTCTATTCCACGACATGATGCACAAAGAAGTGGAATTCTATGTGGATGACTTGGTAGTCAAATCCAAGCATGAAGCAGATCACCTTGCAGACCTGCGAAGGGTGTTCAACAGATGCAGGAGCTTTCAACTGAAAATGAACCCCATGAAATGCGCATTTGGCGTGACTTCGGGGAAGTTTCTGGGTTGCGTAGTCCATCGCCAAGGGATCGAGCCTGACCCTGCGAAAGTGTCAGCCATCACCAGCATGACGCCACCTCACGACCAAAGTACCTTGAAAACATTCTTGGGAAAATTGTCATATCTGCGGAGATTCATCCCAGCAATCGCTGAAATCACATGCTGCTTCAGCACTCTTCTCAAGAAGGACGCCGCGTACAACTGGGCTCCTGATCACGAAGCCGCATTCGAAAAGCTAAAGGAGCTACTCGCATCCCCAAAGATAATGATCGCGCCTCAACTGGGATCACCACTTCTGCTATACCTTACATCGACAAGGAAATCTATAGGAGCACTCTTGGCTCAGGTGTATGAAGGCCAAGAGAGGCCCATCTATTACATCTCTCGCATTGTGCAGCCTGCCGAATCAAGGTACACAGCCATCGAACGTCATTGCCTTGCTTTATTCTTCGTAATAGAGAAGTTGAGACACTATTTTACATCACACAAAGTAGTGGTGGTCACCAAAAGCGACCCCATAAGATACCTGCTAACTCACACTACTCCGGGCGGGAGATTGGCAAAATGGTACATGACCATCTCTCAATACGATATCACATGCGTGAAACCAAGAGCGATCAAGTCGCAGGCGGTAGCAGATCTACTGGCACAGTTTCCCGACAACAGTCACGAACCTGTGATCGAGGAAGAGCTCGAAGGCCCTGAAATCTACGCGATCGACGTGCCCTATTGGACCCTCCACTTCGACGGTTCGTCAACCAGAAAAGGCGGAGGCATTGGGATAGTCTTGACAAAGCCGGACGGGGAAGTCATACAGATGTCCGCAAAACTCAACTTCGCAGTCACGAACAACGAGGCGGAATACGAGGCTCTGATCGCGGGGCTCCGTGCGGCGAAAGCTTTGGAAGTGAGCAACTTAACAGTCATGGGAGATTCCAAACTGATTGTTAAGCAGGCCTCGGGCGAATATGGTTTAAAGGAGATCAACCTCCTGCCATACCGCACCCTAGTGCAAAAGCTGATGCAGCAATTCTGCGACGTGAAATACGAGCACAAGCCCCGAGCGGACAACAGGCATGCAGACGCCTTAGCAACTCTGGGATCTAAGGTCAGCATAGACAAATGCCCCGCAAGGATTTCCATCGAAGTGCGAACATCGTCAGCATTAACAGAAGATGCGTGCGACAATGAACACATGGATGACGCAGAGTGGCGAAAAGCAATCCTGCAAGCTATTGCGAAAGGCACCAGCAGCGAAAGCTGGGTACTCACGAAAGGATACTGCATCCACGACAACACCCTTTACTACAAGGGTCCTGGAGGAATACTCATGCGATGTGTCTCCGAGCAAGAGGGACAACAGCTGTTAGAAAAGATTCACCAACACGCTTGCGGAGAAAGCGAGGTGTCAATCTACAGGAAAGCTCAGAGATATGGCATTCATTGGCCAGGCATGTCAACAGCTGCAGCCCTGATACAAGGGAAGTGCGAAAGTTGCGCACTAATCAAAGATTCTCTACTCATCGCTCTAACCGATGACGACACAGACTGGGGGAAGCCGTTGTTTGAATTCCTCACCCAGGGCACCGTACCCGAATCGAGAAAAGAAGCCGACAAATTGAAGAGGAAAGCCTCTCGATACCTGGTTCAGGAAAACCTGCTTTGGCGAAAAGGTCACGAGGGTAACTTGCTGCGATGCCTAGACGGCAGGGAAGCACAAGAAGTCATGGACCTTTCTCATCAGGTGGAACACCAGGGAGGTGCGAAATTATGCAGACAACTCCTCTCAATCGGATACTTTTGGCCCACGATGGAAGTTGATTGCCGCACCAAGGTGCGACGCTGCCAAGAATGCCAATTCAAAGGGAACCTAGTGCACGCTCCTGCCGTGGATCTACATGCATTAGGGACGCCATGGCCATTTCACACATGGGCTTTGGACTTCATCGGCCCCATCCGACCAACGTCACATGGGAACCATTTCATTCTCACTGCAACCGAGCTGTTCACCAAATGGGTGGAAGCAATACCACTGAAGACGGCAAACGCGCTGGCTGTGGTTAACTTCATCCAGGAAAACATCGTATGCAGGTTCGGAATCCCAAATACTATTCTTTCAGATAACGGTACTCCTTTTGTTAATCGTCAGGTAGCTACGAAACTCGCGGAGTACAATATCAGGCAGATATGCTCTACTCCCTATTATCCAAAGGGAAACGGACAAGCCGAAGCGACTAACAAAACGCTGTTGAGAATTCTGAGCAAGATGGTCGCAGATGACCACAAGAAGTGGGCCGACTCCCTTAACATAGCTCTGTGGGCCTACAGAACTTCTCCAAGGACACCTACAGGCGCCTCGCCATTTCTGCTATGTTATGGGGCCGAAGCTGTAGTACCTGCGGAGGTCAGAGTCAATTCGGCAAGGCTGGCCTTCCATGCACTCTATGAAAATCAACGCGATCATGATTTAGTCTTGCTGGAAGAAAAGCGAGAACAAGCCAAAAGGACTAACAAGCGGTACCAAGAGAGAATCGCTCGCGCCTATAACAAGACAGTCCAGCGACGGGATTTCGCAGTTGGCGACCTGGTCTTGCGCGCGTCTGATCACTGCATGCGAGAAGCAACTCACCCAAAGTTCGCAGCTAATTGGGAAGGACCCTTCGAAGTCACAGAAGTCTTCGATAGCGGCTACTGCAGCATACGAAGGTTGCACGGCACAACCTCAACTCCAAGCTCAGTCAACATGCGCTGGATCAAGAAGTACTATCCTTGACTTCTCTTATTTCATACGTTTTATGATAACGTTGCTTAATGTCTCATGTGGCTATGATTAACGCAATCTCCTCTCCCATATGAGAGGATTGTAACCCTATCTCTCACATATGAGAATGTCATAATAAAAGAATTCTCCCAAATGAGAAGTTCATATTTCTAGCTGTTTATGTCGCTCTATTTAATTTGTTATTACTGTTAACAATGATTTATTCGCTGCAATAGCAGCAAATACAAATGCGATCTTAATTGATCATCAAAGCCTATCTCTTACGATAGCAAACGCGATCTCAATCGATCATCTAAAGCCTATCTTTTACGATAGCAGCCAAACGCAAATGCGATCTTAATTGATCATCAAAGCCTATCTCTTACGATAGCAAACGCGATCTCAATCGATCATCTAAAGCCTATCTTTTACGATAGCAGCCAAACGCAAATGCGATCTTAATTGATCATCAAAGCCTATCTCTTACGATAGCAAGCGCGATCTCAATCGATCATCTAAAGCCTATCTTTTACGATAGCAGCCAAACGCAAATGCGATCTTAATTGATCATCAAAGCCCATCTCTTACGATGGCAGCAAATACAAACGCGATCTTAATTGATCATCAAAGCCTATCTCATACGATAGCAAACGCGATCTCAATCGATCATCTGAAGCCTATCTTTTACGATAGCAGCCAAACGCAAACGCGATCTTAATTGATCATCAAAGCCTATCTCATACGATAGCAAACGCGATCTCAATCGATCATCTAAAGCCCATCCCTTATGATGGCAGCCAATGCAAATGCGATCTTAAGTGATCATCCAAAGCCTATCTCTCACGATAGCAGTCAACATAAACGTGATCTTAATTGATCATCTAAGAGCCCATCCCTTATGATGGCAGCCAATGCAAATGCGATCTCAAGTGATCATCCAAAGCCTATCTCTTACGATAGCAGTCAACACAAACGTCATCTTAATTGATCATCTAAAAGCCCATCTCTTACGATGGCGGCCAATGCAAAGGCGATCTTAAATGATCATCCAAAGCCTATCTCTCACGATAGCAGTCAACATAAACGCGATCTTAATTGATCATCTAAAGCCCATCCCTTATGATGGCAGCCGATGCAAATGCGATCTTAAGTGATCATCCAAAGCCTATCTCCTACGATAGCAGCAAAAATACAAAAACGATCTCAATCGATTATCAAAATCCTATCTCTCACGATAGCGGTTTACTCAAGTGCGATCTTGTATGATCTTTTTAAGCCAATCTCAATCGATCATCAAAATCCTATCTCTCACGATAGCGGTTTACACAAATACGATCTTATATGATCTTCTCAAGCCTATCTGTTACGGTAGCAATTTATACGCAAAGTGATTTTAGTTGATCACCCAAGCCCGTCTGTTACGATGGCAACGTAACTGCAGAACCATCTTGCTAGATCTTCTAGAAGTCTATCTGCTGCGATAGCAATTTATGCGAGAAACTATCTAAAGAAATTCTCTAATAAAGCCTATCTTCTATGATAGCAATTCGCATCGCTCAATGATCTTAATTGATCTGTTAAAAACTATCTGTTACGATAGCAAAGTTGTGAACGTGATCTCATACGGTTTACAACGACCACCTGCAAGCCCATCCGTCAAGATGGCACAGCTGCGAAATTATGATCTCGAATGATCTAGCGAAACATCTGCGCATTGATGTCGCATGTGCGAAATCATTACATGGCATTATGCAAGGCAAAATAAGCCGAAACGCATGCGAAATTGTATTTCGTTGCAAAGAGAGCAAATAATACAAAAGCTATATATCATTATGAGTCAAATGACTTACAATTTATCTATCTAGATAGCAGCTTACAAGCGAAAAGCTCGCATCTAACTACACCGCCAACATGGCTAACAATACATTCGAAAAATGGCTGGTAAGCCAGAGATGCGCCAAGGGAACTCTCGACTAATAAAAGAGAGAATCCACCGGTCCTGACACCGGCAGCACAGTACGCAGATCTGCGGCCAAAGATCTATAGCAAAAGGGATGCTGCCGCGAAGAGATCAACTTGTCATTCGCCACATCCCTAGCAGCAAGGTCAGGGATACGATGCGCCCAAGACCCCAAGAAATGACAAAAGCCTCTGTCTGATCAAGATAGGCGCCGGAGGAGCTTCCTGTGCCGACAGATGACACTCCGCACAACAGGCGAAGCAGCCATTCCTCGGGTGATGGATTCCTTGTCATGTTGGACAAGGGCATTGACGAGCACCCCGACCTCACAAATGTGAGGGCAACGGATTCTTCTTCGGAGATGCTGAAGAAGAATTCCGCCGTTCATTACGAGACGGTAGCACGGTCACTTCGGCGCTGCACCTCGCCACGAGGCGGCCGGAAACATGACCTGCACACATAATACACGAAGAAATTTCTTCGAACACACATGAGGTATTATCTGCATCCTCTTTATGATGGTTATAAACAGCAATAAGCCTCATAAAGTGGATCTTGGAAACTATTCCTATAGCACAAAGCCCAAACTCAGGATTCAAAACTCCTAGTTGCCATGAATCAACGAAAAACAAGCGTTGAAGCCAGCAGTCGCAAGGACTCACGGCAAAGCACATGTTTGGGATGAAGAACCCAAATGGCAAAGACAGGGTTTATATAGGCCCTGTGGAGACTCTTTGGTTGCCTAAGATGAGTCAGCAAAATTCAAAAAGAGGGTAAGTTCAATCACTTACGCCTTGAAAAGCGGTAACAATCAATTACCCTACTAAAGGCTACGACGATTCAGTTGCGTATCCTAATAAATGACGGATAGTCATGATTCGGATGGACTTCCCAACGGAAGCGTGCTTATCTGCCGAAAAATTAGCGCGAAAATCAAGCAGAAAATCAATTGCTGATGTCATAATTGGATATGCACAGAAATGTCCAATCAAATCCCGAAAAGGGCAAAACGGGCAAACTCATTGTTTGTTGTTAAAAAAAGGGGGGAGAAACCCTAGCAATATTACATTAATGTTTCAAAACATTACATTAATGTTTCAGCCATTTTTCTGTTTTCTTTTCAAAATTTGAAAAGTCAAAACAAATTCTTGATCAAGGAGTCTTGGGGCTCGAACTGCTCGCTCAGCTTCTCCACTTGTTTCACTTCTTGCTTCAGTTGCTCGCACTTGGCATTCATTTCATGATACAGCTTCACAGCTTCATCAACCTTATGCTTTTGCTGCTCCACCTTCTGCATCTCAGCTGCGAGATTCTGGTGACCGAGATTCAAAGTTACAGCTGCGCGAATCAGTGTAACTCTGTCCTTGAGGAATTTGAAACCAAGTCTGCCTTGGACTTTGAACAGGAGATTTTGGCACATGCCACACAGCAACTCAGCACTCTGGGCCGAAATGGTCGCAGGTGTAGCCGCGGACAGCTGCTCCAGTATCCAGATGGCTTCAGTAAGGAATAGCCTCCTGTCAAAAGGTCCGATCTCCAGAGATCTCACAAACGATCGGGGGTATCTGAGACGCATTCGAACCACCCAGTCTACATCGGTTTGCTTCAAACCTGAGACATCAAAAATGGTTATAATGTCAGAACTCGCAAGCAAATAATGCGACGTGCGAACGGTAAATCTTTACTTACCAGTGCCTTCCAGAATTTCATGAAGAGAAGGGATGCGGGCCACTGGGTTGTTCGAAGACTGCCCTCGCTCCATGGCTCTCCTATCAGCTGCAAGCTCCAACCTCTCATAGTCAGGAGGAAGAGTGTAGGCCGCACCAGCTGCGACTGCATTCCCAACCTGCGAGCCCCAAATGCTCCACGCAGGAATAGGTGCTTCTGGCTCAGTCATCGCTGGAGGTGAAAGAACAGCCGAAGTCGCCGGGCGAAGGACACTCCCAGATGCGAAAATGTTAGCATCACTCGTCCTTTCTTCCTCACCACCAGTACGGACACCTTCGTCCATCGGCACAGCATCAGCTTCGACATCATCGGAGAGTTCGATGACATCCTCGAGATGCTCACTTGCGTGTCCAGCAGCTGCGACGGGCTTCTCGGTATGGGAGCTCGAAATTGGAACATGGGATGCAGAAGGCTGACTTCTCTGCTCCAGCTCAGGTTCCTCAGCATGACCTGCGATACCAAATGCGATAAAGTGAGGTAACTTGTGTTATAAGTTATTTCGCTATCTTTACTAAAGCTAAGAATAAGCACCTCCACGCGAAGGTGGGATTGAGGTATCCTCATCGTACACTAGGGACGTGGAACCGTGCCCTATCAGTGTATCCTCACTAAGCAAATCTTTAAGAGAAGCATGACCTGGGACGCGAGTAAACCAGTCATGATTTTGCCTCAAGTGGCTACAGCCTAGTATGCGCATATCACTCAAAATAATTACCTGAGGGTTCTCCGCATTTGCTTACCAACCAACGGCGAATGTCAGGCTTTGATACACCGTGCTTTAACGCACCCACAATTACATCTCTATAAGTAACTGCGAGATTAAAGATCTCACCTTTATCGCCACCTGCGATCTCTGCGAAGTCCGCTTGGACTTGCTCTAGCTCTGCTGCATCCTCTCCAGGAACCTCATCTCCCTCCTCCGCATGAGGAGCCACTTCTTCGGGAAGCTCGTCTTCCTCGCCAACTGGACGCACTAAGTCGTCAACATGCTGCTCCTCGAGGCTCCGCTGTTTCACACGCTCGAGCTCCTCTTCCTCTCGCTGCCTTCTTCTTTCAGCAGCCTCCGCGGCTGTCCTCCGGGATTCAGCAAGAACATCCTCGCTTATGGGATCATCTGAAATGCCAGAATGGGCATCTCTCTTTTGCCTCTTGGCCACAAGGCCACCGACGGCTTCATCATCATCATCTGCGAATACATATTTGGTTCAAAGAAAAGAACTACAAAGAAGTCAAGATAAAGGGCAAGGAGATGCGACGGAAGTACCTCCTGATTCTTCCTCGCACATCACAACTGTTGCTTCTTCTTCTTCATCACTTGCCTGGGGCTCCTGTCTCTCTTCCTCCTCTTGGTTGAATGGAACGAAAGTCTCAACTGCGAGATCTTTCCGCACTTTGCTGGGCATACGACCCTTGCCTTTGTCCTTGATGGAAAGGGACCTCACTGGGGGAGAAGCTGGAGCACTCCTAGGGGAAGAAATCGTAATTCCCTTTTGCCTAGGTCTCTTCACTCTCGGCGCCGCAGTCGCTGGAGGGGACGGGTCATCTCTAGGAGGAGACGGAGCTGGAGGGTTGTCTATCAGCGAGTCAGCAAAAGTGTTCATGACTCCGCGAACTTTTGTTTCGACCTCGGCATCCATCCTCCATGCTAGCCGGTACGACTCCCCCTTCCTTCTAGTGGCAACAATGGTGTCCACCAGCGATTTGGAGCGATCACCAGCTGCGAACCTCCGCACATGACACTGAACAATACAGAACGAAAAGCATCAGCGCGAGGAAATCAAAAGGCTCAAAGCACATAAGGAAATTGCTTACCTCAGCAAACGCCTTGCTATATTTGATGACCTGCGCGTCACCCTTCTTGATTGCGTCGACTTGCTCTTTCAGAATGAAATCGGGGCACAAATGATTCTCGCGGTCCCACAGCGAGTAGCAACCATACTCAGACTCGCTCAAACTGCAATTAGGGCGAAACGGAAAAGAGTTTCTCTTTATCAAGGGGGCCTTTCCTGGCTGCGCCGCCGCCTCCGTCTCAATCCTCGTTTGCTGGGCAACCCAGTATGCGATCCAGTTCTGGGAACAACCACCCTTGCGAGTTCCCGCAGGCTGCTCAAAGGGAAGATTGCTCATAAGGACCGTCTTGCATTCCTTTGTCAGCAAACGCTTGTAGCACCCTCTGATAATAGACTGGGGCCAGATCGATGGGGCCACCGCGTCAAAACCAAACTGAGGAGAGACTCGAGTAGGGTCAACATCCACTGTAAGTCTTTCATACCGTGGCGCGAGCTCACGAATATGCTCTGCAAGGGCAGGAAGAGAACCTCGCAGACACCAGCAGAAGAAGTCACGATAGCGTTCGTGGAAATGCGCCCCCTTTTCAAAGAGAAGGTCTTCTGACAAGACCATACCTTTGGAAGGGTATAGCTTTGGAAACCACCGTACATTCTCAACACGTGTGGCATAAGGCCTGGCAGTAAACTCCTTTCGTTTGTCGCATATCAAACTCCAAGTACACTTGGTGTTGCTTGCTCCAAACCATCTCGCAGCCCTTCCGCTGTTGCGCGCTTCCGTCTCGCCTGGGGGACACCACTTCTCAAGTGGGAGGGGAGTTGGAGCATAAGACGGCCAGCGCTCGAAAACCCACATTGTCAAAAAGCTGATATTGACAAAGGTCAGAACATCGAGGCGGCCACGCGATTCCCTCATCGCCAGAACCAGCTGATCAAGCCTGTAATATAACGTGCCTAAGACCAAGGGTCCGAGTGCGACTCTCTGGCCAAGAGCGAGCCTCACAGCAAGTGGCAACACATGGTAGAAGACCCCGTCATGGGGGTGACCATCAATCAGATACCTCGACAGCCAAGCACAGAGAAAGGCACAAAGGGTTAAATGATAACCCTTGCCCTCTACGTAATTCTCGGCCTCCGGGTCCTCGCTCAAAAGCTTCTTAGTAATGCTGCTGTTCGCATAGTCTCGGAAGAAGTACTGCAACCACTTGTTCCAGGTATTCTTCGCAGACGTATCCACCAGCTGCCAGTTCGGAAGAGGCTTTGTAGTGGTCCACCGAGTGGAGATTTTCTTTACCTCTGCTAGGCACTCCTCCATCTGCGTGTACAAGGCCATTTCAGCAGATGTCCTCAAGTGGCTCAAGGGGTCCACCTCGCCCATGGGGGAAAGCTCATACAGCATCTGAACGTCCTCGAGCGTGGGGGCAGCCTCGAACTCAGCAAAATGAAACGTGTGAGTCGCGGGCGAATAACGGGACAGAAGGTCTAGAAGCATGGACTGATCCAACTTCACGGCAGCACCCTTCATAGCACGGATAGCAAAGAAAATGCCGGCTTTATCAAGAGTCTCGGCATGATGATCCAATACGTGGTCAATCCACTCATCCATGTAGTCCAATTTCTGGACGAACGCTTGAGTAGAAATCGCAGTATACGGGAAGTGCCCGTTCTCGATCCCCAATCGGACTACATCCTCGGAACCAACCCACTCGAGCAGGGCTGAGTTAACTGGGCGAGTCAACGTCAGCAATTGCTCAGCAGGAACAGGATCAGGCATCCTCTTCGCCTTCACCCTCGCATGATAAAAATCCTTCCCGCCTAGAAAGGGGGCTTTACGCCACAGAGCCTGCGGAAGCTCCGGCATCTCCTCGTCTTCTTTGACGGGTCTGGTTACTCTTGTCTTGGCCATTCCTGCGAAAGGGCAAGAAAAAGGGGGGAGAAATACCACACCACACTTCAGTTTGAATTTTGGAATTTGAGATCTATGCAAACCAAAGCAAACAGTTCCGGTGCCGATTTCAGAAATTGGGGAGTTGATATTGTTGAAAGATTAAAACGAAGCGGGTTCAAAGATCAAAAGCCTCTTCGCAAAGTTCATGGATTTACAGATTCAACGCGATTCAAGGCAAACACTGGTATTTTAAATCAAAGTAAACGAGGCCAACCTTGTTTCCTTGAAGCTTGCTTGGATATACACAATTGGAGAATACGATTTGCAGTTCTGAACTGGTGATTGATTATCTGGATCTGCTCTCGAAGATCTCCGGGTACCATTCACTTTAAGAGAAAGAAGTGATGCTTTGCAATAATGGGATACAAGGTATTTATCCAGAAGAATGAAGGGTTGCGTCCCTTCAGTAGTCGAATCGCAACCGTCACCGTCGTGCCGCGCAATCACAGGACGGGCTAACGTCACGCCTAAAACCCTAAAGGTCAGACGGCACGACTCTAGGGGTTTTAGGTCATAATGACACGCACGGGGGCTGAACCTACCCGTATTTGAATTGGTGCGTGGCGACGACGCGCATGTTGGTTTCCGCGCATGGAAGCCTATACAGCTATGAGCCTTCACACGCAGAAAGGGGGCTAATGTAGATACTGCTTTATGACATGGCAGATCTAGGCCACGTGGCAACCATCCAGCACACCATATTGTGCTCCACACACACAGGATCACCAGCCGAGCTGATCCATGTGGGGGCTGCGAGACAGAGCCCTCGCATACCACTGCACGGGACTTGTAGGGACTTTGTGGTCTGGAGGCTAGAGTAAGCCCTGTCGCGTGCGAGCCAAGCCCGCGCGCGACCTTTAGTAACTGTTTTGAGAGATTTATGGCACGAGCTCCATAAACCCGGTCAATCCGGTCAAACCCGGTCAACCTCGTAACGGTTCCGGTACTCACGCACCACGTGCTCTAACGGTTCCTATATACTCGGACGAACGTGCCGTTATGGTTAAGCTAATTAAGCCGCCATTAATGGGCGCATTAACCACACTACAACGGTCATGTTCTCCAGTATATATACACCGTTAACCTTTCCATACAAAGGGGGACACACTGCCATACGCGGAAGCTCTGCCAAACCTCTATCTCTCTCTCAGACATTGCTACTGACTTACTCTCTCCCTACACACACCCCTATTCTTCCTGTGCGATCCCTGATCCACTACGTACGGTGTACACGGAGGTCTCCCTGCCGGAATCTTCTGTGCACAACAGTCAGGCTTCCGGCGCGATGACGACAGCCAAGGGAAGCTGCGGTAACGTGTATTCAAACAGTAAAGAAAAGAGATACTGGTGGACGAATGATGACTTAGGATCTGTAGCTTTGGATGTAAATGGAAGGTTCTTGGGAGGATGGTCTAGTTCTCTATGCCTCGCTGGGGCGCGGGGGGATTGTTGTTTAGATGCCCTAGAGGCAATCTATTTAGTGTAAAATATTCATTTTATTACATATAGAGCTATTTAATATAATGAATTCCTTAGATTACAATTGTTTTTTATCTTTAAATCCCTAGTTAAGTATATTGATTAATATGATGAACACTATGCATGGAGACTAGTATGTGGGTAGATTGATATGGAGATATCAAGTCTAACACATGGGTACGTATTAGGAGTAATGGAATACTGGATTGACACACCACGAGAAGGCTACATATGAATTATGTGAATGTCGCAAGTACTTCTCGTAGTGACAATGGTGTTTTAGTCCTTAGACTTGAAGTCACCAGATTCTCTAGTTGTGAAATACGATGTTTTGGTATTATTAAACGTTACACCATAACTGGGTACCTATAAAGATGATTATCGGACATGATAAGAAGCAAGCGGAGAGATGGTAGTGACGTTGAGATGATTTTTCCCTCCCACATAATGGAACAAATATCCCCGGGCCACTCGAGGGGTAGTGCTTATGGAATGTCTGGCCAGACTCAGATAAAGCAATATGTGATATTGTTGTTATCTGTACAGATAAGCCTATTCCAGGATCGAGAAACTATGGATTGGATATACGAGTGTGAAATTTATATCCTGGATTCAATCCAGATATAGAGACAAAGGGACACATACAACATTGTAAGTTCACAGGTTGCCCCCAATGACTTTCAAGGCCTTGAAACTACCTGCGCATGAACTTAAGGGGGAGTTTCTACTTTAACCCCTCTCTCCTATTATGCATTTGATCTTAATATATTGTATGATGAAATACAAACCTAATATGATTATATATCTAAATATTATCTTGAGTTATTTTGCAGGAATTGGTAGCTAACCTTGTGTATGCAGGTTTAGCAAGTTTCCTTATTTGCTGGATTGAATCTTCACAATTAAAGGCTGCAGAGTGATCCTACTTGTATGGAATGGTTTTTGGACCTTCCTTAAATCTACAGTTAGAAGATGAAATAAAAACAGTGAGAAAATCAAGCAACTAGCCGTTGGAATTGAGCTGTTGAGAGTCAAAGATCTCTGGAGGATTTTTAGGAAATTATGTTTGAAGTTACTATAGATGATGCAATTCAAAATCCCAGAAGAGAGAGACAAAGTTTGAGAAATACAAGAATACTGAGCAGTAAAGAGGAAAGAACACTCTCACATTGATTGACAAACAACATTGAATGAGATCAAAGACTAATTCAATCTATTCCAGTCGATAGAAGAACACTTCAAGCTTCACAACTTTACTGCATTTATAGTATTCTTCCTTCTGCGCTTTCATTTGTATATCATTTGGTTCACTACTTCATCATTTAATCATTTGTTTTTGTTCAAGAAGAACAACAAGAGATTCTTATTGAATATGTTAGCTAGAGCAGGTACTAGATAGGTTAGTGAGAACCACAAGGTGTAACAGAGTTATGGAACTCTCTGTGCTTGAGATCTACGGATTAGCTCTTCATTGATAAGAATTTAGTTGAAATCGTGAAGGGATTAGATACCTCAGGCGGAGACGTAGGTAATTGAGGACTGAACTCCGTAAAATCATTGTGTTCTTTGCCTTTAAATATCAGTTCTATACTTATCTTGTTAAATGCTTCAAAAGAGGTTTTTATACAAGACCTTGTAAAAGATCAGTAAACTTTTTCACTATCAATTTTGGTTTCAACGGCTTTAATCTGAGTTCAAGGCCTTTAAATACTTCCTGCACTCCACACTTTGTTCTAAAGCCACTCTTTTTGAAAAATTTTCCATACACAATTCTGTTTGAATTGATGCCCTAGAGGCAATCTAGTTTAGTATGAACTTATTTTGGCTAGAATATTCGTTGTATTATTTATTGGATATATAATATAATGAAGTCCTTAGATTTACAATTTTGTTGTTTATCTTAAATATCCCTAGTCCATTATAATGATTAAATGGGACAATCATCTATAGGCTAGTCTAGGGTGGGATTGATATAGAGACATCATGATCCAACACATGGGTATGCACTAGGAGTAATGGCATACTGGATTGACCCATCTCCGAGAAGGCTACATACATGTTATGTAAAGTCACAAGCGCTTCTCGACAACGGTATTGTCATCCATAGACTTGAAGTCACTAGATTGTCTAGTTGTGGATTATTGTGATTTTGGAAGTGTAAAACGCTACACTGTAACTGGGTAGCTATAAAGGCGTGTATCGAATACAATAAGAAGAAAGCTTAGAAATCTTAGTAGACATAGATAGAATTTCTCCCTCCCACATAACGGAAGAAAATATCTGAGGCAACTCGAGGGATACTGCTTATGGAATGTCTGGGCAGACTCAAATAAATCAATATGGGATATTGATGTTATTTGCACGAATAAGGCTATTCCCAGGATCGAGAAACTATGGAATGGATATATGAGTGTGACTTGTATGTCTCGTGTCCAATCCAGATATAGAAACAAATGGATGAGACAATTACATGCATAAGGTATGTCAGATGACTATTCTATTAGTTGGCTAGAATAGATGCCCTAGAGGCAATCTAGTTTAGTATGAATTATTTGTGGCTAGAAATTCATTTATTATTTATTGGATATTTAATATAAAGAAGTCCTTAGATTTACAATTGTTTTTTTTATCTTAAATATCCCTAGTCAAGTATAATGATTAAATGGGACAATCATCTATAGACTAGTATGGGGTTGGATTGATATAGAGATATCACGATCCAACACATAGGTGTGCATTAGGGAATGTTGCACTGGATTGAACCATCTCCGAGAAGGCTACATACACGTTATGTTGAGTCACAAGCGCTTCTCGCGGTGCAACGGTATTTTCATCCTTAGACTTGAAGTCACTAGATATTCTAGTTGTGGATTATTGTGATCTTGGTAGCATTAAACGCTACACTGTAACTGGGTAGTTATAAAGGCGTGTACTGGATACAATAAGAAGCAAGCTTAGAGATCGTAGTGGACGTAGATAGGATTTGTCCCTCCCACATAACGGAAGCAAATATCCTAGGCCACTCGAGGGATAGTGCTTATAGAATGTCTGGCCAGACTCAAATAAATCAATATGGGATATTGATGTTATTTGCACGAATAAGGCTATTCCCATGGATCGAGAAAATATGGATTGGATATACGAGTGTGATTTGTATGTATCGTGTCCAATCCGGATATAGAGACAAAGGGATGAGACAATTACTTGTACAAAGGTTGTCAAGATGACTATTCTATTAGTTGGCTAGAATGGATGTTTTGCTAGAGACCGCTCCATATTAGCAAATAGTTGCTACCAACTAGATAGAACCTATGGGGTCACACGCTATATAGAGATGAACTAGATTTGGGAATTAAATAATTGGATTAATTAATTAGAAGGATCACTTTGAAAACCCTTGCAAACTTAGTAGGGACTAATTTGCAAGGAAGGGACTAAATTGAATTCTAGTAGGACTAGAATAAGTCCTTTAGGTAGTTGACAAGGAGTTGTTGGACTATATAAAGGACCTTCCTTCCTTCCTTCCTTCCTTCCACATAAATTATGCTCATTAAGTGAACATAACAAGAGTGGGAGAGAACAAAAGGAGAGAGAGCAAGCAACAAGGAGACCTGAACCGCCCCCTTGCCGCCGCCCCGTCCCCGTCGGCCAAAGGAGGCCGAGACCCTCCTTTGGGTCTCGTTTTGCGTGATTTCTTCTTCCTCTTCCTCTTCCGGGCTAGCACCAAAGGAGTTGGGAGATCTAGGATCAACTCTAGGCGTGGATCAACTATAGAGAACGTGACACAATTCGCGTTTGAAGTCATCAAGGAGAACCCAAAGGTGTGTTTATGATTTCTATCCCTTACCATCGTTATGTCTCTTGACTTGTGATCCTTGGAGGGTTTTGCATGGTTTTATGTTTGATTATGCTTCCGTTGTGCGATCCATGAATCAAAACCCTACAGTGGTATCAGAGCCACAGGTCGTAGAGCATAAACGTGGTTTATGTGTTACGTTTTAGTTGTTTTACACCTTAATTTGATTGTTTATCGCGTAAAACAAGACAAATCGAGCATGGTATGCAATTTGTCAATAATTAATCATAACAAGATCCAATTTTTGCATTGGATGCATGAGTTGGTGAGTTTGAGAAATTTTAGGATCTTAGATCTAGGGTTTGGGCATCCTTGGGGAAGAAGGAGTTCTCCCAAAACAAGGAAACAACCAAACTTGGGCACCAAGCAAGGGAGTTGTTTTGGAAACAACTCCCTCAAGGAGGTTCGGCCCCCTTAGGGACCGCCCCCCTTGCTTGCCGCCCAAGCTTGGCCGCCCTAGGGGTCGGGCGGCCCTAACCCGCGGGCCTAGGCTCGTGGTTTTTGGGTCGGGCCAGCCCTAGGGCCTTGTGGTTCACTTTTTTGGGCCCGGGCAATTTGATTGTTGGGCCCATGGACCGTTTTAACCCTAGAAATCCTAAAGTCAATTAAAATTGACCAAGCGCGTTAAAATTGGATTTTAACTGTTTATGTGCAAATCGCATGGTGATTGGATATGACCTTAGGATGTGGTTTGATGTGGATGTTTAATTTTGTGCTTTGGTTTTACGGCCTGCGAGCTGATCAATTAATTGTAATAATTAATTAGGGTTGTATGGCCTGCGTGCCATTTTTTTTCTCAACTTGTGAGATTTATTTTATTTAGTATAGAAGTTAGCTAGTGCTAGATAAAGTAGATTGTTAGCCAAGATTGGAGAAAAGAAGCCCAAAGCCAAATAAGCCACAAAAGATGGAGCATGGAGCATGGAGCATTCCGCAAGACTATGAAGGATGGACCAAAAGATCAAGACGCATGGAGATGTGTTTGCTTTAGGGTTCATAGATAATTCCATTGGCTTGGAATTATCTTAGTCTAGAAAAAGCCATATCCACATCACGTTTAATTTCTGTTTTGTGGTTGTTTATTTTATTGTCTTATTATTGTGTGGTTGGTGTATGGATGATGCATGCAATTAGGATAATAAGATAATAAGACAACCCGGATCTATTATTTGTAGTTGTGCCCAAACTCAAATAGATAGATTAGTTGATATTGATCAACAAAAACAATTAAAATTGAATTTAAAAATCCCTCAAAATTCAAATATTGTGTTCTTGCCTTCTCGTTATTTAAACACTCATTATCGTCATTATTTATCAAGTTCGTGCGTGCCAAAGCATGGCGACTTGGTTCATAATGATGGAATGCGATAGCATGTAACAATGTGCAATTGTTTAGATAAGAGGTTGAACACAACTAGGCTATTAATTTGATTAAGAAACCTCGAGGCAATCAATTGGGATTATCCATATGAATGGATAAATAAGGAGTTATTTGCCCAATTGAACCAAGAGTTGCATATGGGATGCAATTGGAATTGTTCCTACCTAAAGTAGTCAAATTATGGGTGACTTGCGAAAGCAAGCTCATAAGGAGATGAAAGATGGATCTTGGCCCACTAGAAAATATAAGGATATTTTCCGCATTAATATCTTGAGGGTTATTAATCCGTAGAAAAATAGTGGGAGCTATATTTGATAAACTAGCCATTATTAAATATAGTCAAAAATTCACAAATACTAAAACTTGCGTATTTTCCTTTTTGTAGAATTCCAAATGGCAGACAACTCATCGAGTTCACAACATTCCCTACGATCTGTCCTTGAGAAGGACAAGCTCTCTGGAACCAACTTTCTTGATTGGTACAGAAACTTGAGAATTGTTCTCAAGCAAGAGAAGAAACTGTACGCAATAGAGGAGCATGTTCCAGAAGGTCCAGAAAACCAAACACCTGCTGCCTTAAAGGCGTATCAAAAGCGTGTTGATGACGCTAATGATGCGGCCTGCCTAATGCTTTGCACCATGAATTCTGAGCTACCGAAGCAACACGAAAACATGAATGTTGTCGATATGACCGAACATCTAAAGCAGCTCTTCCAAGAGCAGGCGAGGGTAGAGAGGTATGAGGTCTCAAAGGCACTGTTCAAATGTCATCTGGCAGAAGGGAACCCGGTGGGACCCCATGTACTCCGAATGATCGGGCACTTGGAGAATCTCGCCCGACTGGGGTTCCCGGTCGGCCAAGAGTTGGCAACCGATGTCGTGTTGCAATCGTTGCCCGAGAGTTATGGACAGTTCATTATGAACTATAACATGAACAAGATCGTTAAACCACTGCCAGATTTACACAACATGTTGAGGACGGCTGAACAGAGCATCAACAAGGGTAAGGGCAAGGCCATAATGATGGTACAGAAAGGAAAGGGCAAAAGGTTTGCATCTTCCTCCAAGGTCAAAGGCAAATCTGTTGCCAAGTCCAAGGAACCTGCCCTTAAGCCTGTTGGTGGTATTGCCAAGGACGTGACTAAAGGTGAGTGTCACTACTGCAGTCAGCCTGGACACTGGAGGAGGAACTGCCCAAAATATCTGGAGGACAAGAGGCTTGGAATAGTGATTCCACCACCACCAGGTATTTTTGTTGTAGATGTCAATTTAACTGTCTCTACATCATGGGTATTAGATACTGGATGTGGATCTCATACTTGTCGAAATATGCAGGATCTAAAGAGAAGTAGAAGATTGACTAAAGGAGAGGTAGATCTGCGCGTTGGGAATGGAGCAAAGGTTGCTGCGTTGGCCATAGCCGTGTGCGAGCTATCTCTGCCTTCAGGATTAGTTTTAGAATTAAATAATTGCTATTTTGTGCCTGCTATGAGCAGAAACATTATTTCTATTTCTTGTTTGGACAAGGATGGTTTTATTATTTCAATAAAGAACAATTGTTGTTACTTTTATTTAAATAATATTCACTATTTTAGTGCGCAATTATTTAATGGACTTTATGTCCTTGATCTAAGCAATCATGTCTACAACATTAATACCAAGCGGATTAAAATAAATGATTTAAATCCTGCTTATTTATGGCACTGTCGTTTAGGCCACATAAATGAGAAACGTGTATCTAGACTCCATAAGGATGGACTACTAGACTCATTTGATTTTGAATCATATGAGACATGTGAGGCTTGTTTATTGGGAAAAATGACAAAGTCCCCTTTCAATAAGAAAGGTGAGAGGACTAGTGAGCAATTGGCGCTCATACATACCGATGTGTGTGGGCCATTTGCCACGCCTGCCATGGGTGGTTATGTCTACTTCATTACATTTACTGATGATTACAATAGATATGGATTTATGTACCTTATGAGGGCAAAATCCGAATCCTTTGAAGTGTTCAAAGAATTCAGGAATGAAGTAGAGAAGCAACTTGGCAAAAGTATAAAGGCTCTACGATCGGATCGTGGAGGAGAATACTTGAGCCAAGAGTTTGACGACTATCTTAGAGAGTGTGGGATCGTGTCCCAACTCACTCCACCCGGAACGACACAATGGAATGGCGTGTCCGAGAGGAGGAATCGAACCCTATTGGATATGGTTCGATCTATGATGTGTCAAATCAATATTCCATTTTCATTTTGGGGCTACGCTCTATTAAGTGCAGCTTTCACCATTAACCGTGTTCTATCTAAATCTGTCATGAAGACGCCATATGAGATGTAGAGTGGGAGGCGTCCCACATTGTCGTTCATGAGGATTTGGGGCTGCGATGTCTATGTAAAACGTTTACAATCAGACAAGCTAGGGCCTAAATCGGATAAGTGTAAATTTGTGGGGTACCCTAAGGAAACTAAGGGATACTACTTCTACAATCCAACCGAGAACAAAGTTTTTGTTGCTCGGACCGGCGTGTTTCTAGAAAGAGAGTTTGTCTCTAAAGAAGCAAGTGGGAGGAATGTAGAACTTGAAGAGGTTCAAGAACCACAAATCACTGAACCGATTATGGAACATGAACAGGAACCACAAGCAGTTGTGGAGCAACCTGTTCAGGTAACACAAGAGCTTCGTAGATCTAGTAGAGTGCGCCAGGAACCCGAGAGGTATGGACTTCTCGTAACCGATTCTGGTGACACGATGCTCATAGATGATGAGCCTACTACCTATGAGGAGGCCATGAGTGGCCCAGACTCTCAGAAGTGGCTGGAAGCCATGAGATCCGAGATGGAATCCATGTATACCAACAAAGTATGGACTTTGGTGGAACCACCCGATGGGGCGCGGCCCATAGGGTGCAAGTGGGTCTTCAAGAAGAAGATCGACATGGATGGTAATGTGATTACCTATAAGGGCCGATTGGTGGCTAAAGGATTCAGACAGATTCATGGTATAGACTATGACGAAACCTTTTCACCAGTCGCAATGACCAAATCCATCCGAATTCTACTTGCGATTGCAGCATACCACGACTATGAGATTTGGCAGATGGATGTCAAAACAGCATTCCTTTATGGGAATCTCCTCGAGGACGTGTATATGATACAGCCGGAGGTTTTTGAAGATCCAAAGCAAGTCAACAAATTCTGTAAGCTGCAACGATCCATTTATGGATTGAAGCAAGCTTCTAGGAGTTGGAATCGACGTTTTGATGAAGTGGTCAAAGAGTTTGGCTTCATCAGAAACGAAGATGAGTCTTGTGTCTACAAGAAGGTTAGTGGGAGCTCTGTTGCTTTTCTGGTCTTGTATGTGGATGACATACTACTCATTGGAAACGACATTCCCATGCTGCAATCTGTGAAAGATTGGCTAGGAAAGTGTTTCTAAATGAAGGACTTAGGGGAAGCAGCCTACATACTCGGTATAAAGATCTATAGAGATAGATCTAAGAGGTTGCTAGGCCTAAGTCAAAGTACATATATTGACAAGGTGTTGAAACGGTTCAACATGCAAGATTCCAAGAAGGGATTCTTGCCCATGTCACATGGAATAACTCTTTCGAAGAGTGGTTGTCCTTCCAATGAGATTGAGAAGGAACGCATGAGTAGAATCCCCTATGCCTCGGCCATAGGATCTATCATGTACGCCATGTTATGTACTAGACCAGATGTTTCATATGCCTTGAGTATGACAAGCAGATACCAATCCAATCCGGGTGAGAGTCACTGGATTGCAGTCAAGAACATCCTAAAGTACTTGAGAAGAACTAAGGATGCCTTCTTGATATTTGGCGGTGAGGAAGAGTTGCGTGTAAGGGGTTACACTGATGCAAGCTTCCAAACTGACATAGATGACTTTAGATCACAATCGGGATATGTTTTTTGCCTGAATGGAGCAGCGGTGAGCTGGAAGAGTTCCATGCAAGAGACGGTAGCTGATTCTACAACAGAGGCTGAGTACATTGCTGCAAATGGCGCAGCAAAGGAGGCTGTTTGGATCAGAAAGTTTGTTTCTGAACTTGGTGTGGTCCCTAGCATTGCGGATCCAGTGGAGTTGTTCTGTGACAACACTGGGGCGATCGCGCAATCAAAGGAAACTAGATCGCACCAGAAGTCCAAGCACGTGCTCAGGAAGTTTCATCTGATTCGAGATATTATCGATAGAGGAGACGTTCGGATATGCAAGATTCCTACAGATGATAATCTGTCAGACCCGCTTACGAAGCCTCTCACGCAGTGGAAGCGTGAAGGGTACACTAGGAGTATGGGCATACGAGATGCGCCAGATTGGCTCTAGTGCAAGTGGGAGACTGTTGGAATAGATGCCCTAGAGTCAATCTAGTTTAGTATGAATTATTTGTGGCTAGAAATTCATTTATTATTTATTGGATATTTAATATAATGAAGTCCTTAGATTTACAATTGTGTTGTTTATCTTAAATATCCCTAGTCAAGTATAATGATCAAATGGGACAATCATCTATAGACTAGTATGGGGTTGGATTGATATAGAGATATCACGATCCAACACATAGGTGTGCATTAGGGAATGTTGCACTGGATTGACCCATGTCCGAGAAGGCTACATACACGTTATTTTGAGTCACAAGCGCTTCTCGCGGTGCAACGGTATTGTCATCCTTAGACTTGAAGTCACTAGATATTATAGTTGTTTATTATTGTGATCTTGGTAGTGTTAAACGCTACACCGTAACTGGGTAGTTATAAAGGCGTGTACTGGATACAATAAGAAGCAAGCTTAGAGATCGTAGTGGACGTAGATAGGATTTTTCCCTCCCACATAACGGGAGCAAATATCCTAGGCCACTCGAGGGATAGTGCTTATAGAATGTCTGGCCAGACTTAAATAAATCAATATGGGATATTGATGTTATTTGCACGAATAAGGCTATTCCCATGGATCGAGAACATATGGATTGGATATACGAGTGTGACTTGTATGTCTCGTGTCCAATCCGGATATAGAGACAAAGGGATGAGACAATTACTTGTACAAAGGTTGTCAAGATGACTATTCTATTAGTTGGCTAGAATGGATGTTTTGCTAGAGACCGCTCCATATTAGCAAATAGTTGCTACCAACTAGATAGAACCTATGGGGTCACACGCTATATAGAGTTGAACTAGATTTGGGAATTAATTAATTGGATTAATTAATTAGAAGGATCACTTTGCAAACCCTTGCAAACTTAGTAGGGACTAAATTGCAAGGAAGGGACTAAATTGAATTCTAGTAGGACTAGAATAAGTCCTTTAGGTAGTTGACAAGGAGTTGTTGGACTATATAAAGGACCTTCCTTCCTTCCTTCCACATAAATTATGCTCATTAAGTTAACATAACAAGAGTGGGAGAGAACACAAGGAGAGAGAGCAAGCAACAAGGAGGCCCGAACCGCCCCCTTGCCGCCGCCCCGTCCCCGTCGGCCAAAGGAGGCCGAGACCCTCCTTTGGGTCTCGTTTTGCGTGATTTCTTCTTTCTCTTCCTCTTCCGGGCTAGCACCAAAGGAGTTGGGAGATCTAGGATCAACTCTAGGCGTGGATCAACTATAGAGAACATGACACAATTCGCGTTTGAAGTCATCACGGAGAACCCAAAGGTGTGTTTATGAATTCTATCCCTTACCATCGTTATGTCTCTTGACTTGTGATCCTTGGAGGGTTTTGCATGGTTTTATGTTTGATTATGCTTCCGTTGTGCGATCCATGAGTCAAAACCCTACATCTATTAATTGGCTAGAATGGATGGCTTGCTAGAGACCGCTTCATATTAGCAAATTGTTGCTAACAACTAGATAGAACCTATGGGGTCA
Source organism: Linanthus parryae (assembly GCA_023055425.1). Taxonomy (NCBI): domain Eukaryota; kingdom Viridiplantae; phylum Streptophyta; class Magnoliopsida; order Ericales; family Polemoniaceae; genus Linanthus; species Linanthus parryae. Next base: position 620,448 of record JALGPY010000061.1, on the reverse strand, counting down.
CGCTCCAATAGGGTTGAAATAGATTTGGTAATTAATTAATATGATAATTAATTAGAAGGATCACTTTGCAACACCTTGCAATCTTAGTAGGACTAATATGCAAGGATGGGACTAATTCGAACTCATGTAGGATTAGGAAGGGCCTTTAGGTAGTTGACAAGGAGTTGTTGAACTATATAAAGGATACTCCTAGCTTCCTTCCCATACTAATGCTCATATCATTAGTTGAGTGGGAGAAAACAAAGGAGAGCGAGCAAGACAAGCTAGAGGCCGAGACCCCTAGCCGTCCGCACCCCATACCCGTCGGCAACAAGAGGAAGCAGAAAGCTTCCTTTGTGATCTCGGTTGCGTGATTTCTTCTTCCTCTTCCTCCGGTCCAAGCTAACACTAAGGAGACGGAAGATCTAGATCTCAACTCTAGGCGTGGATCAACCGTAGGGACGTGACACAATTCACTTTACAAATCATCAAAGGAGATCCCTAAGGTGTGTAACATGTTTCTTCTTTTACCATCGTTATGATTCACTTCATGTGATCCTTGGAGGGTCTTGAATGGATAATTTTATTTTTTCGCTGCGTATCCATGATCAAAACCCTACAGTGGTATCAGAGCCACATGTAGTAGAACATAGACGTGGTTTATGTGTTAAGTTTTGATAGTTTTACACTTTAAAATTGTAGTTTATTGCGTAAAATGGACTAATCAAGCATATGATGCAATTTGTCAATAATCAAACAAAACAAGACCTAGTTTATGAATTAGATGCATGAATTAGTGAGTTTGAGAAATTTTAGGATCTTAGATCTAGGGTTTGGACACCAATTTGGAAACTAGTTTCAAATTTGGAAACTTTTTGAACTTGGGGAACAAGGAAGGAGTTTTTTTGGCAACAACTAAGGAGTTTCGGCCCTAAGGACCGTCCCTCTCCCTTCCTTGCCTCCCAAGACACCTAACCCGAAGGCATAGGCGGTCGGCCAACCCCACGGGTTGGGCCGGCCGGCCTAGGCTCGGCTCGAGGCGGCTCCAAAGGGGTTCGGCCATATGATGGTGGGCCCCAGGGACCGTTTTAACCCTAGTAATACTAAAATCAATTAAAAGTTGACCAAGCGCGTTAAAATTGGATTTTTACTGTTTATGTGCAAATCGCATGGTGATTGGATATGGCCTTAGGATGTGGTTTGGTGTGATTGTTTACTTTTGTGGTTTGGTTTACGGTCTGCAAGGTGATCAATTAATGTAATAATTAATTAGGGTTTACGGCCTGCGAGGCAATTTTTTTTATCAACTTGTGAGATTAATTTTATTTAGTATAGTTGTTAGCTAGAGCTAGATAGAATAGATTGTTAGCCAAGATTGGAGAAAAGAAGCCCGAAGCCAAAGAAGCCACAAAAGATGGAGCATGGAGCATTCCACAAGAATATGTATAAAGGATGGACCAAAAGATGGAGGTGCATGGAGATGTATTTGCTATTTAGGGTTCATAGATATTCCCATTGTGTTGGGAATATCTTAGTCTAGAAAAGGCCATATCCATATCACGTTTTTTTTTATTTTGTGGTTGTTTATTTTTTTGTCTAATTATTTTGTGATTGGTGTATGGATGATGCATGCAATTAGGATAATAAGATAATTAACAACCCGGATCTATTATTCAGAGTTATGCCCAAACTCAAAATAGATAGATCAGTTGATATGGATCAACAAAACAATTAAAATTGAATTTTAAAATCCCTCAAAATTCAAATATTGTGTTTTGCCTTCTCGTTATTTAAACACTCATTGTCATCATGATTTTTCAAGTTCGTGCATGCCAAAGCAAGGCGACTTGGTTCATAATGATGTAATGCGATGGCACAAGCAAGTATGTGCAATTGTTTGAATAAGAGGTAGGACACAACTGGGTTATTAAAATGATTAAAACCTATAGGAAATCAATTGGGATTATCCATGCGGATGGATAAATAAGGACTTATTTGCCCAATTGAACCAAGAGTTGCATGGGATGCAATTAGAATTGTTCCTACTAAAGTAGTCAAATTTTGGGTGACTTTCCAAAGCAAGCTCAAGAGGAGATGAAACATGGATCTTGACCCACTAGAAAATATAGTGATATTTTCCGCATTAATATCTTGAGGGTTATGAATCCATAGAAAAATTAGTGGGAGCTATGTTTACTAACCTAGTCATTATTAAATATATTCAAAAGTTCACAAATACTAAAACTTGCGTATTTTCTTTTTGTAGAATTCCAAATGGAAAACAACTCATCGAGTTCACAACATTCCCTACGCTCTGTCGTTGAGAAGGACAAGCTCTCTGGAACCAATTTCCTTGATTGGTACAGAAAGTTGAGAATCGTTCTCAAGCAAGAGAAGAAACTGTACGCAAATGAGGAGCAAGTTCCAGCAGGTCCAGAAAACAATACTCTTGCAGCCCTAAAGGCGTATCAGAAGCGTGTTGATGACGCTAATGATGCGGCCTGCCTCATGCTTTGCACCATGAACTCTGAGCTTCAGAATCAACATGAGAACATGAACGCAGTCGATACGATCGAACACTTGAAGTAGCTCTTCCAAGAGCAGGCAAGGGTTGACAGGTATGAAGTTTCTAAAGCATTGTTCAAATGTCATCTTGCTGAAGGAAACCCTGTGGGACCTCATGTACGTCGTATGATCAGCTACTTTGAGAATCTCGCACGAATAGGGGTCCCGATCGGCCAAGAGTTGGCCAGCGATCTTGTGTTGCAATCGTTGCTTGAGAGTTATGGACAGTTCACCATGAACTATAACATGATCAATATCGTGAAATTACTTCCTGATTTACTCAATATGTTGAGGAAAGCTGAACATAGCATCAACAAGGGTAAGGTAAAGGCCATTATGAAGGTACAGAAAGGAAAGGGCAAAAGGTTTGCTTCATCCTCCAAGGGCATAAGCAAGTCAGTTGGCAAACCCAAGGAACCTTCCCTTAAGCCTGTTTGCGGCATTGCCAAAGGTATGATTAAAGGTGAGTGTCACTACTGCATTCAGTCTGGACACTGGAGAAGGAACTTCCCAAAATATCTGGAGGACAAGAGGCTTGGAATAGTGATTCCACCACCACCAGGTATTTTTGTTGTAGATGTCGTTTTACTATCTCTACATCATGGTTATTGGATACTGGATGTGGATCTCAAATTTTTCGAGATGTTCAGGATCTAAAGAGAAGTATAAGATTGGCTAAAGGGAAGATAGACATGCGCGTTGGGAATGGAGCAATGGTTGCTGCATTGGCTGTAGGCGTGTACGAGCTGTCACTGCCATCAGGATTAGTTTTAGAATAAAATAATTGCTATTTTGTGCCTTCTTTGTGCAGAAACATTATTTTTATTTCTTGTTTGGACAAGGAAGGTTTTATTATTTCAATAAAAAACAATTATTGTTCGTTTATTTTAATAATATTCACTATTGTAGTGCGCGATTATTTAATGAACTGTATGTCCTTGATCTAAGAAATCATGTCTACAACATTAATACTAAGAGGATTAAAATAAATGATTTAAATCGTGCTTACTTGTGGCACTTTCGTTTAGGCCACATAAACGAGAAACGTGTATCTAGACTCCATAAGGATGGATTTATAGACTCGTCTTATTTTGCATCATAAGAGACATGTGAGGCTTGTTTATTGGGAAAAATGACAAAGTCCTCTTTCAGTAAGAAAGGTGAGAGGACTAGTGAGCAATTGGAAATCGTGCATACTGATGTATGTGGGCCATTTGCCACGCCTGCCATGGGTGGTTACGTCTACTTCATCACATTTACTGATGATTTCAGTAGATATGGATTTGTATACCTTATGAAGGCAAAATATGAACCCTTTGAAAGGTTCAAATAATTCAAGAGTGAAGTAGATAAGCAACTTGGAAAAAGTATCAAGGCTCTACGATCGGATCGTGGAGGAGAGTACTTGAGCCAAGAGTTTGACGACTATCTTAGAGAGAGTGGGATCGTGTCCCAACTCACTCCACCCGGAATGCCACAATGGAATGGCGTGTTCGAGAGGAGAAATCGAACACTATTGGATATGGTTCGATCTATGATTTGTCAAACTGATTTTCCATTATCATTTTGGGGCTATGCTCTATTAAGAGCAGCTTTCACCATTAACCGTGTTCCATATAAATCAGTCATGAAGACACCACATGAGATGTGGAGAGGGAGGCGTCCCACACTGTCGTTCATGAAGATTTTGGGCTGCAATGTCTATGTAAAACTTTTACAATCAGACAAGCTAGTGCCAAAGTCGGATAAGTGTAAATTTTTGGGGTACTCTAAGGAAACTAAGGGTTACTACTACTACAATCCAACTGAGAACAAAGTGTTTGTTTATCGGTCCGGCATGTTTCTAGAAAGAGAGTTTGTCTCTAAAGAAGCAAGTGGGAGGACTGTAGAACTTGAAGAAGTTCAAGAACCACAAAACATTTATCCTACTATGGAACATGAACATGAACCACAAGAAGTTGTGGAACAGCATGTTCAAGTAGAACAAGAGTTTCGTAGATCTAGCAGAGTGCGCCAGGAGCCAGAGAGGTATGGACATTTCGTAACAGTGGCTGGTGACACGATGCTCATAGATTATGAGCCTACTACCTATGAAGAGGCCATGAAAGGGCCGGACTCTCAGAAGTGTCTTGAAGCCATGAGATCCGAGATGGAATCCATGTATACCAACAAAGTATGGACTTTGGTGGAACCACCCGAAGGGGCGTGACCCATAGGGTGCAAGTGGGTCTTCATGAAGAAGATCGACATGGATGGTAATGTGATTACCTGTAAGGGGTGATTGGTGGCTAAAGGATTCAGACAGATTCATGGTATTGACTATGATGAAACCTTTTCACCAATCGCAATGACCAAATCCATCCGAATCTTACTTTCCATTGCAGCATACTAAGACTATCAGATTTGGGAGATGGATGTCAAAACAGCATTCCTCTATGGAATCTCCTCGAGAACGTGTATATGATACAGCCTGGGGGTTTTGAAGATTCAAAGCAAGTCAACAAATTATGTAAGATGCAATGATCCATTTATGGATTAAGCAAGCTTCTAGGAGTTGGAATCGAAGTTTTGATGAAGTAGTCAAAGAGTTTGGCTTCATTAGAAACGAAGATGAGTCTTGTGTCTACAACAAGGTTAGTGGGAGCTCTGTATATTTTTTGGTATTGTATGTGGATGACATACTACTCAATGGAAACGACATTCCCATGTTGCAATCTCTTAAAGATTGGCTAGGAAAGTGTTTCTCAATGAAGGACTTAGGGGAAGCAGCCTATATACTTGGTATAAAGATCTATAGAGATAGATCAAAAAGGCTGCTAGGCCTAAATTAAAGTACATATTTTAAAAAGCATGTGAAGCCGTTCAACATGCAAGATTCCAAGAAGGGATTCTTTCCCATGTCACATGGAATCACTCTTTCGAAGAGTGATTGTCCTTCCAATGAGATTGAGAAGGAACGTATGAGTAGGATTTCGTATGCCTCGGCCCTAGGATCTATCATGTACGCCATGTTATGTACTATTATATGCCATGAGTATGACAGGCAGATACCAATCCAATCCGGGTGAGAGTCACTTGAATGCAGGCAGGAACATCCTAAAGTACTTGAGAAGAACTAAGGATGTCTTTCTTGATATTTGGTGGTGAGGAAGAGTTGCGTGTAAGGGGTTACACGGATGCAAGCTTCCAAACCGATAGAGATGATTTCAGATCACAATTGGGGTATGTGTTTTGCCTGAATGGAGCAGCGGTGAGATGGAAGAGTTCCAAGCAATAGAAGGTGGCTGATTCTACAACGGAGGCTGAGTACATCGCTGCGAATGGCGCAGCAAAGGATGCTGTTTGGATTAGGAAATTTGTTTCTGAACTTGGTGTGGTTCCTAGCATTGCGGATCCAGTATAGTTGTATTGTGACAACACTGGGGCGATCGCGCAATCAAAGGAGCCCCGGTCACACGAGAAATCCAAGCACGTGTTCAGGATGTTCCATCTTATTTGAGATATTATCGATAGAGGAGAAGTTCGGATATGCAAGATTCCTATAGATTAGAATCTGTCAGATCCACTTACAAAGCCACTTGTTCAGCGCAAGCATGAAGGGAACACTAGGAGCATTGGCATACGGGATGCATCTGATTAGCTCTAGTGCAAGTGGGAGACTGTTGGAATAGATGCCCTAGAGGCAATCTAGTTTAGTATGACGTATTATTTATTGGATATTTAATATAATGAAGTCCTTAGATTTACGATTGTGTTGTTTATCTTAAATATCCCTAGTCCATTATAATGATTAAATGGGACAATCATCTATGACTAGTATGGGCTTGGATTGATATAGAGATATCATGATCCAACACATGGGTATGCATTTGGAGTAATGGCATACTGGATTGACCCATCTCCGAGAAGGCTACATACATGTTATGTAAAGTCACAAGCGCTTCTCGTGGTGACGGTATTGTCATCCTTAGACTTGAAGTCACTAGATTGTCTATTTGTGGATTATTGTGATTTTGGTAGCGTCAAACGCTACACCGTACCTGGGTAGCTCTAAAGGCGTGTACCGGATACAATAAGAAACAAGCTTAGAAATCATAGTAGACGTAGATAGAATTTTTCCCTCCCACATAACGGGAGAAAATATCCGAGGCCACTCGAGGGATAGTGCTTATGGAATATCTGGCCAGACTCAAATAAATCAATATGGGTGTGCACAAGAGATTCCGGCGGGGAGACCTCCGTGTACACCGTATGTAGTGGATCAAGGATCGCACAGGAAGAGTGGGGTTGTGTGTAGGGAGAGATTAAGGCAGTAGCAATGTCTGAGAGAGAGACAGAGGTTTGGCAGAGCTTCCGCGTATGGCAAGTGTGTTCTCCTTTGTATGGAAAGGTTAACGTCCTATATATAGCAGAGAACGTGACCGTTGTAGTGTGGTTAATGCGCCCATTAATGGCGGCTTAATTAGCTTAACCATAACGGCACGTTCGTCCGAGTATATAGGGACCGTTGCAGCACGTGGTGCGCGAATACCGGAACCGTTACGAGGTTGACCGGGTTTGACCGGCTTGACCGGGTTTATGGAGCTCGTGCCATAAATCTCTCAAAACAGTTACTAAAGGTCGCGCGCGGGCTTGGCTCGCACGCGACAGGGCTTACTCTAGCCTCCAAACCACAAAGTCCCTACAAGTCCCGTGCAGTGGTATGCGAGGGCTCTGTCTCGCAGCCCCCCACATGGATCAGCTTGGCTGGTGATCCAGTGTGTGTGGAGCACAATATGGTGTGCTGGATGGTTGCCACGTGGCCAAGATCTGTCAGCTCAGAAAGCACTATCTACATTAGCCCCCTTTCTGCGCGTGAAGACTCATAGCTGTATAGACTTCCATGCGCGGAAACCAACATACGCGTCGCCGCCACGCACCAATTCAAATACGGGAAGTTCAGCCCCCGTGCATGCCATTATGACCTAAAACCTCTAGAGTCGTGCCGTCTGGCCTTTAGGGTTTTAGGCGTGACGTCAGCTTGTCCAATGAATGCGCGATTCGACGGTGACGGTTGCGATTCGACTACCGATAGGACGCAACCTTTCATTGTTTTGGATAAATACCTTGTATCCCCCATTATTGCAAAGCATCACTTCTTTCTCTTAAAGTGAATGGTACCCGGAGATCTTCGAGAGCAGATTCAGATAATCAATCACCAGTTCAGAACTGCAAATCGTGTTCTTCAATTGTGCATATCCAAGCAGGCTTCAAGAAAACAAGGTTGGCCTCGTTTAATTTTGATTTAAGATACCAGTGTTTGCCTTGAACCGCGTTGAATCTATAAACCCATGAAATTTGTGAAGAGGCTTTGATCTTTGAACCCACTTTGCTTTAATCCTTCAACAATATGAGATCTTGCAACTCCCTGATTTCTGAAATTGATACCAGAAACTGTTCGTCTTCCTTTGCATAGATCTTGAATTTCAAAATTCAAACTGAAGTGTGGTATTTCTCCCCCCTTTTTCTTGCTCTTCCGCAGGAATGGCCAAGACAAGAGTAACCAGACCCGTCAAGGAAGATGAAGAGATACCCGACCTTCCGCCGACTCTGTGGCGAAAAGCCCCCTATTTAGGCGGCAAAGATTTTTACCATGCGAGAGTTAAGGCGAAGAGGATGCCTAATCCTGTCCCGGTCGAGCGATTGCTGACACTGACTCGCCCAGTCAACTCAGCCTTGCTCGAGTTGATCGGTTCCGAGGATGTAGTTCGATTGGGAATCGAGAACGGGCACTTCCCATATACTGCGATTTCTACCCAGGCGTTCGTCCAGAAATTGGACTATTTGGATGAGTGGATTGACCACGTGTTGGACCATCACGCCGCGACTCTTGATGAAGCCGGCGTATACTTTGCTATCCGTGCTATGAAGGGTGCTGCCGTGAAGCTGGATCAGTCCATGCTTCTAGACCTTGTGTCCCGTTACTCGCCTGCGACTCACACGTTCCATTTTGCTGAGTTCGAGGCTGCCCCCACACTCGAGGACGTTCAAATGCTGTACGAGCTTTCCCCCATGGGCAAAGTGGACCCTTTGAGTCCCTTGAGGACATCTGCGGAGATTGCTTTATACACACAGATGGAGGAATGCCTAGCAGAGGTAAAGAAAATCTCCACCCGGTGGACCACTACAAAGCCTCTTCCGAACTGGAAGTTGGTTGATACGTCTGCGAAGAACACCTGGAACAAATGGTTGCAGTACTTCTTCCGAGACTATGCGAACAGCAGCATCACTAAGAAGCTCCTGAGTGAGAACCCAGATGCCGAGAATTATGTAGAGGGTAAAGGCTATCACTTGACCCTTTGTGCCTTCCTCTGCGCTTGGTTGTCGAGGTACTTGATTGATGGTCACCCGCATGATGGGGTCTTCTACCATGTGTTGCCACTTGCTGTGAGGCTCGCACTTGGCCAGAGAGTCGCACTCGGACCCTTGGTCTTGGGCACGCTGTACTATAGGCTTGATCAGCTGGTTCTAGCCATGAAGGAGTCGCGTGGCCGCCTCGATGTACTGACTTTTGTCAATATTTCCTTTTTGACAATGTGGGTTTTCGAGCGATGGTCGTCTTATGCTCCAACTGCTCTCAAACTTGACAAGTGGTGTCCCCTAGGCGAGACGGAAGCGCGTAACAGCGGAAGGGCTGCGAGATGGTTCGGAGCGAGCAACACCAAGTTCGTTTGGAGTTTGATATGTGACAAACGGAAGGAGTTTACTGCCAGGCCCTATGCCACGCGCATTGAGAACGTGCGATGGTTTCCAAAGTTGTACCCCTCTAAAGGTATTGTCTTCTCAGAAGAGCTTCTCTTTGAAGAGGGACCGCATTTTCATGAGCGCTACCGCGAGTTCTTTTGCTGGTGTCTGCGAGGTTCCCTTCCTGCCCTCGCAGAGCATATTCGTGAGCTCGCGCCAAGGTATGAAAAGCTTACCGTGGACGTTGACCCCACTCGAGTTTCTCCTCAGTTCGGTTTTGATGCGGTGGCCCCATCAATCTGGCCCCAGTCCATTATCAGAGGATGCTATAAGCGCCTGCTAACAAAGGAGTGCAAGACGGTCTTCATGAACAATCTTCCCTTTGAGCAGCCTGCGGGAACCCGCGAGGGTGGTTGCTCCCAGAACTGGCTCGCGTACTGGGTTGCCCAGCAAACGAGGATTGAGACGGAGTCGGCCGCGCAGTCAAGCAGAGCTCCCTTGATCAAAATAAACTCTTTTCCGTTTCGCCCCACTTGCAGTCTGAGCGAGTCTGAGTATGGTTGCTACTCACTGTTGGATCGTGAGAACCATTTGTGTCCTGATGTCATTCTGAAGGAGCAAGTCGCCGCAGTTAAGAAGGGCGACACGCATGTCGTCAGATACAGCAAGGCATTTGCTGAGGTAAGCAATTTCTTCACGTGCGTTAAGCTTCTTGGTTTCCTTATGCTGATGCTTTCATCCGGTAGTGTTTGCTGTAGTGTCATGTGCGGAGATTCGCATCTGGTGATCGCTCCAAGTCATTGGTTAACGCCATCGTTGCCACCAGAAGACAAAAGCAGTCGTTCCGGCTAGCATGGAGGATGGACCTTGAGGTCGAAACAAAGATTCGCGCAGTCATGAATGCTTTTGCTGACTCGCTGATAGACAATCCTCCGGCTCCGTCTCCTCCTGGAGATGACCCGTCCCCTCCAGCGACTTCGGCGCCGAGAGTGAAGAGACCTAGGCAAAAGGGAATTATGATTTCTTCCCCTAGAAGTGCTCCAGCTTCTCCTCCAGTGAGGTCCCTTTCTATCAAGGACAAAGGCAAAGGTCGCATGCCCAGCAAGGTGCGGAAAGAGCTCGCAGTTGAGTCTTTCGTTCCATTCAACCAAGAGGAAGAGGAAGAGAGGCAAGAGCCCCAAGAAAGTGATGAAGAAGAAGAAGCAACAGTTGTGATGCATGAGGAAGAATCAGGAGGTACCTCCATCGCATTTCCTTTTCCATTATCGTAACTCATTTGCACTTCTCTTCTTAAACCAATCATATATTCGCAGATGATGATGATGATGAGACCATTGGTGGCCTTTTGGCCAAGAGAAAAAAGAGAGATACCCATTCTGGCATTCCAGACGATCCCATAAGCGAGGACATTCTTGCTGAGTCCAGGAAGACAGCCGCGGAGGCTGCTGAAAGAAGGAGGCAGCGGGAAGAGGAGGAGCTCGAGCGTGTGAGACAGCGGAGCCTCGAAGAGCAGCATGTTGACGACTTAGTGCGTCCAGCTAGCGAGGAAGATGAGCTTCCCGAAGAAGTGGTTCCCCAGGCAGAGGAAGAAGATGCGGTTCCGGAAGAGGATGCAGCAGCCTTGGAGCAAGTCCAAGCGGACTTTGAAGAAATCGCAGGCGGCGATAAAGGTGAGATCTTCAATCTCGCAGTAACTTATAGAGATGTTATTGTGGGTGCGTTAAAGCATGGTGCGTCAAAGGCTGACATTCGCCGTTGGTTAGTAGACAAATGCGGAGAACCCTCAGGTAATTATTTGAGCGATAAGCATGTACTAGGCTTTAGCAACTTGAGACACAATCATGACTGGTTTATTCGCATCCCAGGTCACGCTTCTCTTAAAGACTTGCTTAGTGAGGACACACTAATAGGACATGGTTCCACATCCTTAGTGTATGATGGAGATACCTCAATCCCACCTTCGCGTGGAGGTGCTTACTCTTAGCTTTAGCAAAGATAGCAAAATAACTTATAGCGCAAGTTACCTCACATCATCGCATTTAATGTCGCAGGTCATGCTGAGGAACCTGTGCTGGAGCAGAGAAGTCAGCCTTCTGCGTCCTATGTTCCGATTCCGAGCTCCCACACCGAGAAGCCTGTCGCGGCTGCTGAACATGCAAGTGAGCCTCTCGAGGGCATCATCGAACTTTCCGATGATGCTGAAGCAGATGCTGTGCTGATGGATGAATGTCCATACCGGTGCTGAGGAAGTAAGGACAAGTGCTGCTAATGCTTTCGCATCTGAGAGCATCCTTCGCCAAGCGACTTCGGCTGTCCCTTCGCCTCCGGCGATGACTGAGCCAGTGGCACCTATTCCTGCGTGGAGCTTTTGGGGCTCGCAGGTTGGGAATGCAGTCGCAGCTGGTGCGGCCTACACTCTTCCTCCTGACTACAAGAGGTTGGAGCTCACAGCTGATAGGAGAGCTATGGGGCGAGGACAGTCTTCAACCACCCCGGCAGCGCGCATTCCTTCTCTTCATGAGATTCTGGAAGGAACTGGTAAGCAAAGCTTTACTGTTCGCATTTTGCATTATTTTCTTGCGAGTTTGACATCATAACTTAGTTTTGACGTCTCTTCAGGTTTGAAGCAAACCGATGTAGACTGGGTGGTTCGAATGCGCCTCGCCTACCCTCAATCGTTTGTGAGATCTCTGGAGATAGGGCCCTTCGACAGGAGGCTGTTTCTAACTGAAGCCATTTGGATTTTGGAGCAGTTGTCTGCGGCTACGCCTGCGACCATTTCTGTCCAGAGCGCTGAATTGCTATGTGGCATGTGCCAAAATCTCCTGACCAAAGTCCAGGGCAGACTGGGTTTCAAATTTCTTAAGGATAGAGTCACGCTGATTCGCGCAGCCGTAACTTTGAAGCTCGGGCACCAGAATCTCGCAGCTGAGAAGCAGAAGGTGGAGCAGCAAAAGCTAAAGGTTGATGAAGCTCTGAAGCTCTATCATGAGATGAATGCCAAGTGCGAGCTATTGAAGCAAGAAGTGGAACAAGTAGAGAAGCTGAGCCATCAGTTCGAGCCCCAAGACTCCTTGATCAAGAATTTGCTTTGACTTTTCGAATTTTGAAAAATAGCAATAAAATAGCTTAAACATTAATGTAATGTTTGAAACATTAATGTAATGTTGCTAGGGTTTCTCCCCCTTTTTTTTAACAACAAGAATGAATTTGCCCATTTTGCCCTTTCCGGGATTTGATAGGATATTTCTGTGCATATCCAATTATGACATCAGCAATTGATACTCTGCTTGATTTTCGCGCTAATTTCTCGGCAGATAAGCACGCTTTTGTTGGGAAGTCCATCCGAATCATGACCATCCGTCATTTATTAGGATACGCAACCGAATCGTCGTAGCCTTCAGTAGGGTTATTGATTGTTACCGCTTTCCAAGGCGTAAGTGATTGAACTTACCCTCTTTTCGAATTCTGCTGACTCATCTTTGGCAACTGAAGAGTCTCTTACGGGGTCTATATAAACCTTGTCTTTGCTATTTGGGTTCTTCATCCCAAAAATGTTCTCTGCCGTGAGTCCTTACGACTGCTGGCTTCAACGCTTATTTTTCGTTGATTCATGGCAACTTCAAGTTGTGAATCCTGAGTTTGCGCTTTGTGCTGTAGAAATAGTTTCCAAGATCCACTTTATGAGGCTTATTGCTCTTTATAACCATCATAAAGAAGATGCGGATGATATCTCATGTGTGTTCGAAGAAATTTCTTCGTGTATTATGTGTGCAGGTCATGTTTCCGGCCGCCTCCCGGCGAGGTGCAGCGTCGAAATGACCGTGCTACCGTCTCGTAATGAACGGCAGAATTCTTCTCCAGCCTCCCTGGAGAAGGATTTCTTGCCTCTTCGTTCTTGAACTCAGGGGGCTTGTCAATGCCCTTGTCTATCATGACAAGGAATCCATCACCAGAGGAATGACTGCTTCGCCTGTTTCGCAGGGTAGCATATGTCAGAACAGGAAGTTCCTCCGGTGCCTATCTTGATCAGAAAGAGGTCTTTGTCACCCCTTGGGGTCTTGGGCGTATCATTTCGCAGATCTTGCTGCTAGGGACGTAGCGAATGACAAGCTGATCTCTTCGCAGCAGCATCCCTTTTGCTATGGATCTTTGGCCGTAGATCTGTGTATCGCATAGCCGGTGTTGGAACCGATGGGTTCATCCTTTTCAGCCAGGATTCCCATAGTGTGTCTCTGCTGACTTGTCAGCTACTTTTCGAATGTATTGTAGGCCATGTTGGCTGCGTAGTTAGATTCGAGCTTTTTCGCTTGTAAGCTGCTATCTAGACAGATAAATTGTAAGTCTTTTGACTCATAATGATAAATAGCTTTTTGTATTATCTGCTGTCTCTTTACAACAAAATACAACTTCGCATGCGTTTCGGCATATTTCGCCTTGCATAATGCTACGTAATGGTTTCGCATTTGCGATCTGCTATATGAATTCGCAGATGTTTTACTAGATCGTTTGAGATCATATTTTCGCAGCTGTGCCATCGTGGCAGATGGGCTTGTGATTAGCCTTTGTGAATCATTTAAGATCATCTTCACAATATTGCTATCGTAGTAGATAGTCTTTAGTAGATCAATTAAGATCGTTAAATGGTGCGAGTTGCTATCGTGGCAGATAGGCTTTACTAGAAGATCAATTGGGATCGTTTTTTTTTTCGCATGAGCTGCTATCGCAACAGATAGGCATTTAGAAGATCAAATAAGATCACTTTGCGCATGAGTTGCTATCGTGACAGATAGGCTTTAGAAGATCAACTAAGATCATTTTGCGCATGAGTTGCTATCGTAACAGATAGGCTTTAGAAGATCAACTAAGATCATTTTTGCGTAGGCTGCTATCGCAACAGATAGGCTTGAAAGATCAATTAAGATCGCATTTATATAGGCTGCTATCGTAACAGATAGGCTTTTATGATCAATTAAGATCGCATTTGCATAGGCTGCTATCGTGACAGATAGGCTTAGATGATCAATTAAGATCGCATTTGTATAGGCTGCTATCGTAACAGATAGGCTTTTATGATCAATTAAGATCGCATTTGCATAGGCTGCTATCGTGACAGATAGGCTTAGATGATCAATTAAGATCGCATTTGCATAGGCTGCTATCGTGACAGATAGGCTTAGATGATCAATTAAGATCGCATTCGCATAGGCTGCTATCGTGACAGATAGGCTTAGATGATCAATTAAGATCGCATTTCGCATTTGCTGCTATCGTGACAGATAGGCTTAGATGATCAATTAAGATCGCATTTCGCATTTGCTGCTATCGTGAGAGATAGGCTTAGATGATGATCGATTAAGATCGCATTTCGCATTTGCTGCTATCGTGAGAGATAGGCTTAGATGATGATCGATTAAGATCGCAGTTGTACAGATTGCTATTGCGGCGGATAAACCATTGTTAACATTAATAACAAACTGAATAAAGCAACATAAACAGCTAGAAATGCGAACTTCTCATTTGGGAGAATTCTTTTATTATAACGCTCTCATATGGGAGAGATGGGATTACAATCCTCTCATATGGGAAAGGAGATTGTGTAAATCGTAGCCATACAAGATATCAAGCGACGTTATAATAAAACGCATGAAATGAGAGAAGTCAGGGATAGTACTTCTTAATCCAGCGCATGTTGACTGAACTCGGGGTTGAGGTTGTGCCGTGCAACCTTCGGATGCTGCAGTAGCCACTGTCGAAGACTTCTGTGACTTCGAAGGGTCCTTCCCAGTTGGCTGCGAACTTCGGGTGAGTTTCTTCTCGCATTTAGTGGTCAGATGCGCGCAAAACCAAGTCTCCGACTGCGAAATCTCTCCGCTGGACCGTCTTATTGTAGGCGCGAGCGTTTCTTTCCTGGTACCGCTTGTTGGTTCTTTTGGCTTGTTCTCGCTTTTCCTCCAGCAAGACTAAATCATGATCACGTTGATTTTTGTAGAGTGCGTGAAAGGCTAGCCTCGCCGAATTGATTCTCACCTCCGCAGGTACCACAGTTTCGTCCCCAGAACATAGTAGAAATGGCGAGGCCCCCGTGGGTGTCCTTGGAGAAGTTCGGTAGGCCCACAGAGCTATGCTTAGAGAGTCGGCCCACTTCTTGTGGTCATCTGCGACCATCTTGCTCAAAATTCTCAACAGCGTTTTGTTGGTCGCCTCAGCTTGGCCATTTCCCTTTGGGTAATAAGGGGTAGAACATATCTGCCTGATATTGTACTCCGCTAATTTCGTAGCTACCTGGCGATTAACAAAAGGAGTACCATTATCTGAAAGAATGGTATTTGGGATTCCGAACCTGCATATGATGCTTTCCTGGATGAAGTTGACCACAGCCAGCGCATTTGTCGTCTTTAGTGGTATTGCTTCCACCCACTTGGTGAATAGCTCAGTCGCGGTGAGAATGAAATGGTTCCCGTGCGACGTCGGTCGGATGGGACCGATGAAGTCCAGAGCCCATGTGTGGAATGGCCATGGCGTCCCTAATGCATGTAGATCCACGGCGGGAGCGTGCACTAGGTTCCCTTTGAATTGGCACTCCTGGCAGCGTCGCACTTTGGTGCGGCAATCGACCTCCATCGTGGGCCAGAAATACCCGATTGAGAGGATCTGTCTGCATAATTTCGCACCTCCTTGATGCTCTACCTGATGGGAAAGGTCCATGACTTCTTGTGCTTCTCTGCCGTCTAGACACCGCAGCAAGTTGCCTTCATGAACTCTTCGCCAAAGTAGGTTTTCCTGTACCACATATCGAGACGCTTTCCTTTTCAATTTCTCGGCTTCTTTTCTTGATTCGGGCACGGTGCCCCGGGTGAGGAAATCAAATAGTGGCTTCCTCCAGTCCGTATCATCATCGATTAGGGCGATGAGTAGAGAATCTTTGATTAGTGCGCAACTCTCGCACTTTCCTTGTATCAGGGCTGCGACTGTTCACATGTCTGGCCAATGAATGCCATATCTCTGAGCCTTCCTGTAGATTGACACCTCGCTTTCTCCGCAAGCGTGTTGGTGAATCTTTTCTAACAAAAGTTGTCCCTCTCGCTCGGAGACACATCGCATGAGTATTCCGCCAGGACCCTTGTAGTAGAGGGTGTTATCATGTATGCAGTACCCTTTCGTGAGTGCCCAACTTTCACTGCTTGTGCCTTCCGCAATAGCTTGTAGGATTGCTTTTCTCCAGTCTGTGTCGTCCATGTGTTCGTCGTCGCACGCATCTTCTGTCAATGCCGACGACGTTCGCACTTCAATAGAGATCTTTGCGGGGCATTTGTCAGTGCTGACCTTAGATCCCAAGGTTGCCAAAGCGTCCGCGTGCCTATTGTCTGCTCGTGGCTTGTGCTCGTACTTCACATCACAGAATTGTTGCATCAGCTTTTGTACTAGGGTGCGGTAAGACAGGAGGTTGATCTCCTTCAAACCATACTCGCCCGAGGCTTGCTTAACGATCAGCTTGGAATCTCCCATGACCGTTAAGTTGTTTACTTCTAAAGCTTTCGCCGCACGGAGCCCTGCGATGAGGGCCTCATATTCCGCTTCGTTGTTTGTGACTGCGAAGTTGAGCTTCGCGGACATTTGTATGACTTCCTCGTCTGGCTTTGTCAAGACTATCCCGATGCCTCCGCCTTTCCTGGTTGACGAACCGTCAAAGTGGAGGGTCCAATAGGGCACGTCGATTGCGTAGATTTCAGGGCCTTCGAGCTCTTTTTCAATCACGGGTTCGTGGCTGTTGTCGGGGAACTGTGCCAACAGATCTGCTACTGCCTGCGACTTGATCGCTCGCGGTCGCACGCATGTGATATCGTATTGAGAGATGGTCATGTACCATTTCGCCAATTTCCCGCCCGGAGTAGTGTGAGTTAGCAAATATCGTATAGGGTCGCTCTTGGTGACCACTACTACTTTGTGCGATGCAAAATAGTGTTTCAACTTCTCTATCACAAAGAATAAGGCAAGGCAATGACGTTCGATGTCTGTGTACCTTGATTTAGCAGGCTGCACGATGCGAGAGATGTAATAGATAGGCCTCTCTCGTCCTTCATACTCCTGAGCCAAGAGCGCTCCTATAGATCTCCTTGTTGATGTCAGATATAACAGAAGCGGTGATCCCAGTTGAGGTGCGATCATTATTTTTGAGGACGTGAGTAGATCCTTCAGCTTTTCGAATGCGGCTTCGTGCTCCGGAGCCCAGTTGTACGCAGCGTCCTTCTTGAGGATAGCACTAAAACAGCAGGTGATTTCTGCGATCGCTGGGATGAATCTTCGCAGATATGATAGCTTTCCCAAGAATGTTTTCAAGGCACTCTGGTTATGGGGTGGTGTCATGCTGGTGATAGCTGATACTTTCGCAGGGTCGGGCTCGATCCCTTGGCGATGAACCACGGATCCCAAGAATTTCCCTGATGTTACCCCGAATGCGCACTTCATGGGATTCATCTTCAGTTGAAAACATCTGCATCTATTGAACACCTTTCGTAGATCTGCGAGGTGGTCTGCTTCGTGCTTGGATTTGACAACCAGGTCATCCACATAGAATTCCACTTCTTTATGCATCATGTCGTGAAACAGAGCCATCATGGCTCGCTGATAGGTTGCGCCCGCATTTTTGAGACCAAATGGCATCATTGTGTAATTGAACACCCCCACCGGAGTGATGAATGCAGTTTTCCGCGCGTCTTCGGGATCCATATTGATTTGATTGTACCCGCTGAAGCCGTCCATGAAAATGAACATGCGATGGCCCGCTGTTGAATCGATAAGCAAATCGATGTTGGGCAGTGGGAAATCGTCCTTGGGGCAGAAGCGATTGAGATCTCGGAAGTCCACGCAGATGCGGAGCTGTCCGTTCTTTTTCACTACTGGCACGATGTTGGTTAGCCACGTGGGATGATGATTCGGCTCTATGAATTTCGCATCCAGGAGTTTGACAATCTCCTGCTTGATTTTCACGTTGAGCTCCGGTCTGAAGCTCCTCGTGCTCTGCTTTACCGGTTTAGACCCTGGGATGATGTCTAAACGGTGCATGGTGATGCTTGTATCCAGACCTAGCATTTCGTCGTACTCCCATGCGAACACATCCTTGTATTTAGTTAGGAGTTGTAGCAGCCCTTGCTCCTCTTCGCTTGTGAGGTCCGCACTTAGAAAGACTGGCCTTTTCTTTTCCTCGTTCGGGCTGAGGAACACTTCCTTTAGCTCTTGCTTTTGTGGTCTGGGCCTGTCTTCCATGCATTCAGGTGCTTCTTTGAGTTTCTCGTCTGGAGCGCCCTGTGTTGGCTCTTCCGTCAGCGCAATTTGCTCGATTTGATTGATTTGCCCAGGGATATCCCCATGCCCGCGTGAGGACATCCCCGCGCACCTTCATATGCGATAGCATTTCTTCCCATTGGCGTAGAAGCTCTCTATCTCCTTTCCCTCGGGGTCATGCTTTGCGATCCTCTTCAGAGTATACACGTTCTTTCGATGATATGCGATACGCGACGCCTCTTCGCGTGTAGACGGCTTTTCTTTGGCATCTTCCCTTGTCACCATTACTCCCGCAGGTGACTGATCCTTGATGTCCTCCCAGAGGGGCAAAGGAGTAGGTTTGAATGGTCCCGGTGTTTGCTCATCCGCCATCTCGGTGAACCACACCACCTCGCTGAGATGTGCTTCGTCCAGGTTGAATGGGTTCGTCGAGGCCGGTATCTCGACTATTCTGTCGTTCCAGATAGCCTTCATAACTTGGTGAGCCGTTGAAGGAACTGCGTCGAAGCGATGAATCCAGGCTCGACCTATAATCATGTGGTACGTGGTGTTCGCGTCTATGACATAGAACTTTGCTGAGCACTTGATTTTGCCAATCTGAACGCCCAGGCGGATCCATCCGATCGTCATTCTAGAGTCGCTTCCGAATCCCATCAGCGGAGATGGACGTCAGACGATCTTGTGCTCGGGGATCCCTGCTAGCTTCAATGTGTGGAGCGAAACGACGTTGACCGCTGCTCCTCCATCGACGAACGCTCGTTTGAACTCGATGCCATTGATGATGGCGGTCACGTACAGAGGCCTCTGGTGGCTCGCATCCGTCTTCTTGTCGCTGGCAGAAAAGGTCATAATCTTTTCCGTAAGGCGAGATGCCCTGATGACTTTCCCGTTGGAGACTACGAGGTCCTCCTCGTAGTCCTCCGCTATTCTCAAGATCGCTTTCGTCATATCATTCCGGCACTTCTCGGAGAAGTTCATCTCGTCGAAGAATCTGTTGAAGCCGTGCGACCCTTTCATGCGGTCGGCACGTTCATCCTCTGTGTCCATGCCGTAGTCCTCGTCTTCATGGACCTCGGCAACGATGGGTAGACCATCCTCTGCGACTTCTTCCAAGTCAACAATCGAGATCATGGCGACCTCTTTGCCTTTCGGGCCCTGCTCCGCGTGAGCAGGAAGTGGGTTGTTGCGCACGTCCTTTCTGTGATCACTGACGATTAGCTCGCCGTTCTTCATCTTCTGGTCGAATGCAAACCTGAGCTTTTTACATTCCGCTGTGGGGTGCATGACCTTGCCATGGTACTCGCACCACTTTGGGTCCCTCACCATCTCCTTGGAGGGTGTTTTCTCGAGCGGTGGCAGGACGCCGTCTTTGCGCCACTGTCTGCAGAGGTCGCTTGCTTCCTCTACCGAGCATGGCAGAGGCGGTACATCGAAGTTCGCAACCTTCGCTTGCTTCTAGGGCAAAACTGTATTGACCTCAGGTTCGCGTCCCCTCTTGTAGCTAAATCTCCCGATCTTGTAAGTAGTGCCGCTCGAAGGTCGCTCCGGAGCGCTCTTCTTTTTCTGTCTCTCGACTATAGGCTCGATGTTCTTCGTGCATTCGATTAGCTTTGAAAACGTAGGTGTTTGCAAATTGATGAGCATACCTCTGTATTCATCTCGCATGCACTGCAGGCATATCTCTACGAGCCGGCTTTCGGGCATTGGATCTTTGCACTCCAAGGATTTCGCCCTGAATTTCTTGATGAAAGTGATTCCGTCCTCCTCGCGCTTCTGATACATCCGCGAGAGATGGATCATCGTCACCTTTTCTTCCATCTGGAAGAACTTGGTATAGAACTTCTGGACCATGTCGTCCCAAGTCTTCACGGATCCGGCTTCCAATGTTCGGTACCA